>BMAW01044230.1:149298-193415 GCA_019974015.1 Nephila pilipes
ATATATATATATATATATATATATATATATATATATATATATATATAAATATATATATATATATATATATATATATATATATATATATATATATATATATATATATATATATATATATATATATATATATATATATTCAGAGAAAAATTAAAATCTTACTTAAGTTTAAAATCTATTTATCATAAAAATTTCATTATTTGAGGAATTTTGAAACGTTACACACATTTTTATATTTAATTTTGTTTAAAAAAATATATATTTCTTATTCTAAAATCAATTCGCACAAAAATAAATCTTTTTTCAAAGATAAACGATAATTCTTCTAAAAAAAAGTTTCAGAAATTTGGGAAATTTTAAACATGGAGTGTTCTTTCGTTGCAATATATTTGCACCATAAGCTTATTCATATTTGGTGAGATTTATTCCAGGAGTATTTTTTGTTCCATGAATTCATTCAACCATAAATTTAGATTTACTTTGAAGTAAACTTTTTTTATTGCAGTATTTTGGTAGGAGTAACTTGAATTGATTCATCTTTCTTAAAGATTCTGGAATTCTTTCATTTTGTATTTTGCTATTGTAATTTATAAAGATTATAAGTGTAGGAGTTGTTTATTTAAAAACTCTTATAAATAACAATATTCAGAAAAATAATGGTTCAAAACTAGGAACAGAATTTGTGCATTGATTTTAAGCACTTTAGTATCCCTTGAAATACCTAGGAAAATATTATGAGGCAAATAATATAGTTTTTGTGATTTTGTAAAAATTTTTATATTGGAAGTTTCAATTAATTTTTGAAAAATAATGTATTAAAGAAATATATAGATTCAAATTAAAGGAAAATTATCATCATTTTGGTTTTATTTCTTCTATAATTTATGTTTGCTTCTTTGCGCATATTCTGTATTTAAACCCATTTATTGTTTTATGCAAATCTCAAAATTTCTGAACTGTAAGACATTTATTCCCTAATCTCTGTAAATGGATATGTTGTTAATAAAATTATTTATTATACAGTTTATTGATATTCTTTAATAAATTTGCATTTTTATTCATATGGTTTTTCAATAACATAATTTTACAACGCATTTAAGATAGATTGATATTTACTTTGGTTTTTTTCAATTATTATGTGCTTCGTTTGTTTTTACGGCTCTGTCGTTATTACTGTTACTCTTTATCAAAAAAATACTTTTTAATTCCTTAGCAAATATATTCTTAATATAAATATGAATTTATCATCAAATTTATATAATCCAAAAATATGAATTTCTCATTTTTCTTAACAATCCGTCTAAATATTTCTACATCTTGTTAAATTTTCCTTACATTCAGATTAAAGCTGAGACATTACTCTTTGAAATGTAAACATTTTAGCTTTTTAAATAATAACAACACAGAAAGTGATAAATGAAATTATTTTAATACAATTGAGCAGCAATCAAATAACTAACAGCATTTTGATATTCTTCGTGTTTTGTATTTGAATAAACACTAATATCCCATATAATTCATTATTTAATATATATATATATATATATATAACGTTAATCGCTGTATTATTAAGAAAAATGCAATAAAAAATATTCTTTTCTTTATATTTTTTGATTGTAATAACAATCAAATAAAAAAGAACTAATTGAGGTTATAATTATTTCATGGCATCATGAATTAACGAAGGAAGAGCTTAAAACTATCGTCAGATCAATGAAACATTGATATGAAGCTGTAATAAAAATAAATTAAGACTACCCTATTAAGTATTGATAACTCAGTGCAATCATCATTATCTAATGTATATCGATAATTATTGCAGATTTACTTTTTTGTAAAGCAAATATTTGAATTTTGTTTCTGTATTGAATTAAACATTAGATACACTTACAAACAATATATACGACTTTGCATTTTGTGAAATGTAACATTTTTTAAAAGCATACGAAGTTAAAAAACATAAAAATTTTCAAAAGTATCTACAATTTTAGCCACCTCCGTATTTTGTTGTTTAATTGGAAATTCTGGTTTATACATTTTTTTTAAAAAAAAATTCTTCTTCGATGGCAATATTTCATTTTGTGATGGATAAAATAAAATCCCAATTTTACAACAAAGACTGCTGAAATAGTTAATTTTGCTATAATGGATTAAACTTATATTATTTAAAAAATATTTGTTTCCTAGTTTCTAAACATAAGAATATTCATTAACTACCATTTTTTATATTACGTCTATTATTTAATAAATAATATGATAATGAGTTTCTATTAGAATTAAGTCACGTCACCTTTTACTTAAAATTTAGGGTCACATTAGATTTGTTATTAAGTAACACAAAGTAATCTAAAATCATTTAAGAAACTTAGAATTATTTTTTTTTATATTTTCATTATTTTGAAATACTGTGTAATTAAATAAATATAATGATGAGAACTCAGGCATGTACTACTGCCCTTACTTGAATTTTTGCATCATACTACTGTTTTCAAAATTGTTTCAAAGTACAGGTAGAATCAATTAATACAACAACATTCTAATTTTTGAGAGAGGTATTGTAATAAATTGTATCTCATAATTGTGCCTGATATAAGAAGTAGTACACTATAAATTATTGTATCTATGGTAGGCTGCTTCTCTTATTTGAATATTTTCGCATGTTTAATATACTGTCTTATTTGTTTTAAAATATAGACTAAATTAATTTATGTTGGCATGTAATATTTTGGGAGAGAAATAAGTTATTTAATATTCTATATTATAAACACTAGAACAGAACACTCATATAACAACATAACACATAGTAAACTAAAATAGCTCAAATGCAAAAATTGTTTTTTTTTTTTACTTTTATCATTTATATGGAACAACTACTTAGAGACACAGACAAATTTTAACCGCCTTTCTGAGGGTAAGAAGATATGCTCTTTAGACATTTTAACAGAAAGAAATTCCTGGCCATTATTAGGCACTTTTACTTTTGGAAAGGGGCTATTGTTGCATATATCCGAAAATGTATACCTCCAATGCAAGTGCTTCCCAAAAAATTAAGCACGTAATTTTTCCAATTGAACACTGAAAAATTCGTACTGATCGAAAATTCAAGGTTATAATTTATCCCTAAAATTTTATACATTCGTGTTCAAAATTAAGTGTTGCACAATATGCTGAATTTCTGAAAAAATAATTGACATAATGTAATAAAATTTGGTGCAAATATACATTTATAAGAGACAAAAAATGGATCATTAAAAATCAATTAGAGTACGACTTTCTGTAATTCTAAAGATGCATGGATTACCAAAATCTCTGTTGTGATATCGAATTGAAATTGAGTATAATATGGGGTATAATATCCTCTCATAGCCAGGCAGGTTGCAAAGCAGGACGGCATAAATGAGAAGTAATACTTCAGAAGTCTCTGTGTCAGTCGCTGTGTCTTCAGAAGTCTTGCGGCAAAACAGGTTTTAGCTCCAGAATGTCTCTCGAAAGGGAATGACGAGATGCAATTGCTCTCTCCAAAGCGTCCAAAACATGCTATATAGGCATAAATTCAATATATCTTCCTGGCCTAATTTATACTGCAAATATCTTCACTTTCCAGGTAAACTTCGACTAGAGCACGAAACTTCGACGCACATTCCTTTAGAGTTAACCTCTAAAGGAATGTGCGTTGTTGTCCTTTAACAGGAACCTACGACTTTTGCTTCCCTTAAGAAGTCAATCATAAGACTCTAAAAACTTCTCTCTGTACCTCATTGAAGTCAGAAAACATTTAACAAGCATATATATATATATATATATATATATATATATATATATATGAGTGTCACCATCTAGCATAATGTCTACTCAAACCATCATACATTCATCACCGTAGTGATCCATTTCCCTAATGATGGAGGAATGCTGTCGTATCCCGGGCTCTCTGCTGATCCAAGTACGTCGATAATCAGTGTCAATACTGAATCTAGACTTATCTTTACAATTCATGGGTGTGCACTGAAGTCTGGTCCATG
Source organism: Nephila pilipes (assembly GCA_019974015.1). Taxonomy (NCBI): domain Eukaryota; kingdom Metazoa; phylum Arthropoda; class Arachnida; order Araneae; family Nephilidae; genus Nephila; species Nephila pilipes. The sequence continues at coordinate 153,315 of BMAW01044230.1, forward strand.
GCGCATGTTATGTGTGCCATGCTAAACTCACTATCCTGTGTGCTGCAGTGAGAGGGAAGCAAACAACAGGCCTTCTTATTAGTAGTCCTTTCTCATGGAAACTTTGGACACGTGTAGGGCATGGAACCCTAGGTCCAGTGGCAGCATACCGCTCACATGAGAGCTGTGAAGCTGGAGCAATCCTATGTCTCCGTGCTGAATGAGTCATTCGCCGTTGAGGATCTTGCTTGAACTTAATCAGGTCTTCTCGATATGATTCATTTTCCACTATTTGCAGACGATAATGGGAGTTACATTGAGCTTTGTAGCCTATGATTGGCTAGCCCAAATCTAGAGACGATTGTCCGGTTCATTCCATCCTCCATACTCGTGTGACCAAAAATTTTTTTTTACTCAACATTATATTTAAATTTATATGCATGCAAAATTTTCCAACGCCAAGTAGTCAAGTCCTAAACTTAACATATATTTCATTAATCTCATATTTACATCAAATGGAGCATTACAAATAAATGCTTGCTAACATTTGATATTTGATGTAATTTAGTATCAACCAACTATTTTGAAAAACATGTTTCACTTTGGGTTTGGTCACAATTAACGCATACAACATTCATTTTATACGCAAATCTATTTCTTTGACCAAAGCAAAGTTTTAATGATGCACTATGACAAATATTGCATAAATGATCTGTAAACAAGTTACTTAAACATTCAGTATCCACTATAATGTAATTTGGAATATTCCTGAAATATTTACATTTATCTGTAGCACTCGTATTAAAAACCATTTTTATTCTGAAGTCTTGTAGTTATATCAGCTTAAGTCTGGTTTTTGGAATAGTCACTTTCAGTAATACTCCATCTCTTAGAAATAATGTAAGATCTCTTTGCAAGTTGCAAAAGTTTTGTCCGTGGCATTTTCTCAACAGAAAAAACTTAACTTAAACGAAGTAAAAAAGCCTTTAGGTTATATAAATTATATGCAGAATAAATATTGGTCCTGAGAAAGACTATTTTTTTCTTGTCAATTTTTGCTAAGTAACTATAAGCACACCCAAAAACTCAAAATATAAACAAACAGAAATAATTTTAGCAGTTAAAGTTGAAGTTAATAACCACTTCTCTCATAGTAACGATTTTATTAAAAATATTGGTAATTTATTAAATTTAAGAATGGAAAAATGCTTGAAATGAAACCGGAAATAACCACGCCCCCTCAGCTGTAAAATACAGTGACTGACAATACTCAGAAAACTTCAAATATCTTAAAAACTAATTGGTTGTTAGATCTAAATTTCGGGAGCAAGATTCCCAATCGTATGAGCAAGAAAATGCAAAAAAAAAAATACAAAACAAATTGATAAATTTGTCATTTTTAGGATACCGTGTAGCCATAAAATTTACTCTTTCAAAATACGTAGAGTACGTGCTTACAAATGTCCGACAAATTTTAGTGTGTTTGTATTCAACCAGAGTCACAGCGACACAGACACGCACACGTACGCTTACATATTCCACTCTGAATGTTTGATAATTCTTTGGTGGCATAATTAGTACATTTGGTTTAATACTCCTTTTGAAAATACACGTAATTTGCAAGTTCTTTTAATTTTGCTCTTGAGTGAATTTTTATTTTATATAAGTCCTATGTTATTAAAGTCAATGAAAAATTCAAATTTTATTTTTCTCTTTTTAATTAGAATTTAGAAAAGTAACTGGAAAGTTATGCATAAGAGTTTTGTCACATATCATTACTACTTAATTCACATATAGTTACGAAATTAAAGAGAAATGTGTAATATTGTGTTTCATCTTTATTCATCTAAATAAATTAATCTTATGTTTTCACTTCAAATCAATGGGGTTTGGTTTGTATTCCTTAAGTTCTGCTTGTGTGTTTCCTTAAAATCATGTAAATTAATTTGACATGTGCTTGCGGGAAACTGGGTGATATATATATATATATATATATATATATATATATATATATATTCTGAACAATGAAATAAAATCTACAACCATATTGATAAAACGCAAACAATCTATTACTGATCTTTATTCGGATTGTGTGTAATAGCGATTATTCGGATGGTTACAACGAACAATTTCTATTAGTGTATCTTCTTTTTTTGCGTTCTTATAGCTCTGGCATTTATCCTTGGTCCTTCAAAGAATTACGGAGAGCAAGACAAAGAAGAAATCATAATAGCCCCAAATATAAAACAGGAAATTGCTAGATTATCAAAATTTTATTTAGAGAATATTGCTTCAAAGGAACTATAGTTTTTTCTCTTATTTTTAAAATTGGTGAATTAGTTCGGGTTTCAAACGTAGTTTTCTACTTGTTATTGTTCAAATACGAACTCCTTGAAGTGAAGTTAAAATAAATGTTTGCCCCTTTTATTTGATGGTGAACAATTTTATAACAATATAACCCTGAATTAAAAACACAAGATAGACAAATGTAACGTACAAAGAAATAAGACACACACATACATATATATATATATATATATATGTATGTATATATATATATATGTGTGTGTATGTATATATATGTGTTATTTGTGTATACATATATATATACTACCTCTCTACATATGTATATATATGTGTATATATGTCTCGTGTGGTAATACTGCTCTCTCACATATATGTATGTGTATATATTTCTATATATATACTCTATATGTATAGCCTGATGATGATATGACAATAAATGCCTTCTCCTTCTTATCTATCTCTCATATATAATGTATCTCTCAACAAAATTACTAAAATAATTTTATATGACCGTGCATGGTTGGGCTGATCGAAAATAGCTATTGTTATTAATTTCCGATAGTCCCTCATGTGTTTTGATTCAATACATGAAGACACTTACAGGATCATAGAACATTTAATCCTTTGGAAATGTGAATCGCAATTTCAGGAAGAAACGGCACTTTCTCCCTCTTTGTGGTTGTCCACCATCTGTCCGGGCGAAACAGTTAAAGAAGCAGTGCACTAATAATTTGACACATAACATTTACCCTCGACATTCTCCCACGGCACACACACTGACACGGACACATTCAACAGAGATACTACACTCACTAATCACACAAAACACGTATATTCCAGAAAACGAATAACTTCAACGATTTGAACACCTTTGCCATCCCCTTACAGGTATGTAATTATTAATTTAAGCTATGTGTTTAAATAAACTTATGTGTGCATCAAATGATAGTCTCTTCGTTTGAATAATTGTTCGTAAATCTCATTCTCTTTTCTCTTCCATGATTGGAACCTAGTATCCCACTCGGCCTAGTTATTTACTTAATAATGTGTAATCTCAAAAATATTAGTTTTAAATAATTCCTAAATTCAGAGACGAGATTGCGCATCAATATGGAACTTAAAAGTTTAGGTTTTACTGATTTAAGTAAGTTTATTTGTTGTAAATATTATGAAATTTATAAAGACATTTCTTAATAATATCTTAGATTTTATTACGAAAAAAATTGTGTATTATTATATCAAGATTACGCTTAAAAACTTTTGGCTGTTTACTTTGGCTTTAGTATATTTGTTTACTTCTTTAATTTTTCTAATTTTAAAATTCTATCCATTTTTAAATTTTTGATTATTCTTTAATATTTCAATTTATAAAATAACTATTAAAGTTGAGAATGTTGGATTCATAAAACTGTTTTAAACACACTTTTTCTATTTCATAGTATGGGGAGGTATTTAAATTACGTAGTTTCTATTTGTATTTTTAATTGATTCATTTTTTTTCTCTTGAAATTTGTTCTGTTTTCGATAGATTTATATTTAACGAGGTTTATATATATATATATATATATATATATATAATATATGTGTGTAAAGGCTTTTATTGAATTATGTTCATAACACAGTCAAAAACAATTGCAATTTTATAGAATTATTTTATTCTAGCGGAGAGAGAGAGATCATTTCCACTCCACCGTTGGTTACAGACAATCGCATAGCAAGAAATTAAGAGAGGAATCAGAAGAGATAAGAGCATAAAGAGGGAGAGTTTTTCGTTGTGTTTTTGATTATAAACGAGGGAAAATTCCCTTGAAACGTCAGAAACACGTGGTATGGATGGAGGGAGTTCTGGGGAAATATAATAATAGACAGAGAATCTGAAGGGATTATTTTGATAGATTTATTATCGGTTTAAGATCATTTAACCAGTTTTAAGAGAGCGTGATCTAATAAATAAAATGATACTTTGGAAGGGGATCAGGAGATACAAATGAACCTTATCTTTTAAAGGGAGAGAAGGGGCAGATTGTAAATTAAATTATTATAGTGAGAAATTAATGGGAATTAAGTTAAATCATTACATATACACACACACATACACACACACACACACATATATATATATATATATATATATATATATATGTACGCGTATGAACGCATACTCAAAAAAATATACAAACTGGAGGGTAGACGCAGTTCTACGACTGATGCAAAGTGCATAGCATTCTGGGCAAGTGAAACGAGATGTAAGGGAAGGAATTAGCAGAATCGACAATAGATGTGCCTTTCCTTGGGCTAGTATAATTTTCTTGCAAATCAGTTAGCTACTGAACTGGAAACGTTTAGTAATGATACTTCAAGGACGCCGAAGGCTGATGTATTTCCAGCAGACAGACTAGTACACTAAGGATATGGTGATCGGTCTGAAAAAAAAAACAGGACCCTGCACCGAATCGCAATGAACAGGTTATTACACGCATCTTCTGTTTTCCGAATGTGGCGATGGTGTTTGCAAAAAGTTAATGTGGCTCGTTCTATGAGTGTCGGTAACACCAGATTGACGTCTACGCTCATAGGCGCCAAGTATGCTTTGAAAATCCTCTTCCTTCTTTGAAATCTTATTTTGCGGCTGGTGCAGGACTTTCTTGATGCTACGATGTCGATCAGGACATTAATAGACGATTGGTATCCGGGATCTTATATTAATCGTGTCCGTTATGAAAGCTGCCCTTGATTAGTAATGTTGCGCGTATTATATTTTTAGCTATATGGAATAGAATTATAATAGTTTCTGTGAGTATCTGTAAATATCTAGATGCTTCTGAAATAAATTCACTTTAGAAGATCTTTCCTATCTGTAATTGAATGATTTTGAAGTGAATTTTCATTGTTAAAGGGTATTTAATTATAATTATAGAAATTACAAGTATTTAAAAAAACATTTATGTGTTTCAAAATTTATCGATGATTTTTATGAAATGATCCTCATAAGGATGTAATGCCAATGGTTTATCATAGTGTATTTATTATTCAAAATATCACCATTTAAAACATCAAATATGTATTATGCTAGCCTTACTGAGGCATAAACTTAAAACATTGGTATTAATTCTGTTTGAATTAATTGCAGGATTAACTTTGTAATTATTAAAAAGATGCATTTGATTAGTTATTGGAAATTCACGAGCGTGGGATTGATAACTTTCAATATTCACTGTTATTAAATGCTTTTGAAAGGGTGTTAGTGAAATTACCTAATAATTGGATCTTTTGCGAAAAGAATATATATTTCAGGTTATCCTGACCTTTGATGTTGTATTTTCAAATATATGCATATCTTGATTTATTAAGATTTCCAATGATTTAGTTTTCCTTTTGTTAACCAATTTATTTCGTCAATTTTTTTTAGCTTTTAATACGAATATGTAGTTGAAACATTCCGTATTGTAGAGATTTTAATTTACTTTCTTTTCATTTTATTTAATTATATACTTCTTTTAATTCTAAGAAAAATCAATTTCGATACTAATATAGTTATTGCTATTTATAAAAAAAATATGTGTTTTGATAAAAAATGCATGGATATTGATTTTAGTAGATAAACGAATTCGAAACGAATAATTTCATGATTTGTAATTATTGAATTTTTTCAAGGAAGGCTCTCAAAATCACTTAAGTCCCTTTATTTTTGGGGAAAGTTAATACAAAAATGTTTGTGCTTAAAATACTTTCTCCAATTAAGTACTGGTGCTTTGGATTAAAATATATTTTTTCAATTCTTTATAGAAATATCCTAAAATAAAAGTAACAGAATGAAATAGAATGTTTAATCTCTATTCCGAAAAATGATATTTTTCTCTAAGTACTTTTGTGCGGACAAAAATGTTTTTCTAGAAATTCTTTGAAAGAAAATGTCAAAGGACATCTCTTGACGTTAGAACACTTCACATCAATACTATATTTCATGTAAGAATTTTGAAGAAAGAATAGTGATTTTTTTATGGGAAGTCAGAGCTTAGAGCAGGAATCGAAATAGTTTTGACTCAATAATAAATCCAGTCATTCTAAAGTATGAAAAATATTTTGAAGTTGTACAAGAGTTGAAATTTTAATTTTGAATTTATTCCTTTACAGGTTTAAAATGTGAGTTTTAAGAAATAAAAAGTGACATTGATATAAGTTTTTTTGTGTTTATATTATTTAAATTTATAATTTTTGGATATATACATAAATATATAAATCTAGATATATTCAGTTAACTTTAATGACATTTATTTTTCATAATTAATTAAAAAGAATATTTTCAATTATTATTTCATTTTTCAAAATAGTTTCAATGTCAATCTACTAAACTTTTATGGATTGTATAAATGTACCTCTTCAATAAGAAGTTTGTTTTTATGTTAAAATATAGCAAATTGTAAATCTGTAATATTTTAATAGGTAATTAATTGTTTTTTTTAATGATAATTTCTAAGACTCTAATTAATTCTCATGGATCAGGTAGTTATAATTATATTTCATAAGTAAAACAAAAGGCAATATGTGATTAGTTTACTTTCACCAAAATTTAATAATTGAAACATTAGTTTAGTTTGATAAAAAATAATAATGTATTTTCCAACCAAGTTTGTAAAAATTGTATTAAATACAACATAAAAAAACAAAAGAAAAATAACGACGGAAATTCCCTCACAATCTTAATTAATGTTGGTGTAAAATGAATTAATAATATTTAAAAGAACATTTTTTTTATTTTTAATAGACGAATCATTTTCTATCATCAAATATAATTACATCAATTCTTTAACTATGAAGTTCAAATTGGAAGTTTTAATTATTTAAGATGCAGTAGAAAATAACAAGATTCAAGGCCATGTATTAGGATAAAGCGTTTTCAGGCATAATCTAATTTCTTGAGAGCATTTCGTTACTATATTATAAATATTATTAACTAAGATCAATATTTGTGTTACCAATTCTCTTTAAAAGTCATGAAATTACAAATTAATTTCTCACATTAGAATGAAAAATAAACAAAGGCTGATAATAGAGCTCGAGAAATATTTTTTAAGAAAATCCATTGCGTTGCGAAAAGTTAGTTTCAAAGAATTAAAATATTATTCATTATAAATAGAGGCATACAAAAAAAGTACTAATAATATTAATGAGAATAGAAGACCCATTTATTTTCGTAAGCCTTTTAATTAACATATAAGAGTAAATTATAAAATTATTAGATGTTAGAAAACATTATGTAACAAATTAAAACAATTTGTTTCTCAAGAGGTATTAAATATTTAACTCTCTTTAAATAAAATTGTTTTTAATACTATGTATTCATAGACTCTATAAAAGCTCTAGTAAATGTGAAGGTTATTTATTCTGGAATTTAAGAAAAAGTGTAATATATTATCAATAACAAAATACTAACCTAAAATATGAAATAAAGAGTAACTCAAATTCTATCTACATTTTTGAGTTTAAGAATTAAGAATGAAGCTATTTAATATTATATTTTTAAGTGAAAATAATTATCTTCTGAGAAATGTTTCATAAACGGAATCTGAAGCTGGACTTATTACAAATTTAAATTATAAAGTAGATCAGTTTTATTATTAAAATAAATTACCTTAGTTAAATTTGTACCTTGATTATTTAAGTGACTTCCCTCCATTAGCATCTGTGTTTACTTCTGATATTCGAATAACCAGACCCATTCCAATCAAATGAAACGGGATTTTGCAAGTTATATAAACATAAAAAGTGTAGTGAATAGATTTAAGAAAATACACGTAAAAGCAACGGAAAATTGGATATAGAAATAATAATGTGTTGATGGTATTTGTCGTATAGTTTAAATTATATCTTAACAAATAAACTGACTGTGATAACAGATCTTCTTCATTGATTCCAATTTAGAGGGAGCTGAAACCAGTTCGAAACCCTAGTAGCTTTGTATAAACTCGCTCAAACCCAAATGAGTTGGCAAGGAAGAACTTAGCTTATCATTTTAAACTAGATATCGGGTGTCGGGTGTAGACAGAGAAAGAGAAGGAGATCTTTTACTAATTATTCATAACTTAATTATTTCTAAACAGTTATTCATATGTCGCCTTATCTTTTAAATGTAAAATTTAGGGACTATTTACCTTAGAAATAACGACCCTAGAGTTAAACAAAGGGAGGCATCACAAGATTCTAGAAATATTTAATTGTTATGTACCGTATTATATAGAACTACTCTATATTAACAAGAGCGACATTACAGTTAATGGTGAGTTTCAAAAATTCTGTATCATGCACTTGAATCTCAAAGTATCCTTGTTTCAGGTCATAAAGTAAATAACATAGTAGAAGGAAGTAAATATTTGTTCTAAATATTAGTCTAAAAGAATTCCTCTTGCTTTGGGGATTTATTAAACAGCTAGTTATTCCATTTCTTAAATTAGTTTTAGATTACATGGCTAGCCGAAAATGCAGCCGAAGTTTTAAGCGTTTCCTTTACTATGTTAATATTAAAAGAAAGTTTCAAAAAAAATTTGAAAACACAGATAGTAGGGAAAAAATGCCTTAGAATGAAATTATTTTAAGTTATAAAAATACCGGCTTAAATTTCATAAACTTCTGAAAACGTCATATAATTCTAAAATAATATGATTGTTTTTTGTTAAAACGCTTTTACTAAGAATATTACAATATTACGAGTCTATGAAAAGTCTCAAACTTATTCATTGTAGTTTTCTAAGTTGCATTTCACTCTCTGGATGATTTCATTTAAATCGATAATTATGAAAATTTATATCGCATATTCACACTATTTTTTATTTTAAAATGTTGAATTTAGGCAAAATTATACAGGGTAGTAAAAAATAATCGACAACAATAAATTTATTTTTATTGAAAAATTGTATATAGATGTTTCATCTAACAATGATTTCTGAATGAAATTAGTTTTGACTTTCAACAGAAATATTTGTTTTGAAATATAATTTGAATTGAATTGAATGCTAAAAATTGTTTCAAATTTATTGTTAAATTCTATTATTATCTCAAAAATAAGATTTTTTTATTAAATATTGTCATATATGAATTCTATTTAAAATATCCTGTACATATTTCACTTTAATATGAAAATACTGAACTATAAGATTTGGATACAAAAATGTATACATGTAAACAATACTACTTGAAAACATCAAAACACATTAGCTTTTTGTTCTATTGAATATCATCTAAAATTGAACAAACAACATTTTTTAGATCAAATAACCAATATTTAGATTTTCAAATGTATTCAAACAAGAAACTGTTCTAAGAAGGAATTTTGAAATAAATGTAATTCACTAAATTTAACCTTTGTTTAAAAATTCGTTTTCGGATAACAATAACCATATAGAAATAAATTCTTAAGAAGACAAGACGTATATACATTACTTAAGGTTTATTTTTCATAAATACATCTTTCGTACTGCATGTTCTTTACTGAGAAGCATGAGCAACAAACATACGCTGTTAAAATATTATCTTTTATATTAAAAATATTTAATTTATCAACTCGTAAAAATTTTATATAATGTAATTAAAATTTTTAAGAACTTTTTATAAAAAATAAGTGACTCGTGTGCACACCAAACTCACAAACTCAGATATATATATTTAGTTTCTTCAATTTTGATGATTGAATTCATTTTGTCAAGAATATTAAAAATATAAAAAAAAAATGTATTAGAAGATAAATTGCGAAATTAACAAGAGATGCCCTAAATTAAAAATGAAAATACCGTATTTATGGATTTAATTTACCCTCTGAAGAAATTTATATTTAAATAATATGATTCAGTAATCGAATATTTTGCAAAAATATACTTAATAATCTCTCATAAATTATGAAAGAACAATTATAAAATAATTACCATATAATATATAATATAATAATATTCCTATCAAATAATTCTTTCGACAATTTAAACCGTAATAATAGCTATTAGCATTGAATAATTTGAAGTATTAGAATCGAAAAGATAAAAAAGAGGTTTCTAGACTAATGTTGTATTAAATTTTTATGAGCAAAATCTCGTTACAATTGTTTCTTTATTAATTTTCAATTTTTTTTGTTCAAGAAACGTTAATTTGCTTCTAACTTTGATAAAGATTTTGAACTTTTACTGAGTATTATTTTTTTTTCTCAAAAATAAAAAAAAAAACACTTCCTTACAGTTCTCGTTCTCGTCTACCAGCCATTTCCATTTCGAGAACGTAATGTCAAATCTGTGGAATTTCTACTTTTCTCTTGAATTCTAAATTATTTCATTCCTTAAAAAGTGAATATCAAAGAGAAATTCTTAAGGGGTCTCAGGGACGTTTAACTAAAACTTTGGATTTCTGAAAACAAATACATCTCTTTCGTGATTTTTCGAGCATGTTGACCCCTTTCAAACAACCATTAAATGTTACTCAAAAAATGAAAAGTTATTCAAAAAGTTTTATTACATGCTTTCGTAAAATTAGCATAGAAATCGACATACCACATCCACACCATTTCGAATTTTACGTGTGTTTCACTTTATTTTGCTTGATAAGCCTCAATAATTTTTTTAAAAAAAATAGGATCAATTAGTAAGAAGCTTGAAAAGATGGACAACAGGAATAAAAGTGGGTATTTATTAATCTTAAATTTTGCCCACAGTCAATTGATTCTTTAATTTTTCGAGATTCCCTCAAATTTAGCTACTAACATTTACAGTGATGTACATCAAATTTTTACTAATATCTTAAAGAAAGAAATTTTGCGTAAAATTGTTTTGAAATACAGGTTTATAAATGGTAGGAGATGGTTAACTTTGAATCCAAACATTAAAAGAAAGGAATGTGGACTCATTTTTTGAGGCTCATCTTGCAAAACAAATGAGAAAAAATAAAGAAAGAGAGTTGTTGGAGCAAAAAGAAGAAACATTTTTTCATACTTTAGTATTTTAATACGAAAGTTTCAAATTTTAATTTTATAATTGAATGTTAAAAATATAAAAAGCATTTCTCTTGGTTTGAGTTTTTTTCACTTGCGCACAAGATATTTCAAGAATTATTAAACTTTGACTCAAATTTTTGTACGTATAGCAAATACACTCATACACTCATGGACAAAAAAATTAGCGCTCCAAGAAATAATTGCGGGATCGTAACGAATCTTGGCACGAAGATACATGTCGGGGATATATGCAAATGATTCGTGATGAGCGTGATTGCGCAGGTACAGGGCGTTTGACGTTGTTCTCCGTGGAGTATGAAACTGGTAACCAAAGCTTGTTTGAGTGTGCTGAATCGTTTACAAAGGAAGAGCTGAGGTAGACATGCCATTACGCCGTTTTCGAAGACAATATGAGCAGCTGTCGTAGTCTGAAAGGGGGAGAATCATCGGTATGATAAAAGCTGTGTGGTCAACTAGGCGACTGACTCGTCAATTAGGTCGCTCTGATTGTGTTGTGAAGGGGTGTTGTGAGGTATTATTAAAGTAGTCATTACGAATATAAAATTTCGTTTCATTTTGAGGACTCCTTCTTGGTGTGCTAATGTTTTTGTCCATGAGAGTATAATACAATTTTTAAAACTGTACTTAAGTTAAGTATCATACACATACACACACACAAATACGCACACACATATATATTTACACGTTAATGCGAGTCCTATTTCTGCACAAAATCTCTTGAGCGCATTGAAACCTACTCAAATTTCCTAAAATAAAATGTTTTCTAATCACGGGCTCATATTATATAAATCAAGAATTTATTTTAATTATTGTACTTGCTTTAGAAAATTCATTTCTTATAAGGCAAGCGTAAAAATATTAATATCATTGAATTATAACTAGTCGATAATTGTGTGCGCTTTCAGCGATGAGATGCCTTAATGAAGGTTTCTGATGAATTTCATTTTTCCTCCGATTTTCAAAAATATTCTTACATAGATTTTACTGATTCTTCTTGGCGCTTTTTTTTCTTAAAAAAACGTATTAAAATATTTTCAAAATTCGGGGAGAAAACATCACTCTGCAGGAACCTGCTTTAGATTTTACTTTTTTGCATGCACGTTTTTGCATTCAAATAGATAAATTAGTCTGGATTTGGAGTGGAAAGTAGAAATTTCATAGAATTAACATTACGCTCACGAAATCAAAATGGCTGATAAAAAGGAGCCTTACAACAGTTTTCGTTTTATGTTTCAGAGCAAATCCCAAACTTGGAACATATTTTGTGAAAGATAAATAGGTTCGAATATTTAGAAAAGCTTATATGCTTACAACATATATTCATTCAGAATTACGTGTCTTTACAATATTGCATAATTTTATAAGCACCTCATTTTTTATATTAACAAGTTAAATTAAATATGAATTTATCATCACATTTCTGGAGATTAAGTATAGAACTTAATTATGGTAGAAAAGATAGATTGTTTCAAACAGAAATGGGAAACACAAAATATGTATACTCCCTATTTTTAAAGAATAGTGAAGTCGGAAAGTAATACTAATTTTGTAGCTTTTATCAATTTTTAAAAAATCTGCTAAGCTTGAGTTCTATCCTTGAATACAGGCGAAGACAGTTTTTAAAAATACGGTTTTTTTCTATAAAAAGTTAAAAGCATATTTAATAGTATACAAACTAATCATATTTAATAGCATGTCTACTATACAAACTAATATTTTAAAAAGACTTTCATCAAATTAAAGCTAATGTTTATGTTTATCAGACTTTTTATCATGTCAGAAAGAAATTAAATAAATAAATTCGAAATTGTAAGCTATTGAACTCTAACATTCCCTCAATAGAATCACATATTTCTGAAATATTGTTTAAATTTCGAACCTGTAGTATTGGACACAATAATTTTCAGATATGTATCTCACACATTTAGGAAAAAAATGCAATTTAAAAATATAAATAAAATGTTTTGAGTAGTATTTTGATGAATCTCTTATGCAGTAAAACATTTTAACGTATGTAATCCATTACCCCTTAAGTATACATAATTTTTGGATTGCACTATAAAAAATTAATAGATGCATGGCTAAGAACCATAGCTAATTAATAATTTAGTCAAAATATTATAAAAGTTTTGCAGCTAATCTACAGCTCATTTTATTTTGAATTAAAAATGTAGCTATCATATGTACTTTTCAAACAATTGTTCATGGAAAGGTTGTATGCCAAAGTAAAACGAGATGTTGCATATAAGCTACAATTTAATATAATTCAGATATCCATTTAAATTATTATAAAAACAAATTTTGTCTGTGATTAATATGAAAAAGAGAAAGGTTTTATTAAAAAAATAATATTACATGAAAGAATTATGATTAATATGTATAAAATATAGTTTGTTTCTATATAATTATTCATATAACTATAAGCAACTTCAAAATACTCCTGAAAACAAATAAAATTGCTTCCTATGCAGTGTAGCTACCTATACAGTGTAATTTAAGTGACCTTGATTTCAAAAATATTAATCTTAAATTCATTCCTACATTACTACCTCAATTTAAATGTATCATTTCTATAAATTTGACCGAGACAGTATGAAATGTTTTTGAAAAAAAAAATGAATAAAATCACAGAAATCTTTTATTAAATTAAATTGGTTGGTTATGAACAAAATTTAAGATAAAAATTTAAGTAAATATTCATGAGTATTCGTCACTGAAAAGAAAACCATCTGAAAGCAGAAATATTTATGCTCATAACTTCATTTTCATACTTTATTTGGTGCTCTGAATCATGATTCTTCAGGAAATGTGAGAGATTAATTAACTTGTAAATAAGTGATTTTCTAAACTGACTTTTGAATAATTAATATTCCAGTGGCATATTAAGCCAGTAATGGCGTTCGAAACTAATGGAGAAATCAATCTCAAATATTTAAACCCAAGAGAATTGACAACGTTGAGGTTTCTCGAATTTTTCAGCCAATATGTCAACATACTTTTGGAAGCAAGCATTACGTTATGTATATTCACCGTATAAGGATTTTATGCATATAAAGCCACGTTTTATATGAGTGCTTATAGTTTACGTTTCAACGCTTATTGATAAGCAATCGAAGGCAAATTCAGTCAATTAGAAAGGAATAAGAATCTTATAAGTTTTATTTCAGATCAGAAAAGTTCTCACTACTGAAGGTTTTGCACAGGTTTTGCACTTTATATGCTACGTATGTAATTTTGTTAGACATTATTTGATTTATTGTCCCGAATTTCTATTTCTGAAATTATTGCTTAAATATTTTTAGATGTGTACAAATTTGATTTTAATGAGAATTAATGTAACATTTGAACCATTTCCATTTATTCCAGTATATTCTGTTAGCTTTTTATTTACAAAAAACATTTGTAAATGGACATAAGTAACAGTGTTCTGCAATTATAAAAGGTATGTAGAGAATTCGAATCAATTTTTATTTAAATTTAACTATTATATTCAGCATGCATTTATGAACTTTTTACTAATTTCCTAAGACAATTTGAATTTTTCATCTATTTCAGGAGAAGCCATTTTCTTAAATCTATAAAGTTATATTAACGAGTTATGAAAATGAGAAATAATGTTTTTTTCTTAAACTGTAATGTACTCGTATTTTAATAGGCTTCTTAAATATGCTTAAACACTGTAGAAATCAAGCATATTTTTTTTTAAATTGCTCAATGTGAAGTGTTATTCAGATTTTAATGTTAAACATATTCTATAAGTTATTAAAATTCAAAATAACATTTATCGAACGAAATATTAGTCACATCCTTAATTATTATAAATTCTGATCAACATTTAATGTTAAATTATGTCACATAAATAATTGTTAAAATTCAAAATAACGTTTATAAATATTATAAAAGTTAGGGTCAACAGTAAGTAGAAAAAGGGAAGAACAGAAACATTTTATTTCTTTCTGTTCCAGAGTTTCGAAATTGTAACACATATAATGTACGTTCTTTTTAATTAAAATTTGATTAAAAAACAGAAAAACAAATATTGTCAAAAAAACCAGGTATTTTGTAAAATACAAAGCTTTGATCGAAACCATTTAGCTTAGATGAAGAAAATTAAAATCAATTGTACAAAAACGTATTTTTATTTGAAAAAAGAAAGTATTTCATGTATAGAGTGCAATAAAAAATACCCTTTTCTTTGAACAAAACTGCCAGATTTTATTTCTCCTTAAGATGTTTAATGATGTCTCAATATCTTCCTTCCTTAGGCTTTAAAAGCATTGAAAAAGTTTAAAATGCTTAAATTTTAGATAACGGAGAAGTAATAATGCAATTTAAAGAAAATGTATTCCTTGAAACTTGTATTTACCTTAAATTACAAATAAATACGTTAACATAGTTTAAAGTACTAAGTTAAGTAACATATTCGGAGTCTTAAGCTGGAATATTCAATTCTTTGACTAAGGGTAAAATATATCTTACAAATTAGCTATACTTTTAATCTGGGAAGCATTAATTTTGGATGTGTTAACAGTATGATTAAAAAACGTATTCAGCTAATGAATGTTCAAAAACTTTAAATTTTTTAATGTAACGAAGTTTATAATAAGTGTTTATTGTTCAAAAAAGTGACAATTTTACTAAGTTCTAAAGCTTCTTTTAGTTTGTAAGATTCGAGTTTTGTATTTTTATATTTAATTTAGTAGATCTTCTTTTTAAGTATTTTACTTCTTTAAGGAAGCAGTCTATGATAATTGCTCGAGAATGCTTATGTTAATATGTTAAGAATAGAACTCATCTGCATTTTCAAATTTTTAAAGTTATGTGTTTTAATTTTAAGACAAAAATTGATTAATGAAGGGAACAGGAAACATTATTAGTTTACTATTAATTCTACTTTTTAAAGAAGTCGAGAATTTGTTCCACTCCATTAAAATTATGAACTATCCTATTTATTTTAATTTTGGGCTTACGTTTGCTGCACTTTTCAAATTGAATATTAGTAATTATTTTTACAACAAAGATAATTCTTAATGAAAAAATTTTAAAATAAAAATACTTCTTATAATAAACAATTTTTAATAAATTAATTTTCATAGTAAAATAATTTATATGAAAATAAATAATTTGTTTAATAATATTATTTTTATAACATGAATAATTTCATAATAAAGATAATTTTATAAAAAAAAACATTTTTTATAATTTTTTTAAAAACATTCTTTTAGTTATTTTTATTATATTCTTAAAAATTACTTTTCAAGTATAAGTCTATCTTATATCAGTATATAGCATCAAATATTTTGAACCACGTTAAGAGAAAAATGTGTTGGGCTCCATAAGTTTTCACCTTAAGCCTTCATTTTTATTTAAAAAGAAAAGTAGCAATATTTTATTTGGATTTATCTTGAAAGCAAAACTGTGTAATATTCCCACGATAAGAAAACAAATCAGTATTTCTTGAACTTCTATTCTTGAATTATATGAAGATTGATCATTTTATACAACAAAATGCATTTTCTGATATTCTTTAATTTTTTTTAATCATCGTCGTGCTGAATAGGAATGGTGCCTTTGAAATTACATGGCAAGATTTGTAATATAAAATATACATAGATATCCATAATATGGCATATAGGATAGAAGAGAACTCACAATGCAGAACACAAAACAAGACTTAGTAATGTCAATTTTTATCGTAAAATAAATTTTTAATATGTATATGAATATCATTTCACAAAACGTAAATGAACAAAAAAAAAAAATGAAATTAAATAATTTCCTTTTGAGCTACTGCTGACAATAGTTCTAAAACAACCATAGAACTTCTTATAAAAAAATCAACTTTCTGAAAAATAATTACTTTAAAATTTTTATGAATGTATGTTGCTTAATATGCATTGCTAAGCTAAAAAGTAACATATATTTTACCAAATCAGTAGGTCTGAATATTAAAAAATGATTGATAAGAAATGTACGACTTTTGAATATAATTATAATATTATACTTAAGCTTGAAAAATATGATATTCTTCAACTTCTATTGTCGTTGCATGTCAGAAAGAGACATTGATTGAAATACATCACGGACTTAGATAACTGAATAGACATGAATAGACATAGGCATGAACTCAGAGTCAGACATTTTTCGGATGAGTAACATGTTTGTGTTTTTAACTATTTCTTTTAAAGATCCTTCGTGTACTGGTCTAACGTGCTTAAAATATTGCATGGCAAAGGTTGGGTGATTGAGACATTACCTTAGCGCTAAATATTCCGATGTCCGTCGGAAAAAGCATTTGTGTTGCTTCAAGTGAGAAATTAACAATTCAATAAATCATTTAGTAATTTTTGAAGTCTATCCCATTTTCCGCTCCATCAGTGCAAAACACATATTTAAATGAATATTAAGATGAATAAATAAATCTTTAATATTTTCATTTACACTTCAATCGTAATAAATTAATATTAAGAGGGAAAATTAATACTAATTATACTTAATGAAATCTCAATCCCACTGAACACATAAAATTTAATTGTATCAGAATAATATATAGAAGATCGTTCAATAAGACCTTTGTAAATACTAGAGAGGGCGCTCGTAGCATAGAAAATGGTTTTGTTTTAGTAAGAATTGGATGACTCCTTAGACAGTAGTCTCAGTCTTTGTTACTCGTATTCGAAATCATGACACCTTCGTACTTCAAATTTTCTTTGTCATAACTTTTTCGGGGTATGAGACCCTTCTGATCTTCTTTGGAGCAGATCCACTACAAGCAACCTATTGTTTTGGTTGTTGCTTGTTTCCGGTGTATAAGAATGAATCTGGTCTCATCGACAGAAATAATTAGACGTAAGATGATGTCAGCAACTCAACGCGGCAACAAACAAATTTTGATTGGGTAATAAATGGATACCAAATTAAATTTATGAATCAATGTCAAATTTGTTTCGGCTCCATTTAACAGAAGGCAGTACTCGATGGTAACAGCAATTTACCTTAATGATGCTATCTGTCTTCAAATACGAGTACTTTTTGAACCAATCTCGTACTTTTAATTAATGCGGATTGGCAACACTTAAGTTGTTTAAGCATTGGGAGTGACAAAAGTCATTAATTCTCTGTTATAAGAGATAACAGAAGTTTAAATACTCTGAAAAAACAGATTAATGGCCGTGACGAAAGCACCGCACCAAGAAGATACATGTGTATCCTTATTAGCTAACAGGGACAGATATAACACTTTTGGCAAGACCGATTAAAAGCTTAAAAATGCAATTGTACTCATGTATAATTACTATTGATTTTTGGCGATTTAATCACACTGATTGTATCCATAAAATCATGTTAAATTCCTCCAATTATAACTCCGCCATCGTCGGGGAAGCTTACGCTGATTTTAAAATATATTAGTAGGAATAATTAACACTGATCTAAATTCCGACGAATCTCGATTCACCTTTAAGAATGTGATACCGAACACCTTCTATTCTAGAGAGAGAGGGAAACTCATTACTGAAGACAGAAAATTCATGAAGTTTATTGTCATGGTTTTGATGTGATGGCTACATTATGTATAACAGCAAAATAACGTAACGTATCTTTGACCTGGGTACCGTTACATCACAGATATATAGGACCGAGATTATAAGGAACCATAATCGCCTTTATAGGAGTGCAGTTGAGCTGAACGTTCTGGTGCATGGATGGCCATGCATCTTCACACAGTACAGTGCAAGTGACCGAGCCGCCAGAGAACGTAGTTATTGAGTGCAAAGAATGATTACGCATTCACTTGAATTTAATTCCCATTGATGATGATTGATGTACCTTTGTTAGTAGTTTTTACGAAACCACCCTCCCCGAACTGCGAAACAGCCGAAATTCACCTTGAGGACCACCTCTCCCATTTTCCAATGAAGCAACTCATACATTCGTTTAGCAACCCTCTCTCTTTTTATCATCCTCTCATTTTGTGTGTTTTTTGCCACTCTTTTGCAATTTTTTTCACTTTTTTTTCTTCTTATTTATGAAACACATACAAAGAAAGAGTTGCCTCAGGACACTGGCTCTCTAATATATATATATTGCCAAGTACCTTGATAGAGGGAGGAAGCAGTATCCTCCTAGCTCACTTCGACAATTTATTGGAGAGCATACATAAGAGAGTGCAAGAGTATATTTGAGGGAGAGGAGGTCACATATTTTACTGACTGACTAAAGGTGACCATTATGGCTAAAAAGAACAAATTTTTCATGAATTTGCAAATTACTCCAAGTACATAATTTTCTTTTTAGTTTATCTTGCTTTTCTTTGTATCGAAATTTGTTACACTTGCATTATAATTAATGTACATTATCTTTTCAAAGTGCAGTATCTTTAAGTTTCATTTCTTTAAACAATATCTGTTTTTAAAATTTGTGTTCCTTCCTTAACGATTCTTAAGCAGTGTAAAATAGCTATAATATATATTACAGTGTGTATTTATGTTTAACTTACTCTAATTATAATGCATATTATAATACAGTATTATCTAAAGTAATGTTTATACTTAAGTTGAAGAAAATACTATCTATACATTTTTTTCTCATTTGAGTGTATAGTTGAACTTATTGAACTTAACATTATATACAATGAAGGATACTCTAATTGTTAAACTATAGAGTCACATAATTTTGCTTATTCCTGTAACTCATTTCATCGTGTAAAGGTTCAAATTATTCAGTCCATTTAAAACATTATATAAATTGCTCATTTGATTTGGTTACATTTCACCATAATTTTATTTCAACTTTTCAAAATGTAGGTCTCATAATGAAATTTTAATGCATTTGGTAAATTAACATTTGCAAAACTTATAAATATTTGCTGTAAGTACAGAATAAGAAATTTCTATTTAGTGAATATAAATAACATAAAAATATTATTTACTTATTTATTCATTTGGATTTAAACATCTCCAGTGAATAAAATTCTAATTACATTGAATTCCTAAGCGTAACAAATATTAATAGAAGAAGCAATCATATCGAGTTTCTTAAAATAAAAATCTATTTTTTTTTCAAAACAATTTTAAAACAGAAAGTTTTATAGAAGAAACTTTGGAATAGTATTCTTTTCACTCTGAAGATTTGATTTTAATTATAAAGACAAAAAAAAAAGAATGAATTAACATTTTCTATCATCGGATGAAAATTTCGTTTATAATATTTCATCTGCGATTTCTAAATTTAATTTCCTTTTAAAGTTATAAGAAACTATTGACGATTCTATTATTAATTAATCAAACATTAAAATATTTATATTTGTGATAATGTCCGTTCATTTGTAAGTTTTGTGAGTCTATTTCATATTGTGATATTTTTCATAATCGTCATTAGGAAAATTATTTAATTTTAATTTGTAAAACTCATTTATATTGCACTACAGTAAATGTTATTCTGAGCCAAGTAACCAAAATTCTTTTATAAATATTTTAATGTGAATTGGCTTGAATATTACTATTAGATATAGATAATTTTTTTACTTTAGCAAATTACTGATGATATTCAATACATCTGAATTTACTGTACTCAAATGTTATTGTAAAAAGTAATGATTTTTTCTAGATCACATGTCTTTCTGGGAATATACCTTTTGTATTTATGAAAGGAGGAATAATTATTGCTAATAAACTAAATATGTTGCTTCATTTAATTAATAAAGTTATTTAAAAACGCATTATTCTGTTAATGAAATTACGGTAAAAATGTTCTAATATCATGGTTGTAACAGTAAACAATTAACTGGAAGAAGATAGAAACACAACACAATGTAGTTTTAATTTCATGCCTCAGATACAACACTAATTTACCTCACTTCCAGTGCATTACACTTTTTTTTGCTTCATTTTAATTGTTTTCTTTATTCTCAGTTCCATTACTTCCTTTGAACATTAACACGAAATAATAACAGTTTGAGTAAGCTCTTATTGTGAAAGATAAGAGTAAATATTTGATTCATTGTTGAGGTATTTTTATAAAAAAAAATATGTTGTAATTAGCTTATATAAGCTGTTAACCCAAGTAAATTTAATTTCTTTGCTATACAGGGAAACAATATTTTCCAAAACGTAAATACTGAAATCAATTTATACATGAATTACTTGTAAATGAGTTTATGGAGTCACTTATCAATACTAATATATAAAATATAAAATGTACCAATATACAAAATAAAATTCATATCATTAAATGAAATAAATGAGAAAAATAGTTTAAATATATTAACAATGTAAATTTTTAAATGTTTTAGTAATTAAAAAAATGTAGCAGTGTTTAAATTTTAGGAAATGAATATTATTTTAGTCATTTCGCCTTTTGATTCAAAAAATATGTCAATATCTATTTTTAGAAAAATGAGGAGACTACATATATATATATATATATATATATATATATATAGGAATTCAAGTACGCGCCAGATGTAAATTATGTTTTGAGTCAAATTTTAAGATTTTAATCACGATTTCACTAGAATTAATTGATATTTTAAAATTCATTAGCTTTTAATAGGTTAGTCGATAGTTTTTTGCTGATATTTTCTTTTCTATAAATCTAAGAATTGAATATTCTCGAAAGTAAGTTTTAAAGTAAAATAATTCATTAATATTATGTTTATGATCAGTGACGGCGAATGGTATTTAAAAGTGGGGTGGAGGCAAAAATTTATAGACAAAAGATAATTTGTTGCGTTGAAAGTATAAGAAAGTAGACACACACAAAAAAAAAAAAAAAAAAAAAAAAAAAAAAAAGAAGATTCAGCTACAAATTGGTGCACATTTGACGCTTTCTGAATGAATGCGAACACAGTAGGAAAATGTGATATTGTATATATAGTATACTTCATAATGGATAAGAATTTATAGTAGATTGTAATTATTTTATAAAATTTTTTTATTACTATACACGCAATATACCTTTCATCAGATGAAAAATATTAATTCCGCATTACAATTAAGTATAAGTATTTCAAGAATTCTAAATTGGTCAATAACAATTCAATTAAAAAAGTATAGGTTGCAGAAAATCAGTAACAAAAAAGATAATTTGACACAATCCTACCAGTAAGTGTGGCCACGGTAGCCTAGTGGTCATGGACTCATGACAGCTGATTTCCGTCCAGTCGTAGGTTCGAACCTTGATGCCATAGAATACCTGCTGTGTAACCGGGTTGATGCACGTTACATCAGTCAAGGCTCAAAGCCCTCCTTTGGTAAGATGTGGAAGTTAGGAGAGGAAGTTGCCAGTTCAGGTGTCATCCAGGTTTAAAATTGAGAGGTTCATCAACAGTAGCCCTCGTGTTGCTTCCAGTTCATCGTTAATAAAACCAACCAGTTAGTTTATTGAAGATTTTGTTTTATAGCCCATTATATATTGTAAAATATGTCAGGAAAAGTAAAAAAAATACTCTAATAGATTGTTTCGGCTTAGCAACTCTTAATATTAAGCGTTCAAATTAATGTAATTTATTATATTTTAGAAACAATATGACACATTTTTTTGAGATTCTAATATTCTGGCCGTGTTGGGCATATTTCCCCTAAGTGAATGTTATAATAATAATTGAAATCGAAAAATAAGATAATACTTAATACTGTGATAAGACAATAGTATTTATGCAAATAGTGTGTTTAGAATTCTTGGTTTTAAGTAGCTAAAATTGAACAAAATTTAATATTTTCTCAATAAAGGGTGTCTTCCCTTTTCCTAACCCCTTTAATCACTGCTACTATTTTTCATTGCATTTTACTTCTTCCTAGAATTCTACTCTAAAGTAAAATGTTTTAAATATATTTTACCATGGTTCATCTCATAAATATATTCGATTAAAAATGGTGAATATTCAACACAAAAAGTGATTCTTTATTCAAGGATCAAAATCAGTAAAACGTTTGATAGATTATGTAAATTATTCATTATATTCCTTGAGAAAAATAACTAACATTATAGTGATACTTACTTAAAATGCACTTAAGATATTGGTGAACCTTTTTTTTTTCTCAAAGAGAGTATCATTTATATCGTTGGTTTTAATATTCATAAATGTAAAAAAAAGATTTTAAAAATTTTATTTACACCTCTTTCTATTTGTCGGAGTTCTATATAATGAGGTTAATTTATCATAGTCACTATCCAATTGTTATCCGTTCACATGCATACTGCCGATTGAGTTTTAAGTATTTTAACATAACTCGTTGAGTTCCTGCAATTCATTTTGAACTTTAAAGTGAGTATTTTGTAATACTTATTCAAAATTATGAGAACAACAGTACGATGGTTATGATTTGATAAATGGTTAATTAAGAATACTAAAGTGTTTAAATGGCATAGTTAGTAAGATTAAACATTCATCTAAGGTGTGCAAATATTTTTCGGCAAGAGAGTAAACTACATCAAGTGAAGTTAAATTTCATGACTAAGTTGATATTAAGAAGATTAATTTTTCTCATCTTGCTTATCTGAAATAAGGTATGAGGGTTGTTCAATAAATCCTTAGAAATTCCAATAGATGGCGCTCGTAGCATCGAAAATGGCCTGCTTTCAGTGATCATCATGGCATGCTAGACAGCTGTCTAAATTCCAGTCATTTCCATCCCATTGTTTCATGTTTATTGTCGATTGAAGCAAAAAACTTGTGTTTATCAGAAGTGGAGGAACGTGAGTTTCGAATGAAGCTCATCGCCCATCTGCTCCTGTGTTTGCAGCTCTTTCCAATTGGGTAAATAAATTTAAATGAGACACCTACTAATGATGAATGTCGTTTGGGACCTCCAATGGAAATGACTACTCCTGGATACAATCCATGACATGGTCGAATCAAAGTACGCGAAATATTGAACTCTCTGACATATCGCAAGTAACAGTTTTTTCAATTTAGCACTAAGAATTGGGTGTAAAAAATATAGCCAGATGGGTGCAGTGTGTGCTCTCAGTGGAAGATTAACGTAATCGTGTGGTCTATTCTGAGGCTATTTTGGAGCTTTTTCGTGACATTCTTTACAAGTTTCTGCGTCGTTATATGCTGTGGACAAAACATGGATACTCTACTACACTCCAGAGACAAAGGAATTGTCACAACGATGAGCTTTTGGAAGCGAATGCAAAGATTATAGTGTTTTGGCAATCATCTGCTCTGATTACTTTGAAAAGAAAAAAAATAACTGAAGAGTATTATGCGTCGTTATTGCACAGGTTGAGTGAAAGAATCATGAAAACTCGCCCTCATTTGAAAAAGAAAAAGATCCTCTTCTATTAAGATAATGAACGCATGCGCTCCTGTACATTTTTTCTCTGGCCAGAAACATGAAATCAAAAGTTCGATTTATTACAACATCCACCGTATTCCCCAGATTTGGCCTCCAGTAAAGTTTTTTTATATTTGCAAAATCAAAAAGAATAGCTCGGCAGTCAACCATTGATGTCGAATGAGCAGCTCATTGCCCAAACGGGTACCTATTTTGAGAATCTTACTTTTTAGATGGCTCAAGGAAGGTGGAAAAACGCTCGTAAAATTGTATAGAACTAAAAAGAGATTATATTAAAAAATAAACTGCCTAAATTAATTTGTTTTTATAAAACAATTTCGATTGATTTTTTACAACCTTAGTTTATTCTACTTTTTGATAATTTGTTGTATTAGTATTGTTATCTTTATTTACTTAGTAATTTAACTCCAGTTAAAATTGTTTAGGTCCAAAAAATTAGCGACTGAAGCAATCCTGCAATAATCCTAAAATCAACTATTTTAGGATCAATACCTTAATTAGCATATTGAATTTACATATTACATAAAAAATAAATCATTTCCTTAAAATTCTTATTTCCATTTTTCTGTGTAATCCCGAAATAAAATTAAAAACTGATTTTTTTCTTGAAACAGATATAAGACAGTAGAAGATTGTTTGATTTTATTCAAGAATTTAAAAAAAAAGATTATGAAAATGGAACTTTGCGTAAGTTAATTGGAGCAAACCCAATTTAACACTCATTATCAATTATACTGAATCTATTTAAAATACATAATTAATTTAAAAGTTAATAAATGTTATACCAGTCACAATACTGTCATTTTAAAGGTAATATTTCTCTATTATTGGAATTTTCAAAATCAATGGCATCAGTACTTTTATAAGATTTCTAAAAGAATACATTCGTCCTTTAGTCTAATTCCAACGAAAGTGTCGCATTTTTTTTATTTAGGCAGAATGGAACGATATTTTGCTTATAACGATTTGATTGAACCCAGAAAATATTATACAATGATATGTATTGAAAGCATTTGATTTTAATATTACTTAGTCAGTTCTATTTATGTATGACGTTTTATAGAAAAAAAGAATATGTGATGTACTTCGAGTAAAAGGGTGAGTAATAAAAAATTTTTGTTAATTCTCACCTGACAGTAAAACTGGAAGCCAAAATACATGCCTGACAGACAATATTATAATTTCTAAGTACACACGCACGTGTAATTCACATTTAGTGCCGCCTAAAAAAAGATGCACAGCGCACCGATTGCTTTATTTTTTATCCAGCCTGGTAGACCAACTAGGAATTGCCCTCTATAATGTTATAATAAATTTAGAAGGTTCTTTTGTTTGAGTTTCAATTTTGTCTTTAAAAAACTATCTCTACTTAAGAAACACTAAATTCATAAGACAATATGAATAAAATTTTTAGCTTACCTTTGAGAAATTTTTTTGAGATGAAATTAAGTAAACGATGTCATTTTGTAATTCTTTCAACGTAAATTCATTTATGATAGAAATTTATATTTTCAAGTAAAGTTTCGTTTTTATCACTGCAGAATATGAAATATAGATAGAAAAAAATGATTCTCTTGAAACTGCATACTAATAATTTCTTATAAGTAATGAATATTCAAAGTTAGTCACGTTACTAACCTGCTTTAATGTAACCTTAAACAAGTCTAAATCTTGCCTCAAAATTACATCATGCATAATAATGAATTTGAATAGGAATTTGATTCACCCGCACTCAAGTGCGTTCGTTATCTACAAGGTACATAGTTTCTAAGATCAATATCTTCTCATTTATTCTGAAGGTTATACATTTGAGCTACAAATGTCACCAAACATACCTATTCTACATATTGCTTAGTGTATTCTGCTCTGTACACAGGTGTGTCTGATTGCTGCCTTCTCAAACAAAGCTAAAGTTAGTACCGAAACAATAACTAGGCAATAAAGCAAACAATATGAAGGAACTGATTATATGACTTAACATAAATGGTTATGAGTAACAAACAAAGTGTCAGAAATACATATAATTCAACATTTTCACATTCCGATTATTTAAAAATTATAATTTTGTCTAATAAAAGTACAAAATCAGACTTTCTATCCAAACAATAATTTATCTTTCCAATAATTATTTAATAGTATTGCACTATTTTTTCTCAATATTTTACCTCACTCTATCACTCTAATTCTTAGTCTTACTTTACTAGACATGATTGTAATCTTAAGAAAAACTTATAAAAATAGTAATCTAAATTTTATATGTTTTTTATCAACATAATCAAATACATATTGTGTGCTATGCTCGCATACGTCCGTGTGACAATCTGAAATAGTAATCCACTTCAAAATTAAGCTGAATGATACTTACATAATTAAATCTATACCTCAAACTATTGTATCTGTTACGGATGAATTTTGGTCATGTTAATTACTTCAATATATATTCTTAATCAATAAGCACGTCATACAGTTTCTGTGAATAATTTATAGTATGAACACTTGCCTCATTCATTTTTAACGGTACATCTGTATATTTATTTTGTAACTACTTATTAACATAATTTAGGAGCCTTTATCAGGTTCCCTATCTTGTGTTTCCACTTATATTTTCAAGTTAACACGAATTAATTTAAAGAATTATTTTAGGAATTTTTAATAAAAGTTTATTTTTTAGCAAACTGATGAAAATTGTACATTAAAAATTTCATATTTCTCATTTAAAGCAAATTTCTGCTTACGAAACCAAAGATTTATCCTAAATATAGACGCTGAAAAAATGTGTGCAATATATATATTTTACACAAATGCAATTTACACAAATGCAATATAAAATTTACACAAATGCAATATATATATTTTATAATCTTTTTTGTATTTTGATAAGACTTAATACAAAAAAGATTATAAAATATATATATTGCATTTGTGTAAATTCATATTGTAAAAAATCAAAGAGGGACTAATCATAGTTTGTTTCTTATTATTTATCAATTAATTTAGTTATTGACAATTAAAATAATTTAGCTAATCAAACTACTAATTATAGAATATATATATACAAAAAATATCAAGAGCATTATAAATTGCTTCGAATAAATACTTATTGAAAATTTTTGTTAAAGAGTCAGTTAAATATGTTTGGGCAGAGAAGCCTACTCCATGTTTCTCATCAGATAATTGTTTTTAATTATTGCTTTTAACAGCAAATTTATTTTTTATCAAAATTATATTTTCTTGTATCATTCCTTGTTTTATTATATCATTAATACATTTCTTACCTTTATGTGTAATGGATGTACATTCTATATTAAATTTTTTTGTTACTTTCAACAGTTCAGTTTTGGGCTATTTTAAATTACAGACTTGACTTGAGGTAAATAAAAAAAATTCATGTCTCTATTTAAAAAAAAATATTACTTTATATTTGTATAAATTTAACATTCTATTAAAATAGATGTCTGAAATTATTTTTCAATTAAAGAAAGATATTTGAGATCATATTTCTACTAGCATTTCGATTTTCATACTCCCCCATACATTTCAAAGTCCGAGAAGACATTAATGCATATTTCACTTAAGAAAGACTTGACTTCATTTAGAATCATGTAACTGAAAACAGTACAAAATATAAAGTAAAATTTAAAGTATTCTTAGAAAAAGGAATCTAATTGCTTTCATTGTAAGTAAACTTTATCTGACAAGAAAAGATATATATCATTGTTTAATGTACTATTTTATGTTTTCAATAGGGTGTTTTTAATTTGGTAAATTTAAGTACGTGCAACATTACATTTTGTCTCCCTTAAAACAAGTAATAAATAACTATAAAGATGCTACGTTATATTCTTACATATCAATTTTCCTAAGATTATTTGAAAATTAATTTTTTTTCTTCAAAATTGGAATATTTTAAACAATATTAATTCAAAATTAGATTAGGAGTAATAATAGCCATTCCCAGACTACTTTTACACAAATGGGTCAACAAGATGTCTAGACCGTTACTTTTTTATGAGGTTTTGTCGATAAATGAAAGGAATTTTATGTTTTACATGGAGCAATAAAATTGTTTCATGGAACTGCTGCTGGATCATTAATTATTGAAGCAAATTATAAGCATTCCGGTTTAAAAACTGAGATTTTTTTTACATCGTAAATCAATTTTTGACCGTAGAAATCATACAAAAAGGGCATTCACTTCATTCAACAACTTTTTAAAGTAATATTTAATAATGTAGGATCTCCACGCCCTCCCATGATTAACTCCCAAGAGGACAGACATATTATGAGATCGGCCCTACAAATCCGTACAAGAATATCACGTACCATTATTCAGGAAAGGGACATGTTTGTAGCACTCTGAGTATCCGCTCGTACGGTGGGATGACGTTTGTATCAGTGAAGACTGCCAGCACGGCGGCTATTACTTTGGCTTCCTTTAACAATGCAGAGGCCGAATGCTAAAGTTGGATGCAGGAGTGACACAATGTCGTCTTTTCAGACGAATTCCGGTTTTGTGTGTAGTATTCTGATGACCATGTACGTGTCACGTATACGAAGTAAACGTACCGATCTACATTGTACACAGGCATAGGGACTCTTCATCTAGTGTGATGGTTTGGACAGACATTGGGTAAACGACACTCAAATCTCTAGTCGGGATCAATGATAATTTGAAAGCATATCGGTACATTTGTGAGATTTTACTTCCGATGGTTGTACCCTATCTTTGAGGCCAACCAAACGCTATCTTCTAACAAGATAATCCAAGATCACGTGTTGCGCGTCGTGTTCCGACCTTCCTCAATACACAGGGAATACGATTATTTCTCTTGTCTGAACGGTCTCCAGATCTGTCATCCATTAAAAACATCTGTTCAAGGTTTACTGACAGGATGTCCCACTACCCCCGTCCAGTTAATACATTTGATAAAGTGTGGCATAGACTTGAAGCAGCATGGAATGAGTTGCCCGTTTCTGTCATCCAAGGCCAGTTCGACCCCATGGCGAACCAGGTAAGAGCCGTTTTAGCTGCCAGGGGTGACACCTCTTTCTACTGATTTCGCAGACCTTTAAAACACTAAACTGCTTGGAAATTTAAGCATTTTGTCTTCATGCCATACTTTTTACGTACAATAAATATCTTTTTTTGTATTTGCTTTCCTTCATGGTGTTGTATTTTTAATGGCCAGTAGTGTATAAAACAAATTTTTTAATAATAATTGCGAAAAGTAAATTAGTAATTACATTACAAAATAAATTAAATAATGAGAATTGTTTATTTGATTTTTTTTTTTATTTTTTACAGTGTTACTTTATTAAAACATTTAAAAAATGAATTACGAGTCAAATAAAATGTATTAATAATTTATTAGAGTTGAGATCCGTGTAGACACGACGTGAGTGTTAAAATGTTAAAATAGTTTTAATTAGAATTCAATTAATTTAAATTTTAACAGTTTCAACCTGCGAACGAAGAAAATACTTGAAAAATGAACAAATGAATTATTTTGAAAAGTGTTTCTATGTGGTTTTAATATAGGTAAAAAAATATGTTCCATTTTAAAACAATACTGTTAAAACCAAATTGAAGGGTTAATTGCTTTTAAATGAATAAGATTAACCATTTTTAATAGCTTTTTGCTATTTATTTATTTTATTTCATAGAAAATGAAATGATAAAGAAGATATTTTATTGTTTTCTCCTTCTAATTATTAAGTGAATTTTCTTCTCGTTAGTATTTAAAATGATGTTACAAAAGATGAATCTTACATATAGCAAAAACGGAAATTTCCTTTTTTCTACATACATGCTCGGGATGAAAGATCTGAAATCATTATTTCTGTGAGATTTTGTTTATTTATTTTGTTTTCATACATATTATGTAAAATAATATTACTGCTAATTATCTTAATTATTCAAATACTTTTAAAGTATTTTATTATATTCTGATTTTAAAATATTCTAAACTAATAAGTTCCTTTTTAACTCGAGTATCGAAATATAAATAAATTATTTGTTAAAACTCTTCTTATAATTTTATTTGTAATTTTGAGAAAACTTTTACTCCATATATAATTTTAAGGATGTAAATAGGATAGCAATAGCAGAACTTTCAAACTAAAAATACGCATTTATCATAAATAAACAATATCAATTTGATTTTGCTTTCCAAATAACATAGACTTCTCTCTCTCAAGATATTTTCTTAAATTCTTTAAATTATGACATTATTTATTCAATGAAGAAGAAAAATCAAAATATCATTGTATTTTACAAACACATTTAATTATAAAATTTATTTTTCTTAAAATTCTTCTGTACACAATATATTTTTAAAAAATTCACTCAAATGCTAATTATTACAATATTATTTAATATTTTAACAGTTACTTAACTTTAATATTCTGTTTTTGCATGCCAGAAATATTTTAATATAAATTTATTCTCCTTTCAAAATTTATAATTATATTTATTACACTCGGACCTTGCTTAGTTTTAAAAAAAATCTCATTCTTCCTAATTGAAAACTATTCTCAGTTTCATTAGACATGATCAACATTTTATTTTTCTACAAACTCTGCAACTGCTAGAATTACATAAATGTTTTTGAGATTTGTTTATTCTGAATGAAAAATAATTCATTTAAATAAATAAATATTGTAATTAATATTTCACATTCAAAACTCCTTCTACATAACAGCGGCCGGCGGTTTTCGTTCAGTCGCGGGTTCGGTCCTTGGCCGCCAAAAACCCGCCGTGTAGCCGGGGCTGATGCACGTTAAATCTGTTGGGGCCCAAAGTCCTCCCGTTGGTGTGGTGTGGATGTTAGGAGAGGGGGGTGCCAGCTCAGGTATCGTCCTCGTCACTTGACCATAGTTCAAAATTACGAGGTCTGTCGCCAATAGCCCTCGTGTTGCTTCTAGAGCGACGTTAATAAAAACTAAACTAAACTAAAACCTTCTACATAACATCTATTTCATAGATCCTTCCTTAAAGTTATTTTTCTAACGCCTTAGAACCATTTGATCTACGTAAAAATCAACTTCTATAAGTCTTGAAAATAAATTCAAATCACATTCGTTTACTGCAAGACGCAATTTGGCTGAATAGTTATATAACAACATAAAATATGTAGAGGTATTTGTTGGAATGAATACCATTATACTTTAAGTAAATGCATTGTATTCTTAATAACAGTCTAATTTTATCTAAATATATAAGGCTTGCTTTATGAAACGAATTTTAATCTATTAATTTTAGGCGTTTATATTGTATTTAATAATGTCAATTAGCACCTTGAAAACTGTATATTTCAGGTACTTCGAAAACTATTTAATTGTTATTAAGAAGTACCGATAATGAACAATTAAAAGTAGTTATTAATAAGTACTGTCAATAGTTTTCAAGTAATTATTACATAAATTTTGAGCAATTATTAATATAAATGTTGTTAAAGTTATTGTCATTAGTTAGTTAGCATTTATAATAATTATTTAATCTTCTGCGATAGTAGATTAACCAAACAATTTTGATCTGTGTCATACTTAAACGAAGGTAGTTCAAATCAACCCCAAAAAGAAAAAAATTATAAT
Source organism: Nephila pilipes (assembly GCA_019974015.1). Classification (NCBI taxonomy): domain Eukaryota; kingdom Metazoa; phylum Arthropoda; class Arachnida; order Araneae; family Nephilidae; genus Nephila; species Nephila pilipes. The sequence goes on from BMAW01044230.1 coordinate 185,487, forward strand.
ATCGACAACAACAAAAATTGAAACCGATATCAATGTTAGTGATACATCTATAATTTTATAGCTATTAATTTATTTAATAATCTGAAATTTCTCTGTTAATGTCTATACTATCTATATAATACTCGTACATAATATCCATACTACAGGTGATAAAAATTGTATCGGATTATTTTGTATGAAATAAAATTATAACTCTGCTGCTTTCCATATTATTGAGTATTTATCGATTTTATGTTAATTTTACTAATATTTCTAAGCATTCTGTACATTTCCTTTTTGTCAAATTGTGCAATATAAGACATCTAATTCTGTTAATATTTACAATATTAAAAGATTTGTATCCATAGTATTAACTTCCTATTAGCATAGCATTAAACATAAAATAGAAACCAATAGTGTTTCTATTAGCGGAAGTATTACTATGTAATAAACATAAAAATAAGAGCATTTGTATTTTTAAGGAATTATGAGACAATTTTAATTTTGAAAATTATGAAATGAATAAAGGTTCTAAATAGAATATAACAAAATGAAATTTGATAATACAACATATTTATTACAATTAGGTTTCAATAATTTTAAATAATGTAGTAAATGAATGAATTAGCAAAAATATTAAAAATAAACGTAAAATCACTGTTAACAAATTACATGACCACTTGCCTAAAAACAAATACACCTTGGAAATTGATATGATATATAGGTGCTTCATTTTACCTGATAACCTGAAACACTGCTTTGTATTGAAATATTAATGTGGTTAAGTTCAATTTTAGAAATATTGCACTATTTTCTTCCTATGTCTACTTCCAAATCATGTACTAATGAAAACTGTTTATTATTAGCATATAATTTGCGACATACTGTACTGTAAAGGATTTTCATGGGATTTCAGTCTAGACATCAATTTGATCACGGCATTTTTCTTTTCTTTTTTAAATCATTCTTGCGTAGATTTAGATCTATGGCGTGGGCGGGTTCGATCCTTGCCGCCAAAGACCCGCCGTGTAGCTGGGGCTGAAGCACGTTAAATCTGTTCAGGGCCCAAAGTCCTCCCAAGGGTGTGTTGCGGATGTTAGGAGAGAGGGGTGTCAGCTCAGGTGTCGTCTCGTCACTTGATCGTGGTTCAAAATTACGAGGTCCGTCGCCAATAGTTCTCATGTTGCTTCTAGTGCGACGTTAATAAAAACTAAACTAAATTTAGATGTTTGGCGAGTAACATTTTCCTACTGAAATATCTGTATCATATAAAATGACTGTTATCGTGTGTGATGGTACACCAAATCAGCGATAGCGGTGATATGGAGTTTAACAAAAGTAGTTGGGTTGCCTTTATTTCTACCGACGCCTACAGTTTCTCAGCTGACAATAATCATCAGAAAAACATATAAGAGACTCGACCCTTTCGTCATTCAGTCCACCTAGGGTTTCAACTCGGGCACCATAGCATCCTTTCACACCCGCGGGCTTCCATCACTGGCAGTCTTCATAAACGCTGGTTGGAAGCAAGCCAATTTTCAGCCATTATTCAAGAAACTAATCGTATTCCTTCAAATATTGGTCATCCAAAGCTTCTGGTATGTTCTACAGAATGAAACGGATTGTTGATTATAATATATCCACCATATCCATTCACATGCATCGCTCCGCTTGTTCTGTCGGACATTTTGGAAAGCTTGGTTTGTCAAGACAATTTGCATTTCCTTATTTGATCTATTTCATCAAAATTATATGCATAGAGGATACATTTATGTAAGTTTTTTAAGCTGTATGACAATGAACGAACCAGCTGCACGCACGCCTGTAATTTGACTTCTTGCAAAATCCTCAACCAGAACTTCTGGTAATAGATTTAAACTGTCGATGCTCATCTCAGTGGACTGTCGAACTCTCACATAAAATCATCACAATTGTCTCACTTAACTTTATTATCTCGTTCACTACCAGCGTATAACATTTGATTCGCTCGCATTGGCTCTCCTGTGCCCAGCGTATTACAATAGATACGCTCCGGAATGCCTTCTGCAGACCAGCGTAACAATAGTGATACGCTTAAAGAGAACGTTTTATTTGATATTTTTAATATTACTAGAGGACGTTACAATACCACGAAATCTATATAGATAGGTTATTTGGAATGTTGACCTTGGTAATATGACTTGGATTTCACTTCTAGGATCAGGAGGAAGATGGGAAGGGGTTATTGTTAAAAGTACGTGTTGCGACACGGCTCTTTAAATGTTATGACATGATTTAAAGGGTGCACTTGCTCTCGGTTTGCTTTTTTCTTTCTTGCTTGCTTCTTAGAAGTTCGAAGGAGAATTCATGGCCCTTTATTGGGGTTAGGGCTTTTGGTAGCAGATGTTCTCAGCTGTTCTCAGCAGTTCGTTTCATTTGGTAGGTTTTTATTTGTAGCGACAGTCATGACGAAAAGAAAGTATTTATCTGAAACAGATATAATGCTAAATAATGAATGAATCTGACAGTAATGTTAGCGAAAATAATCCAAATCTGTACATAGACATTAAAGTAAAAAAATAGGGGGAAAAAAGGACTAAGATGGGCCCTATGCTCAAAATCTTGCGTGAAGCGTCAGAATATGTGCGTAAGACATATGACGTAGGGCTATACAATGATTTTTTTTTATATAAATATACCATACAGCAAAATAAGATTTATCTTTTATATCTATATATTCCATGTAATAATACATCAATACAACATGGAATTTATGTAACATATGTAAATATATTTTGTATTTTCTTAAAAGTATGATTTTTTTATGTAATTTTATGTATAAAACATTCAATTTTTGATTAAATCCTTTTTTCTTTTGTATGTATTAAGTTTAATGCATTTGAAATAAGATATCTAAATATTAAAATATTTTAATGAATAGCTGATTTTAGAGGAATTTCTTTCACGAATAAGGCTTTTTATCTAAAATCGTCTGGGCACATGGTAACACTCCGCAGTAAGAAGCCACGGGCCCAGAGAAGCTCTTATTTTTTTCTCCCTCCGGTAGCGAAAGGGTTATAAACTCTGAGAGTCGCAACAATTTCTCACTTCTGCACTCTCCGGCAACTCAGAACACACTCCCATACACTAACTCTTTTTTACAAGGTGGCGCTGCTGCAACAGCGCTTGAGGTTTGGTACTAAGCCACTTCCTTCAGTGCAAATCATTCAAGCATATATTATTCTATATGTGTCTTATGGAGCTTGGAACTTCTGGAAAATCTGGATTCCCTAAGCGATATAGAGTAGCGATTGTTCGTTTCCTTTCTTTTCATCCCGCAACATGTGACTAACATGTTTTTTAAACATGTGACTAACTTGTGTTTTAGATCATCAGCTTAACTTGTTTAGCTGCGTATTTTCCGAAATGTGTACATTAATAAGGCTGACACTTAAGAAATATAATTTTGACAGCCGAAAGTGTTTATTGCCTCATCAAGGAGTTTTTAATAGCTTGCTTACCATATATGACGAATAAAAAGCCATTAGAATTTTTTTACTAAGTAATCATTTATATGTTTTAAACATTATAACTTTTATATTTAATTTCATAATTAGTCAAAATGTATTAAATTCATTTGTATCTGTTTTTCTCCGTTTTGTAAGAGCCTTTGCGTGCATTTATCTACTTGTTTTAACAACTTATTTCAATATTTGTACATGTTTGTCTTGTACCATATATTACATAAAGAGATTTATACTTATATGATAATAAACTTAATTACATATAATTACTACTTTAAATATAATTAATAAGAAATATTGTTTTACAAGATATGTAATACGTATTATATTGATACTTTTTAACTTCAATATTTGTTAACATTTTCGTTTTCTGAGAGAATACAAGTATCATATTTTAACATAGTTTTTTTAAAAAAAATTTTTATTCAAAAAACGTTTTAACCTCAAAATAACACATTTTTAAGAAGAAATGAATACTTTATACCATTTCTAATTAATCTCTCGGATTAATTACTGGAAGCAATTAATTTTCTGTGTCGAAATTAATTTAAGAAAATGTCTTGGAGTGAAACAATGATACAGTTAAAGCGAATAGAAAGCCGATTAACTGAAATTCTTACCTAATTTCCAATTCTGTTCATTACTTATTAAAAGTTAATTCTTTCTAGACTCTCTCCTTGACTGTTTAAGCCGAATTAAACTCTTTCGAAAGTAGTTTAATTGAATCAAAATCTGTTCCATTAACATTAGTAGGGAATGAAACTTTATAAAAATAAATACGGCCATTAATCTAATGTTAAGATTATTCCCATTTGGTTACGGATTTTTGTGGGGGGAGGGGGAAATTAAATTCACGGATGAAACGTTTCCTTTCTAATAATATCATAGTTAGTGATTTCATTACAATTCGTTTAAAAAGATATCTTAAGAACATGTTCTTATACTGCTGCTAAATTACATCTATTTGCGGACAGTTATTAAGTGCAGTTAATTTTGTACTGTTATTATATAATTGTAAAAATAATAATAACTATATAACTAATTTTATAATCTTAAATAATATCCTATTTTCATTTGACTATTCTATCTAATTTTCATTACTCCCCAAACGTTTTACACATATTAGTTAATAACTATTAGTATGTAACCGAATTTTGATCTTGTCAGCTTTAGCTGTTCCTTCTCATTTATATGACTTTTCAAGAAAGCATTTCTATTTTTCATATTTACCTCATAAGCAAGGTGTAATTAATTTAATTTTAATGATATTAAAGTCAATAAGAAATCGTATACCTATTACTAGTATCATTTAGGAACCATATCTTAAAGATACAGAATTTTTCGAACTTGTCGATAAAAATAAGAACTCTATTTTGAAGGAAAAAAAAAAGAGCAGAAGGTATATCAAAATGTTCCAATTCTTATAATTATAAATGTTAGTTCATAAATACATTGTATTTCAAATCAAAGAAAAATTCATAGCAAACTTATTGATTTATATTTAGATAATTTTTAAGAGAGATTTAAATTCCTCTTTTTTATTAATTGGAATAAATTAGCAGCTTTCCTGAGTAAACTTCGCAATAAATTAATAGAAATAAAAATTATTATATCTTGTTATTTCAAAATCTTGTTAAATCAAATTTTGTGTTATTTTATATGTGTAATTTAATTTTTGATTACTTAGAAACTACATACATACATAAAATTTATTTTATACATATATATTTATACATCAACATATACCGTAATTATTTTATGTTAATTAACTCAAACAATACCATTAAAAAGTAAAAATAATTACTAGGACCGCACAATAAGTTCTTAGAAAATGCAAGAGGTGGCACTCCCAGCATCGGAAATAACTTGTTTTTATTAAGAATTCTGACTCACTACACAGCTGCCTACGTCTCAGTTACTTTCATCTCATGATTTCCTTTTTATTGTCTATTAAGTTATGAAATTTGTATTTATTTAGAAAAATGGGGAAAAGTGAGTTTCAATGAGTGGTGAGTGAAAAGTGAGTTTCAATATACACTTAGATTTAAAATATTCAACACTGAAAGAGATCAAAGCTGACTTGAATGAAGTTCATGACATATCTGCTCCTGTGTTTGCAACTGTTTACAATTGGGTAAATGTGTTTGAATGTGGTTGCATTTCTACTAAGATAAACATCATTCGGGACGCCCAGTGGAAATGATTACCCCAGGAATGATTGACGAAATCCACGATATGATTTTGAGTGATCGGTGAATCAAAGAGTGCGAAATAGTAAGACCACTGAAATATCGCAAGGTACAGTGTTTCAAGGTTTTCAGTAAAAATTGGGTGCGAAAATGTTTTTGGCAAGATGGGTGCTGCGTTTTTTCTCAGTGAAAAATATACGAAATCGTGTAGTCGACTAAGAAGCTATTTTGGCTTTTTTTTTGTTACAATCCTGACGCGTTACTGCATCAATACATAACTGTAAACGAAAATATGATACACTACTACACTCTGGAAACAAATGAAAGTTAAAACAGGAGAGTTTTGAAGTCGAACGGGCTCCGAAAAAAGCAATGAACTTCGACAAGGCAATGACCATGGTTTTTCGAGATGCATGCTGAATCATCAACACCGATTTCATGGAAAAGGAAAACACAATAACTGGAGATTATTATGCGTCGTTATTGCACCGATTGAGGGAGGAAACAAAGAAAAAACGTCATTGTTTTTTTAAAAAAATAATATCCTCTTCCATTAAAATAATGCACGGAATTAAATCGAATAATCACTAAATCACCATTTTTGGCACCCAGTGATTTTTTTTTTATCTCCAAACTTTGAAAAAATGGCTCGGCAGGAAATGTTTGATGTCTCTTAAAGAGGCCATTTCCCAAGCAGAGGCTTATATTGAGGACCTTTTGAAACCTTATTTTCTAAACTGCTCTAAAATGTTGGAAAAACATTTACAAAAATCTATAGAAAAAATAGTAAATAATGTTCAAATATTAAAAAATCTACCTAAAATAATCTGTTTTATATCTTTTTCTACGGACTTATTGAGTGATCATCGTATTGGATTTCTTCTTCAATATCTGAACTATGTACACTCTATAGTCTTTAAATTTTTTATTTCAAAGCATTTTTTTATTCCTTAATAACAAAAGTGTTACAAAACTCTGCTTCTTTGATAGTGAATTAAAAGTGTACTACAAATATTCAACACTTTTTATGCGAAGTTATATTCAGAACTTAAGTCTGAAGATAACTTGATTCAAAAAGAATTTTCAGGGTAAATGTTTCTTATATAAACCGATATCTTTAATCTGAACAATAGAGTCAAGAAAGAAACTAAAATATATTATATATATTTAAATTTATAATATATATTTAACTTGCAAGTGTGATATTTCTCAAACCTGTTGCAGTACATTTGTTTTCTGAACTGGTGTCCTTATCTTGCGGAGAATCTGAAAGTTAAATTTATGGCAATTTTCTTAAATTTATGTAAAGTTACCTATAAAAAAATTTTAAAAAATTAAATAATTCATCAGGTTTGAGAAAAAATACATTTAAAAATTTAAAAGAAAATATATCCTTAGATTCAAATTTTTACTTGGTTTAATATTTCCCCATTCACTATCCTGTTGAATAATTTATTATTATTTTATATAAAACTTAAGTTAAACATAATGAATCATAGTAAAATATCGTATGAGTTGAAAGGTTTTAGTAAAACATAGAAATGACATAAAAAAGCACTAGAACAATTTTTCATCAATAAAAACAAAAGAGCTATCTAAAAAAATGTCTTATAAATCAGAATTTTTAAACGTGATTATCTTATTAAATATTAGGATCCCACATGAGGAAATTTTACTTAATTTTTTGTTTCTTTCATACTTAATTCGTGAATGAAATAACATTATTTGTTCAAAATACTGAATAATTAAAGTATTACACTAAGAATATTGCAATAGTTTAAGTGTTATAATAATTAAATAATGAACGATTTATTTCTTAACTTTCTATTAATAGCTCGCAAGCTTTATTAATAGCTCACGTTAATAGCTCTTGTGTTGGTTCAGAGTACTACATTCATAAACAATCACAAACAATAAGCAATGATAAGCACAATCACCAGATGTGAATCTTCCTGAAAATCCAGCAAAGATGGTTTGTAGTAAGATTATCTTCACTCCTTTTTTTGCCTTTTATTCCTTCTAAAATTTTGTCTCTGTGGTACGTTTCACAGAAGCATTTTAGTGAGAACAGAAAATATTGAGGCACTCAACTAGCCTCCATGATTATGGACATGAACATATGGTTGTCATTATTGTGGTAGGGAGTGTGTCACATAACAGATTCCAAAACGGAAGATATTTAAACCTTTCACAAGAAGATTGCCCACACAATTAACAAGAACAACAATTTATTTAAAACATTTGAAAGAAATTTAAAT
>BMAW01044230.1:199175-219777 GCA_019974015.1 Nephila pilipes
TATATATATATATATATTTGACTTACTGGGTTCCATATTTTCATTTTATTTTCTTTCATTGTTACATTTCTTTCTGGATTTTTGTCTTTTTCTTTTAAATTATTCTTTCTAAATTTTTCAGTATATATATATATATATATATATATATATATATATATAAACAATAATAGTATTATTGTGTGTGTGTGTGTGTGTATGTGTGTGTGTGAGTTTTACTTCATTTAAATTTCTTTCAAATGTTTTTAAATAATTGTTGTTCTTGTTAATTGTGTGGGTAATCTTCTTGTGAAGGTTTAAATATCATATCTTCCGTTTTACGATCTGTTATGTGACACCTCCCTACCACAATAATGACAACCATATGTTCATGTCCATAGCTCATGGAGGCTAGTTGATTACTCAATATTTTTCTGTTCTTCACTAAAATGCTTCTGTGAAGGAAACGTACCACAGAGACAAAATTTTTAGGAAGAATTAAAGGCAAAAAAAAAGGGTGAATAATCTTACTACAAACCATCTTTGGCACCGGATTTTTTCAGGAAGATTCACATCCTGGTGATTGTGCTTATCATTGCTTATTGTTTGTGATTGTTTATGAACAGTACTCTGAACCAACACAAGAGCTATTAACGTGAGCTATTAATAAAGCTTGCGAGCTATTAATAGAAAGTTAAGAAATAAATCATTCATTATTTAATTAGTATAACATGACTATTGCAATATTCTTAGTGTAATGCTTTAATTATTCAGTGATATTTTGAACAAATAATGTTATTTCATTCACGAATTAAGTATGAAAGAAACCATAAGTAAATTTCCTCATGGGATCCTAATAATTTAATAAGATAATCACGTTTAAAAATTCTGATTTATAAGACATTTTTTTGAATGGCTCTTTTGTTTTTTATTGATGAAAAAATTGTTCTAGTGCTTTTGTAATGTCATTTCATGTTTTACTAAAACCTTTCAACTCATACGATATTTTACTATGATTCATTATGTTTAACTTAACATATAAAAAACAATAATAAATTATTCAACAGGATAGTGAATGGAAATATTAAACCAAGTAAAAATTTGAATCAGGATATATTTTCTTTTAAATTTTAAAATGTATTTTTCTCAAACCTGATGAATTATTTAATTTTTAAAATTTTACATAGGTAGCTTTACATAAATTTAGAAAATTGCCATAAATTCTTTCAGATTCACCAAGATAAGGACACCAGTTCAGAAAACAAATGTACTGCAACAGGTTTGAGAAATATATCACACTTGCAAGTTAAATATATATTATAAATTTAAATATAATATGTTTTAGTTTCTTTCTTGACTCTATTGTTCCAGTTAAAGATATCCGGTTTTATATAAGAAACATTTACCTGAAATTCTTTTTGAATCAAGTTATCTTCAGACACGAATATAACTTCGCATAAAGTGTTGAATATTTGTAGTACACTTTTAATTCACTATCAAAAGCAGAGTTTTGTAACACTTTTGTTATTGGAATAAAAAAAATGCTTTGAAATAAAAAAATTTAAAGACTATAAGAGTGTACATAGTTCAGATATTGAAGAAGAAATCCAATACGATGATCACTCAACTAAGTCCGTGAAAAAAAGATAAACAGATTATTTTAGGTGGGTTGCAATATTTGAACATTATTTACTATTTTTCTATAGATTTTTTGTAAATCATTTTTCCAACACAGAGCAGTTTAAGTAGGTTCAAGGTCATATAAGCCTCTGCTTGGGAAATGGCCTCTTTAAGAGACATCAAACATTTCCTGCCGAGCCATTTTTCAAAGTTTGGAGATAAAAAAAATCACTGGGTGCAAAAATGGTGATTTATTGATTATTCGATTTAATTCCGTGCATTATTTTAATGGAAGGAATATTATTTTTTTAAAAACAATGACGTTTTTCTCCTCAATCAGTTACAATAACGACGCATAATTAATCTCCAGTTATTGTGTTTTCCTTTTCCATGAAATCGGTGTTGATGATTCAGCGCCATCTCCGAAAAACCAAATTCATTTACGCTTGTCGAGTTCATTGCTTTCGGGGCCGTTCGACTTCAAAACTCTCCTGTTTAACTTTCCATTTGTTTCCAGAGTGTAGTAGTGTATCATATTTTCGTTTACAGTTATGTATTGATGCATTAACGCGTCAGGATTGTAACAAAAAAAGCCAAAATAAACTTCTTGATCCTTACACGATTTCGTATGTTGCACTGAGAAAAAAGCAGCACCATCTTGCCAAAAACATTTTCACCAATTTTACTGAAAACCTTGAAACACTCTGTACCTTGCGATATTTCTAAGTGGTCTTACTCGCACTCTTTGATTCGCACCGATCACTCAAAATCATATCGTGGATTTCGTCAATCATTCCTGGGGTAATCATTTCCACTGGGCGTCGAATGATGTTTATCTTAGTAGAAATGCAATACATTCAAACACATTTTACCCAATTGTAAACAGTTGCAAACACAGAACAGATATGTCATGAACTTCATTCAAAGTCAGCTTTGATCTCAGTGTTGAATATTTTAAATCTAAGTGTATATTGAAACTCACTTTTTCACTCACCACTCATTTAAACCTCTTTTCCTACATTTTCTAAATAAATACAAATCATAACTTAATAGACAATAAAAAATCATGAGATGAAGAAAGTAGCAGAGACGTAGGCAGCTGTGTAGTGAGTCAGAATTCTTAATAAAAACAAAGTTATTTCGATGCTGGGAGTGCCACCTCTTGCATTTTCTAAGGGGAAGAACTTATTGTGCGGTCCTAGTAATTATTTTTTACTTTTGGTATTGTTTGAGTTAATTAACATAAAATAATTACGGTATATGTTGATGTATAAATATATATGTATAAAATAAATTTTATCATACATAATATGTAGAACTCTAAGAAAGTAATTAAATTACATATAAAATAACACAAATTTGATTTAACAGATTTTGAAATAACAAAGTATAATAATTTTTATTTCTATTAATTTGTGCAGAAATTTGAGGAAAGCTGCTAATTTATTCAATTAATAAAAAAGAGAATTTAAAAATCTCTCTTAAAATTATCTAAATACTATAAATCAATAAGTTTACTATGAATTTTTCTTTGGTTGAAATACAATATAATTTATAGAACTAACATTTATAATTATAAAAATTGGAACATTTTGATATACCTTCTGCTCTTTTTTTTTTCCTTCAAATAGAGTTATTTTTATCGACAAGTTCGAAAAATTCTGTATCTTTAAGATGGTTCCTAAATGATACTAGTAATGGGTATACATTTCTTATTGACTTTAATATCATTAAAATTAAATTATTACACACTTACTTGTAAGAGGTAAATATGAAAAAATAGAAATGCTTTCTTGAAAGTCATATAATGAGAAGGAACAGCTAAAACTCTGACAAGATCAAAATTCGGTTTACTAATGGACAACTAATATGTGTAAAACGTTTTGGGGGAGTAATGAAAATTAGATAGAATAGTCAAATGAAAATAGGATATTATTTAAGATTATAAAATTAGTTATATAGTTATTATTTTTACAATTATATAATAACAGTACAAAATTAACTGCACTTAATAACTTTGTCCGCAAATAGAGTGATGTAATTTAGCAGCAGTATAAGAACATGTTCTTAAAATGTCTTTTTAAACGAGAATTGTGAAATCACTAACTATGATATTATTAGAAAGAAACGTTCTCCGTGAATTTATTTCCCCTCCCCACAAAAATCCGTAACCATTAAATAATCTTAACATTAGATTAATGGCCGTATTTATAAAAGTTTCATTCCTACTAATGTTAATGGAACAGATTTTGATTCAGACAAACTACTTTCGAAAGAGTTTAAACCCAAACAGTCAAGGGGAGAGTCAAGAAAATTAACTTTTAATAAGTAATGAACAGAATTGAAGTAGGTAAGAATTTCAGTTAATCGGCTTTCTATTTAAAACTTTAACTTTCTTGTCATTGTTTTCACTCCAAGACATTTTCATAGCAAATTAATTTCGACACAGAAAGAGTAATTGCTTCAGTAATTAATCCGAGATTAGAGGAAATGGTATAAAGATATTCATTTCTTCTTAAAAAATGTGTTATTTTGAGTTAAAACGTTTTTTGAATATTAAAAATTTTTTTAAAACTATGTTAAAATACTGATACTTGTGATATATGAAAACGAAAATGTTAATATTGAAGTTAAAAGTATCAATATAATACACGTATTACATATCTTGTAAACAATATTTCTTATTAATTATATTTAAAGTAGCAATTATATGTAATTAAGTTTATTATCATATAAAACCTCAATCTCTTTATGTAATATATGGTACAAGACATGTACAAATATATTGAAATAAATTGATAACAAGTAGATAAATGCATAAGGCTCTTACAAAACGGAGAAAAACAGATACAAATGAATTTTAATACATTTTGACTAATTATGAAATTAAATATAAAAAGTTATAATGTTTAAAAAAACATATACAAATGATTACTTAGTAAAAAAAATTCTAATGGCTTTTAGAGTCATATATGGTAAGCAAGCTATTAAAACTCTGATGGGCAATAAACACTTTCGGCTGTCAAAATTATATTTCTTAAGTGTCAGCCTTATTAATCAACATTTCGGAAAATACGCAGCTAAACAAGTTAAGCTGATGATCCCACAAAACACAAGTTAGTCACATGTTTAAAAACATGTTGAGTCACATGTTGCGGGATGAAAGAAAGGGAAACGAGCAATCGCTTCTCTATATCATGCAGAATCCAGATTTTCCAAGTTCAAGCTCTCCATAAGACACATATGAATAATATGCTTGAATGAGATTTGCACTGAAGGTGGCTTAGTACCAAACCTCAAGCGCTGTTGCAGCAGCGCCACCGCTGTAAAGAGTTGGTGTATGAAGTGTGTTCTGAGTTGCCGGAGGTGCAGAGTGAGAAATTGTTGCGACTCTCCAGAGTTTATAACCCTTTCGCTACCGGAGGAGAAAAAAATAAAACTACTCTGGGCCGTGGCTTCTTACGCGGAGTGTTACCATGTGCCCAGACGATTTTAGATAAAAGCCTTATTCGTGAAATTCCTCTAAAATCAATATTCATTTAAAATATTTTAATATTTAGATATCTTATTTCAAATGCATTAAACAATACATACAAAAGAAAAAAAGTTTAATCAAAAATTGAATGTTTTATACATAAAATTACATAAAAAAAATCATACTTTTAAGAAAATACAAAATATATTTATATGTTATAATTCCATGTTGTATTGATGTATTGAATATATAGATATAAAAGATAAATCTTATTTTGCTGTATGGTATATTTATATAAAAAAAATCATTGTATAGTAGCCTGCGTCATATGTCTTACGCACACTTCTGACGCTTCACGCAGATTTTGAGCATAGGGCCCATCTTAGTCCTTTTTTCCCCTATTTTTTACTTTAATGTCTATGTACAGATTTGGTTATTTTCGCTAACATTACTGTCAGATTCATTCATTATTTAGCATTATATCTGTTTCAGATAAATACTTTCTTTTTCGTCATGACTGTCGCTACAAATAGAAACCACAAATGAAACGAACTGCTGAAAACAGCTGAGAACATCTGCTACCAAGCCTAACCCCAATAAAATTGCATGAATTCTCCTTCGAACTTCTAAAGCAAGCAAGAAAGAAAAAAAGAAACAAACCGAGAACAGGCACCTTTAAATCATGTCATAACATTTAAGAGCCGTGTCACCAACACGCACTTTTAACAATAACCCCTTCCATCTTCCTCCTGATCCTGAAAGTGAAGTCATATTACCAGGTCAACATTCAAATAACCTATCTATATAGATTTCGTGGTATTGTAACGATCCTCTAGTAATATTAAAAATATCAAATAAAACATTTAAGCATGTCACTATTGTTACGCTGAAGTGCTACCAGAAAGGCGGAGCGTATCATTGTAATACGCTGGGCACAGAAGGAGAGAGCCAATGCAGGCGAATCAAATGTTATACGGTGGTACGAAGATAATAAGTTAAATTGAGACAATTGTGATGATTTTATGTGAGAGTTCGACAGTCCACTGAGATGAGCATCGACAGTTTAAATCTATTACCAGAAGTTCTGGTTGAGGATTTTTTGCGAAGTCAAATACAGGCGTGCGTGCAGCTGGTTCGTTCATTGTCATACAGCTTAAAAAACTTACATAAATGTATCCTCTATTATAATTTTGATGAAATAGATCAAATAAGGAAATGCAAATTGTCTTGACAGAAACCAAACTTTCAAAATGTCCGACAGAACAAGCGGAGCATTACATGTGAATGAATTGGATATATTATAATCAATAATCCGTTTCATTCTGTAGAACATACCAGAAGCTTTAGTGACCAATGTTGAAGGAATACACGATTAGTTTCTTGAATAATGGCTGAAAAATTGGCTTGCTTCCAACCAGCGTTTACATGAAGACTACCAGTGATGGAAGCCCGCAGGTGTGAAAAGGATGCTATGGTGCCCGAGTTGAAACCTAGGTGGATTTGGAATATTGAAAGGGTCAGTCTCTTATATGTTTTCTGATGATTATTGTCAATACGAGAAACTGTAGGCGTCGGTATAAAAGGCAACCCAACGCTTTTTGTTAAAGCTCATATCACCGCTATCGCTGATTTGGTGTACCATCACACACGATATGATCATTTTATATGATACAGATATTTCAGTAGGAAAATATTTGCTCGCCAAACGTAAATTTAGTTTGGATTTTTTATTAACGTCACTAGAAGCAACATGAGAACTGTGGCGACGGACCTCGTAATTTGGAACCACGATCAGGCGGACGACACCTGAGCTGACACCCCTCTCTAACATCCTGTACACCTTGGGAGGACTTTGGGCCCCTGAACAGGTGCGTGCTTCAGCTAGCTACACGGCAGGTCTGGCGGCAAAGGATCGAACCCGCCCACTTAACAGATCTAAATCTACGCAAGAATGATTTAAAAGAAAAATGCCGTGATCAAATTGATGTCTGGGCAAGTATGAAAATCCTTTACAGTACAGTATGTCGCAAATTATATGCTAATAATAAACAGTTTTCATTAGTACATGATTTGGAAGTAGACATAGGAAGAAAATAGTGCAATTCTAAGATTGAACAACCATTAATATTTCAATACAAAGCAGTGTTTCAGGTTATCAGGTAAAATGAAGCACCTATATATCATATCAATTTCAAAAGATTGTGTATTTGTTTTTTTTAAGGCAAGTGGTCATGTAATTTGTTAACAGTGATTTTACGTTTATTTTTTAATATTTTTGCCTAATTCATTCATTTACATTATTTAAAATTGTTGAAACCTAATTGTAATAAATATGTTTGTATTATCAAATTTCATTTGTTATGTTATTCACAGTCCCCAGAACCTTTATTCATTCATAATTTTCAAATTAAAATTGTCTCATAATTCCTTAAAAATACAAAAGCTGCTCTTATTTTTTATGTGTTTATTACATAGTAATACTTCCGCTAATAGAAACACTATTGTTTCTATTTTATGTTTATGCTAATAGGAAGTTAATACTATGGATACAAATCTTTTAATATTGTAAATATTAACAGATTAGATGTCTTATATTACTGTGGTGACAAAAGGAAATGTACAGAATGTAGAAATATTAGTAAAATTAACAAAATCGATAAATACTCAATAATATGGAAAGCAGCAGAGTTATAATTTTTTATTTCATACAAAATAATCCGATACAATTTTTACATCACCTGTATGGATATTATGTACGAATTATATAGATGGTATGTAGACATTAACGAGAAATTTCAGATTATTAAATAGAATTAATAGCTATAAAATTATAGATGTCACTGTTGATATCGGTTTTCAATTTTTTGTTTGTTGTCGATATTATAATTTTTTTCTTTTGGGGTTGATTTGAACTACCTTCGTTTAGAGTATGACACAGATCAAAATTGTTTGGTTAATCTACTATCGCAGAAGATTAAATAATTATTATAAATGCTAACTAATGACAATAACTTTAACAACATTTATATTAATAATTGCTCAAAATTTATGTAATACTTGAAAACCAATGACGGTACTTATTAATAACTACTTTTTTAATTGTTCATTGTCGGTACTTCTTAATAACAATTAAATAGTTTTTTCAGTACCCGATATACAGTTTTCAAGGTGCTAATCGACATTATTAAATACAATATAAACGCCTAAATTAATAGATTAAAATTCGTTTCATAAGCAAGCCTTATATTTAGATAAAATTTGTTATTAAGAGAATACAATGCATTTACTTAAAATTAATGGTATTCATTCAACAAAATACCTCTACATATTTTATGTTGTTACATATAACTATTCCAGCCAAATTGCCCGCAGTAAACGAATGTGATTTGAATTTATTTCAAGACTTATAGAAGTTGATTTTTACGTAGATCAAAATGGTTCTAAAGACTTTAAGAAAAATAACTTTAAGGAAGGATCTATGAAATAGATGTTATGTAGAAGGTTTTGGACTTTAGTTTAGTTTTTTATTAACGTCGCTCTAGAAACAACACACGAGGGCTGTGGCAGCCAGACCTCACAATTTTGAACTGTATGATTAGTGACGGGGACGATACCTGAGCCCAACCCCCCCTCTCTACCTCCACACCACACCAGGGAGGACTTTTTTGGGCTAACAGATTTAACGTGCATCAGCACACGGCGGGTTTTGGCGACAAGGACCGAACCATTGAACGAAACTTATACGGCCGCTGTTATGTGAGAGTTTGAATGTGAAATATTAGTAATATTTATTTTATTTAAATGAATTATTTTTCATTCAAAATAAAACAAATCAAAAACATTTATATGTAATTCTAGCAGTTGCAGAGTTTGGCAAAAATAAAATGTTGATCATAACCACAATGAAACTGAGAATAGTTTTCAATTAGGAAGAATGAGATTTTTTTAAAAATAAGCAAGGTCGAGTGTAATAAATATAATTATAAATTTTGAAGAATAAATTTATATTAAAATATTTCTGGCAAAAACAGAATATTAAAAGTTAAATGCTGTTAAAATATTAAATAATATTGTAATAATTAGCAGGTAATTTTTCAAAATATATTGTGTACAGAAGAATTTTTAAGAAAAATAAATTTTATAATTAAATGTGTTTATACTTTAATGATATTTTGATTTTTCTTCATTGAATAAAATAATGTCATAATTTAAGAATTTAAGAAAATATATCTTGAAGAGAGAGTCTATGTTATTTGGAAAGCAAAATCAAATTGATATTGTTTATTTATGATAAATGCATTTTTTTAGTTTGAAAGTTCTGCTAGCAATACGTAACTTATATATATATATATATATATAAGCTGATGACCTAACAGATAATAAAATAAAAGAAGAAGAAAAAAGTCCAAAAGAGGAAAGAGAACCGGGTAACTAAGTGATTCATTTCTCTCACTTTCCAGCTCTACCTTAAATAGAGGTAGCAGAATGACTTTAATTCACTACGGTCGTCTTCAATCCACTTTAGCTCTGGCTTGCTTTGCAAGAATGGCCGGCTCAAATTCATAGTGGTAGAGTGACTACAAGCTTGAAAAGTAAGCGATCACAATTCGCCACAAATCTTTTAGAGCATAAATAAAAGTGAGCTGACCTCTTCATGTTCTAGATTAATCACCGTTCTCGACATGACGGGAGTAATCTATAGAATTTCTGAGAGACACTGTAACCGTTTTTGCTATCAGTATTTCTTTAAATTCCTCCTTTCTACGTCATAGTTATTATTACTACTGTAAGAAGTAAAATGGACACTGCATGGTACTAAATAGGCATGTATATGTTAATTATTACTTAGGTGTGTAACATATTAATTATTACGAAATAGACTATTTCATCTACATAAAATATTCAACTTAATTATGTATTTGTTCCCAAAATATGAGCTGATTAATTTTATTTTACTTTAATTAAGAATTAAAAACCAAAATTATAGTTATTAAAATGAAACAATATATAATAATGAATCTATATTTGCAAACATATTTAGCGAAACCATAAATGACATATATGAGGAATTTTAAGTAAATATGCATGTTTGCATAGCTTTTAAATAAAATCATGTATCCCAGGCAATATTTTTCTCAAGACAAAAAAAAAATTTGATTATTTTTGTCCATATTTCTTTTTGCAGTTAAGAATAAAAATTTCTTTTTCTAAGATATTTGAAAGTACATTTAATCGGTGAAGTAGTTTAATAGGACCTATATTAGAAAAACAAACTCTTCATGACACTACACAAATTTTAGTATCATTTTACCCATAACGAGAAAGTGAAAGATACATCGACGCTACAGCCTTCTCTTTAGAAATTTAATCTTGTACTCCGATAATATTGATCGTTAATTTGGAAAATGCAACAGTAGGCAAGTTGTAATTACCTTAATCGATGTTGGATTGGTTTTCGTATTATTCGGACTAACGCGCAATATCATATTTTCAAGAATTATCAATATTGGTTTGAAGAGAAGATTGAATAAACTGTGAAGATATTTTAAAAGCAATTAAAATTGATATTTAATCCACAGAAGTTGTGAAACCATTCAAAAAAATTGTTAGAGATACTACAGTGAGAACGGTTCAGCAATATTTATGACACAGGAAAGTTAACATGACTGTATAAAGACCAACTTTTCGTTTTGTTACATTTTGCTTAGTTTTTCGTATATACAAGAATGCAATTCATGTATACGAATAATAATACAAATATCCTTTTGAATACAATATGTTTAATTACACTCTAATTTATTTTCACTATTTTTTGTAAATCATCTACCTTAAGAATCTTTATACTCTCGTATTCTTTAAAAATCAAATTTCATTTCTATTATAATGCTCAAAGATACTATGTAAATTATTACACCAATACAATTAAGCATAATATACCCAATGGCTTTGTTGGATATATGCATTATAAACCTGGTGTATTGCCTAAAATCACGTAATAATGTGTAAAAGGTATCAGTAAAAAATTTTGATTTTTTTAAATAACTAATATTTATTGCATTTTTGGTAAATTAACAATTATTGTTAATTTTTCACTCACACACACAGATATATATATATGTATATATATATCAGTGGAGTACCCAGGAGGTGCATAAGAACACATGCATTCCCTAGTATTTTTTCCTGAAATTTAATTATTTCCGGATAATTTTTTTATTATACTACAATAGGAGTTCTAAACTTTTAAAAAAAGTGAACTTTTTTTCTTTTTCATGCTTAAATTTTTCAGCAGTAAGTAAGCAAATAAACCCATTTAAAACCAATTACTAAGAAAAGAATGGAAAAGTCTTTGTTCTCTTCAATATACTCCTCTCGGTCAGTATTTAAAGAGGAATAGAGAAGGGTTCATCTCTACAGATGATTACTTCCCTCCCCCAATAATTTCTTGAGAAAGGAATACAGAAGGCATTCTTTTCTGCCCGACAGTGATTTATGAGCACCTAAAATAGGTCTTCAGTAATGTCCATCTCAGCGTATCACCTCTTTCTCCTCACAAAGCAGAAAGTAAGTGTTAAGTCATTAAATATTTTCAATGCCCGGAGAATGACTTCATGTCTCGTTACAGATGAAAATAAATTAAAAATTCTGAAAAACATATTCTTCTGATTTATCAAATTATAATATTAGTATTTTGACTGCAGAATACTAGGTATGGAAAAATAAATTACTGACACGACATACTAGATTAACTTCTATAAAAGTAAAGCTTCTACAGTAAAACATTTACGTTGTACTCTCTTGTATAGATATTTTTTGAATCATCCACACAAAAAATTTAAAAAATATTTTAATAATTTTGCCTGTTACATATTTGCTGCTAAAAGATCATTTTCAATTCTGAAATATATAAATAAAACTACTTAAGAAATAGTGTCTCTGAAATGGGTTTAAATGAACTCTTTTATGCATTTATTAAAATCTATCAATAAATAAAGAAATCTCAATTATTTTACAAAAAACATAACTTTGATATGACTAACATATATAGAATTTATTAATTTATTATACTCACACCTTTTTAAATCTTTTTTAAAATTATGATAGTTATTTTAATCATCAAATATTTTTATCAGCTTTTCAAACTTGTTGGAATTCATCGATTCCGGTTTAAAAGAGTTTTTGCTCTCATCGTATCTTTTCTTTTTTTTTTTCATTTTTCTTAAATATACTTCACTTTTGTAACTTAATTAAAATTATATCAATCTTTTAACATTTATAAATTATATATATATATATATATATATATATGCGTAATGGGCATAATTATTTAATATATTTGCTTTGGTCAGAGTCAGAGTCTGCGATCTGTGGACGTTTGGAAAGGGTGCAGTGTTAAGTAATGAGTCATCTTTTTCATAAGATCGAGATTCAAAATTACGTGTTTTGTCACCAATAGTTTCGCGTTGCTTCTAAGCGCCACTTTAATAAAATAGACAATCAATTAACATTTGCTTTGCTTAAAATCCAAATTCTTGGGTTTTTAGTTTTAACTCTCTGGCTGATCATAAAACTATTTCCACGGGCAACTCAAATGTATCAAAATCTGCTCATCCCGCGATTTTCGCGGGCATGTGTTTTTCTTCCTTTATTGAGGAGCACATCCCGCTTTTCGCACGTTTAACCACTGAAATAAATTATATACAGTATTAGACGTGCAATTTACGTTTTGGCCAACAGATGTCGTTAATTGTCCACTAAATTGCGGCATTTGAAGACACGTGGTTTTAACTACAGCTCAAACATAACTTTTTGCAGCTTTTTTCTTATCAGAAAGGCTGCTAGAAAATGTTCAGCGATTGACAGAGTGCATATTCCCGATGACTTATCAGATACTGAAAGTGATTTTAGTTTTGATAGTGATATAGAGTTTTCGGACTGCTCCTCGTGTAGCGATGAATCTGATCATGATTCAATGAACTTGC
This sequence comes from Nephila pilipes, assembly GCA_019974015.1. Classification (NCBI taxonomy): domain Eukaryota; kingdom Metazoa; phylum Arthropoda; class Arachnida; order Araneae; family Nephilidae; genus Nephila; species Nephila pilipes. The sequence goes on from BMAW01044230.1 coordinate 212,229, forward strand.
AAAGCGTTAGGCATTGGTGCAAAATTGATATGAAGAATATTCCTCCTCCTCTACCTGCAGTTCCTTTTCGTGGAAATTCGGGAATTTCTGTGAATATAGCTAACAATGCAAGTACACTGAATTATTTTGAGCTTTTTTTGATGATCAAATATTACGAATGATAGTCCAAGAAACCAATAGATACGCTGAACAATATATCTAAAAAAGAGTTTGTAAAAAGGGATCACGCTGGAAAAAATGGACAGAAACGAATGTTGAAGAACTAAGACAATTTTTTGCAGTTTTGTTACTCCAATGAGTCATAAAGAAGCCAGAAAAGAAAATTACTGGTCTAAGTGTCCAATATTATCCACATCAAATTTTGGAAAAGTAATTGAAAGAAATAGGTTTTTATTGCTCATGAAGTTTCTTCATTTTACTAATAAGGAAGAATTTGATACAGACCGACACCCATGGCCGAAATTGAATAAAATTTATGACCTAATAACTTCAACGCAAATTTCGAGAATATATACCTGGGAAACATCTTAGTTTAGATGAGAGTTTGATGCGGTTCAAAGGCAGGCTCATGTGGAAAATGTTTATTGCCTAAAAAAGAGCAAGATTTGGCTTGAAGTTTTTAGATCTTTGTGAAGCAGAAAGTGGATACATTTCAGATTTCCTCATATACACCGGTCATGGAGCAGTGTATAATCCGAAATACAATCAATATCCCATTTCCACCAATTTTTTTTTTACACTTGATGGATCAATTCCTGGGAAAAGGTTATTGTGTCACTATTGTTAATTTTTATGTCTCCTCAGCTTGCAGAAAACTTAGTTACAGAGAAGACGGACACTTATGGGACAGGGAATAAAACCAGAAAAGACCTTCCTGTCAATTTTTCAAAAGAGAACGTCCCCAAGGGTGAAATTGTTGCTTATGAAAGAGGTAAAGTTATGGCCCTGAAGTGACAGGACAAAAAAGAATGTATGCCTTATGATGCCTTTATTCATGATGTAAGCTCTTATTTGGTGACATGCAAATCTAAATAGACTGTTATGAAACCAGATGTCGTTTGTGACTATAATAATACAATGGGTGGCGTCGATTTATACAACCAAGAAATGTCCTGCTACCCTAAGCTCCAAAAACAACAGGGGAAGTATTATATCAAAATTTTCAGGCAGTTTTTAGATAAATCATTGTTGAATGCCTATGTCCTTTACAAAAAGCAAAACTTGATACAAAATATAAAGCATTTGGAATTTCATTTGCAAATGGTTGAAAAAATTATCCAAAAGTATTCTGATAGAGATAAAAGCGGCTGTACTGGAAGACCGAGTTCTTCTCCGAACTCTTTGAGATTGACAGCTCGTCATTTTGCAAGTCACATACCACCTAACCTCATAAAAAGAGAGCAACGAAGACAATGTGATGTTTGCTGTTCAAGAAAAGATGCAAATGGAAAAAAAAATTGCAAAGAAACACGAATCTAGTGCAAAGATTGCGAAGTTGGATTTTGCTTTGAATTTTGAATCCTGTTTCGAACTCTCTCATACTGAACTGTATTTCTAAGGTATTTTTTTCTCCGTGCTTTATATTTTCTTAAATATTATACATTGTACTTTTTATGTTATACAATAAATGAAAATTAACTGTTATTCAATAGAAATTTATTAAAAAAAATTTTTTTTGGTGATAACATCTGAAATTGGTTTTTATCTCAGCTTAGTTTCTCATGACAAAAATCTATATAAAAAATCTTTTCTAGGAAGATAAAATGCATTTTTCAATTCTCCAATATATTAAGATTTAAAATATGCAACAAAAAATACACAATTTTTGAAGCGATTTCGGTCCACAAATTGAGCAGTCAAAGTTTTAATGATCATTCATAGTCTGATTATATTTTGAAGTAAAAAAATCGCAGTTTTAATTCGAATTTTGAATCGAGTTAGAAGCAAATTTATTTACTGAAATAAAGGTTTATTTTAAGAAGAAAAACTTATGTTCTAGCTATAATTGCATCAGTCTGTATTACGTTAGAGCACATTATAATATTTGAAAACTACAGAACACTTTGTTAAAATAACAACCTCTCGTGGCAATAGCGAATGCAAAAATGAAGATTGATTTTTTTTATATTAAAAGATATATAATTTTATACTAATTTAATTGCCGTTCTAATCTGTTTAAGCCTATATTAAGTCCAATTCTTATGACAGTATAATTTTCTTATTTACACATTTTTAAGTATGAGAGCAAATAAAAAAAATAATTTAGTCACTTAAAGGAAGACAATCATAACATTTTTCTCAATTTTTACCGTAAATGTACCAAAATGATATCTTTAATAGCTCGGAGGGAAATAAATTATGTTGTTCGTGGATTCATTACTTATCATAGTTAATTATTTTCTGAAGCAAATTTTCGCGTTACGCGTGAAATTGTTTTAATTAAATATCTATCTATTCATAATGAAGTTAGCCTATCTTTAAATTTCGTAAAACCTGTCTTAAAAGTATCTCAGTAACATGATTTTCCAATTCGGTCCTCCTAATACTATACATAACCGTATGAGATTCAAACAACGCACATAATTTAAACATAATTTTTTTGTCGAATGCACATGCAATATGAGTCAATTTTCAATCAATTTTCAGCTGTATTATAAGGAACGTACAATATGTTCAAACCGATTTAAATAATAACAACATCAGAACAGATGCGTTTGATTAATTGTAATCATAGAACATCATTTTACTAATAAATAAAAATAAAAATAATAAGAATAAAGTACAAATATGTTTTTTCTTCCAATTGAGAATTTTTTCAGAAAGCTTCATTTCAATAGTGTGGCCATTAGGGTCATTTTCGTGGACTCATGGCCAGGTTGTTTTTTTTTCATCGAGTCTTGGGTTCAAGCCCCAATGCCAATAAAGACCGACGTGTAGCATGGTTGAGGCATTTAAATCTGGCTGAGGCTAATTTTAATCTACCAACATAAGTCACTTTTTATCATTTGGGAGAGAATTTCAATTCAAACAACATCATACAAAAATGTGATGTAATTTTTTATCAATGTCGATTTGAGAAGCAACACGAGGGCTATTGGGGAAGGTCCTTCAATTTTGAAACTCAGTTAAATGACAAGGACTCCACATGAGATGGCATTTCCCTCTCCAAACTTTCACACTACGTCCATTAGAGGACTTGGAACCTTGAAATATTTAACTTGCATCGGCCTCGCTACACAACGGATCTTTAGTGGCGTCAGGGCTCGAATGCATGACTAGACAGAAACAGAGCAAGGCAAGAGTTCGCGACCATGATCATTAGGTATCGAGGCAACATAAATGTCTCCAAAGTGTTACAAGAATGGGAAAACGCAATAGATCTCGCATTATAAACGTTCCATTCCTGATGCGGGCCTCACAAACGGTTCCCTGAGAATTCGAACATAAGCAACACAGGAAATCTGGCTTTATATAACTTACTAAAAACTTTGCAGTATCTATTTTCTGGTAATATTAAGCTGAAGGAATTTTTCTTGATCCCAAAGGAACATTTTGTGTATAAGTATTTAGCATTTAAAACTGTTTTAATGCAAATTTTGCCAATACTCAATATGTTGTATAAGCTTAAACTCATCCAACTTAGCATGTGAAAATTCACAACAATAATGTATTAAAAATAAATTATTACAAAAATTTCACATAAAATCGTGAAAAAATGTAAGGAAAACAATAGAATCCAAAGGACAATTAAATTTCCATCAATGTTTGAACTGATTAATTTTGCAATTAATAATAACAAAGAGACTTGACTAGTACTTGAAAAGACGTATATGTTCTGACAACAGGACTAAACACTATTTCTAAAGTAAAATAGTGATAATTTAAATTTTATAATGTTATTTTAAATAATATGATTTGAAGGTGTTATTTAATAATAGATTATATGATCCCAAACACGGTACATGTAATAAGTGATAGAAAAAAATTGAGTTGGTTAAGTAATTTTTTCGAGGATATTTGAATGAAACAAATTGTTTCTGCGCCTTATTGAAATTTATTTCTTGTGATTGGTTAATAAGTTTAAAATATATGTTACCATGTTTGTGGATTTTAATTTTTCTTTTTCTTCTAAGTCTTTTGAATTAATTTATTGTTAAAATATTGAAAACTATGTAGATTTAAATTTTTAAATACATTTCTTTAATGCAGTATTTATGTCTCAGGAATTAAAAAGCTTAATAAAATGAAAAACAATTAAAAAAAATAATACATCATTTTGATACATTGGTTGATAATATAAGATAATCTATGGGAAATATAATATATAAGAGGGATCAAAAATCTTTTTTAAGTAAAAAAGTTCATTAACAGCTTTTTATCTTACAGCTTAAGTTTTTCTCGGGTAGAAATCACAATTTTAAAAAATACATATATTTATTAATTTTTTTCATCTTCATTCATTCAATTAAGTTGTTAGTATACATTTGTTTACTAAAGCTTACAAAAAACGTTTTATTCTTGGATTAGTGTTGTCGTAATATCGAGCCATGAAACAAAGTAATTTCAAACTTATTTGGAAAAAGAATGTGAACTATTTTCATTTAGAAATATCATTTGCAAAGTTCAGGAAACAATCTTACGACGTTTCATTTCTTGTTTGGGGGCAAATACCATCCATTAGTTCTATTAAATGCAATCAAGTGTTAAAAATAAAGAAGAATATGAACAAAATTTGTACGTTAATCTAGAAATGTGATCACGGTTCTATTTTCAACTTTTTCTAAGTACAGAAACTTTTAGTTTTCTTTTGAAAGAAATTATGATATACATAATATTAAAAACGAGAGTAGTTGGTTTTCAATTATATCTGGATATGAAAAGTTATACATTACCTCACATCGTTATATAAATGATAAATTTTGGAAAAAATACACAAATAAATATTCTTTCAAACATAATTTAACAATACTGGAAAGTTATACTTAATTATTAATACAAAACAGTTTTAAATTTAAGAAAATTATAATTAATTTGAAAGTTAAAACATTAAGTTTCAACAATGTTTTGAAAAACAAACACGATCACTTTTATATATGCAGAACAACCAATTTAAATTAATTTCATGCACAATCTTAAAGCCCATGACGTCAATGTATTACTCAAAGACATCTTTAAATAGATTTGAGGAAAAAAAATTTACTTTTGCATGAAAACATGATAAAAATAAAGCACAGATTCAAGAATAAATTTAAAAAAACATGCTTAACATAATGATTAAATAGATTTCTATAAATACGGTTTAAGTGTAAAATATATAAATTACAATAACCTTGGATAGTCTAATAATATTCAATAAAACGCAATAAGCATTAACGACGTATTTCTTTAAATAATTCCATATGTGACGTGGATAAAGAGTATGCTACTTAATTATAATTTGTATTTTTAAACCATAACTAGATAAGATGACCTAGACAATTCTAAAAAAGGTATACCTAATGCTATTTTAAGCGCAAATAGATTGGATGGAGGTCAATGCTAACAGCAAATCTGTTCGTTCTTTTCTAAATATAAAATAAATCTGTCTAAAATGATTAAATAGCTTATATAGCCGCGACATGGCTTACGGCTAAAAAAATATGAGAACCGACGCTTCCAAATCAGATATTTTCGGTATATTCAGATGCAATTTCCGCAGCAGGTAAAAATGCGACTTTTGGCAGATATCAACTACAAAAGATTTAGTTACGTATTCTAAGTTTACATCGACAACTGGAAGCGCAACGGAGTTTACATAAGAGAGCAATTTTCCACTTCTTTTGTGAACACTTCCGAGTAGCTCATCGAAAACTCACGAAGAATTATTTGAAAAAAAAAATTGAAGTAGAAATGTCAGAAATCTATTCAAATGAAATATTCCGTTATTCGTAGAGTCCTTATTGTTGAGCGGGAACGCGTTTGTTAATACTTAATAAGTTGTATTGTTAAGTGAAAAATGGAAAAAAAGAATTATTTTCTGACGATAAAAAAATAATTATGTAAATTGATAAAATTAAAATTTAAAAAAAAAAAATTCAACAGGATAAAAAAAGTATTTCTCTTCTTAAAATATTCATAATTAACAATAATCAACAAACAAATGAAGAGAAGAATTAAATTAAAACCAGTATTTTATTTACATGACTGATTATACCTTACTGAAAAATGAAATTCTTAAAAGGAATGCTCTTACATCTGTTGCGATATATTCTTGTAATAATTGACACAATGATAAACAGTTTTTCAGTTAATATTACTGTTGTAATGCTAGATTATTCATGATATTTTCTTCGTTAATCTCGTAGACAATTTAGTAATTTCAACTGCATAAAATTATAACAATTTCTTTCCGAACTAAAAGAACCATAGTTAAGTAAATAAGATGAAGTTAAGATGTGAAAGAACGTATTTAAGGATAATGATATTCAAGCAAAATATAATTCAAAAGAAACAGAGGGAATACAGAGGATAACGACCATCTTATAGATATCTGTAAATTGTAATGAAGGAATGTAATTAATCGTTTTAATTGAATTTAGTTGAAAGTGACTTCTGACTAGAGTAATAAGATACGAATCTGCTATAATCGGGAAAGCTTTAATCTGAATAAGAAATTTGGTAAGCTAAGATTTTATTATTTAAACATAAACTAAAACTAATTGAGAGGAATTTGAGGGAGAGCTATCTTTCATTTTCTTTGATAAATAATAAATCGCTGTGTATTTTTCTCAAGTATATTCAATTGGAGTTTTGAATGCATTGATTATTTAATTAGATTTTAAGATTGCTTCATATTTAATTAAAGAGGGAAATATGTCACACAGTTAACGCCTCATTTGCATGTAGCACCTTAAATATGTTACAAATATTTCTTGAAATAAATTCTTACATATTTAAAACAAATATATGCCAATGCAATAATTTGAAATGAAGTGAAATAATACTCGTTTTTGTTTCTTTGACACTCGTTTTATTGTACCTAGGTTTCGTGAGATGATGAAACTATATAGCAGGAAAGGAAATACTGTTTTCCTAACAATGGCTTGCTTCTCACAAATAATTTTACTTGAAATATACTAATACAAGTATTGTTGATAATTTAAAAAAATATTATACTTCCTCTTCATAAAAACTATGTGTAACTGAATATCAGCATTCAAGTTAGGGCAATTATGAGTGATATGACATGAAGCAAATATGATATATTGCTCCACACGATAACGGGAAAATTGAAAAGATGGTTCTGATTTGGTATAGTCCATCTTGGACTCATTAAATTTACACATAAAAGACTCGGAGAGGATTATCGCACGTTAATATGCAGAAGTAGATATTTCATTTTTAGGATGAAAGGGCGCTTTCTTTCGCTTTCTGGATACCCTGCATCCCTCTTCGTGTCATACTTAAACGAAAAGCTCGTCAAGAATTTTGCACATACACACATTCACACAGGACCATCACTCTCGTGAGTCACACAAACACTCTAATTTCATTTTGTCATGTACACGAA
>BMAW01044230.1:220177-239798 GCA_019974015.1 Nephila pilipes
TCGTGAGTCACACAAACACTCTAATTTCATTTTGTCATGTACACGAATGAAACTGATACGTGTGGGCATCACTGTAATCCTCCTTTAAGTACGTTATTGTTAATTTTAATCCTTTTTATTTAATTAAACTAAAATAATGCACCAAATTATTGTCTTCTCACTTGATTAATTGTTCTTATTCCTTATTCTCTATTTTCATTTATGATTCGAATTTCTATTCTCCACTATCCGATCCGATCATTTGGCCTTGTGTAATTAATTATACATGTTTTTAATACCTAAATTAATATCTTAAAATAAATAAAACAGAATCAGAGAAGAGGCTATTCGTATCATTCTGCACCGAAGAGGCTTAAAAATGTTTAATAATCTCTCGTAAGGATAATGTGTTGTATCTCTAATGGTAACTCTCGACCGATCACCTACTCTAGAGTTATCTCGCTTATAACTGTTATACCCTCCCGAGATGGTTCTCAAGGTTGCTCTTACACCTTCCAGTAGATCACTGAGAGAGATGCAATAACATCACCATAATTACTCCTGGATTCTTGCCAATCACCTGGGCATAAAAAGTAAAAGTGAATATCTTAAAATCAAGCCTGTTAAGAAACATTAAAATCTAATTTTAAAGAAAAATGTGTTTTTAATCATCTTTTAATGCTAAAAAATTATCATTATTATTAATACTGAAATATTTGAAATGTCAAATTCAGTAATAAGAAATTTTTAGCAGAGGTTTGGTAAACAAATCTGCAAAATTAATCGTTTTTAATGTTTTTCAATTCAAATACATTTTCATTCTTAAAGTTTCTTAGAAAATGATTTTTAATGTTAATTAATTTCTTTGAAAATGATATTTAATGCTAGAGAATTTTCAGCCGATGATTTTGAAAAATTAATTGCTGCCAGATTATCACGATATACACTGGTGTCACAAATTAAGCAACAATTTTAATTTTAAGCAGATGGCCATGAAATTTCAGAAAAGGGGTTACTGCGATTAGTACAATGAACACCTAATTCAGTAGAAAGGTGATGTATATGCAAATGTTAGGAACAAAACTTCATAGGAGACGTATGTTTACGCGAAACGCGTGGGGTCGGTGCTCGCAGTTCACGGAAGAACGGAGGCACAATTAAATACTTTGCTGAATGTACAAGAAAGTTTTTTCGTACATTATGGGTAGAAGAAATGACTTGAACAAATTCATAAATGGAAGAATTATCGGAAAGTAGGAGGAGAGACTTAGTTTGACCAGTTTAGAGGAAGAGTTTGGGATCAACAAAAGTGTCATTGGTCTGCAATTATGTACAGTAACAGGGACACAAGTGTAGCGGTTTGCTGTGGCCTGACGAATTCATAAAGGTGGCCTATACCTCCGCCTTCTTGAACAATGCATCCTTTGAAAGTTGGCCATCGCCGAAGCAATTTAGAGTGGTGTAAGGAGCACAAAAACTGGACATCAATGGAGTCGTGTCCTCTTTACGTATGAGAGTTATATATGTGCCACAAGCGATTCTCAACGCCTTTTGATTTGGAGAAAGGTCGGGACACGGTTTCATCATAGTAACATCATGGATAGAGACCAATACGGTGGTCCTCGAGTTGTTGTCTGGGGAGGCATTATGCTGAACGGAGGAATGAGTTCTACGTATTCGACAAAGGTTCTGTAACCAGAGATCGCTATTTTAAGGTGGTCATCCTTCCCCATGTGCGTCTGTTCTAAGCTGCTATTGGACCAGACTTTAGATGGCAATGCACAATCACATAAGGCTGCTGATGTTCAGTAGCTGCTGGAAAGTGAAGATGTTTGTCGGATGGATTGGCTAGCGTTCTCTCCTGATTTAAATTCCATAGAACATGTGTGGAAGGCTTAGGGGAGACGCCTTGCGATACAATTACATCCTCTTTAGAATACCCAACAACTGAAACTGAAGCTGACTAAGGAATGGGCATTCTTACCACAAGAGCTGTTGAGCAATCTGGTGTTGAGTAAGGAAAGACGGTGCAAAGCAATCATTGTAATAAGGAGAAGGCATATCCCATACTAAGGAATATCTGCTTGTTGTTTTTCTTCCTGGACAGACAATTATGTGTAATGATGCTATGAGTTCGATAAAGCCTTTTTTGTTTGATTACATACTATTTGCATTGTGTTAATTTTTGCGCAACTGTGCTTTCGTCAACACTTAAGTATAAAATTATGTCTCCCATTTCCGAATTTCATGTCTCTCGGGTTATTTCTTGATGAGTTATGGCAAAACCTTACCTGTTGCTTAAGTTTTAATCATCAGTGTAATATACTTTTAAAATTTACATTTATTGTATAAGAAATTTTGCAATCATTTAAGAATTTTCACTCAAAAGATAAATATTTAATTTTCATTATACTGCATTAGTTATTTTACTGAATTTTCTTGCGAATTTTTGAGAATTTTTAGTCAAGGATTTTGAAAAATTAATCACTCGTTAGTTATTAAAATATGACATATTTTTAAAATTTATAATTATTATATTAGAACTTTTACAAACATTTAAGCGTATTTATTCAAAATATAAATTTCTAAATTTATTACACTACTCCAAATATATTACTGAACTTTCCTACGAATTTCTGATTACAGTTTCAATATTTATATTGAAATATGAGCTTTAGTATTTAATTCATTAGAATTATGAAATAAATTTGATCTTATATCCTTCGAAAAATGTTGTACCATATTTCACTTTTACATTTCCTCATCACTTGATCGAGGTTTAAAATTGCGAGGTCCGTTACCAATAGCCATCGTGTTGCTTCTAGTGTAACATTAATAAAACTGACCAAACTCTTTTACATTTACTTTTAGAATTCCAATATACTATAGGCGTATAAAATAGGTTTGTGTAACGATTATATGCAAAATAATATTCAACAATGTTTTCATTGTCACCAAATTATATTAATTCAATGTCCTGTTGAAGTTTACATTTGTATATATTTATTGTCCAACACATCATATTATCTCCATTGTTTATACTTAAAATAATTATGGTTATTTAATAAAAAAAAATACTTTAAGTAATTGTTGTTAAGAGAAAATGGTTTGCTCCATTCCCAATTTCTCTACCACTTAACATGTTAAAATATAAAACGTAAAGAAATTCATACTACAAAAATATTCATGAAATTATTTGATTCACAAAACTAACTGATTTCAACAGAAGAATTCTCCTATATCCTTTTGTATTAAGCATTGTTTGCTTCATGGTAAAAAGTGAAAATTGTATGAAATTACATAGCATTTTTTCACGACGCAATATTATTTCCTGTTAACCAATTTTTCCAAGTTAAGAGTTTTAGTGTTTATCATTTTTTAATGTTAAGCATTTTCATATTAAACATTTTTCACTGTATTTTTCCTATTTGATTAACCTAAAAAAGGACAAAATAATTTTGTTGAGATTATAAATAAGATATGAATCTGAAAATATCACACAAAAATCTTGCATCTTTTATTTTTGAGTATGATAATCGCCAACCACACATAAAAAAAGAAAACTTCTGCTGATTTCTTACTATGTCTTATTTTTATTCAGTAAGAAAAATATATATTTCAAAATTTTAAGCTGAGGATCATTCTCGAAGGAATTTCTCGGATTTAAATCAGTAGACATGATGGCAATTTATTATTATTACACTGGTTATCATAAATTAAGGAAAATTCACAAAAATCGCGATAACTCAAGAAATTACGCATGGAATTTTATGAAACTTACCCACAATATACAACACATAGTAAGGTATTAAACAACATAAAAAGAAATTATCAGACATTAATAGTAGTATAGAAATTAGCACATGTATAAAATAAACAAATTGGAAGTATCGGTTTGCAATAGAAAAAGTACCTTTAATATGGAATATGATTGCCTCTAGAAGCAATACAGCACAAACAGCGATGTGTGATGCTTTCAATTATGCGGTCTATCAGTTCAATAGGAAGTGAGAGCCATTGCTCTTGTAAAGCAGATGCAAGCGCGGCAAGGGTCTGAGGGGGCGGATTGATGGCAGATACACGCCTCCCTAGAGCATCCCAAACGTGCTCGATAGGATTCAAGTCCGGGGATCGAGCTGGCCACTCCATGCGCGTAATTGTTTCCTGTTGAAGATAATCATCAACAATGCGAGCTCTGTGTGGTCTTGCATTATCGTCCTGTAACAGGAAGCAATCACCAATCGCCCCGGCATATGGGCGCACATAAGCATCAAGGATGTTGTCTCGATAAACCTGAGCATTCACGGTTCCCCTTGGAAAGACATGGAGGTCTGTGCGCCCTCCTAAGGATATGCCTCCCCAAACACAGACACTGCCTCTTCCGTATGCATCTCTTTCACGGATGTTTGATGGATGATAACGGGTCCCAGGTTCTCTCCATATCAAATAACGTCTACTGTCACTTTCTAGACTAAACCTGGACTCATCCGTAAAGAGAACAGGCCTCCATTGATCTGACGTCCAGTGGACATGTTGTCGGGCCCACTGCAAACGGTCTCTCCTATGGCGTGATGTGAGCGGCACGCAAATGGCTGGTCGTCTCGCATACAGACCACCTTCGTGGAGCCTTCTGCGCACAGTTGACGTTGACACCAACCTTCCGGTGGCTGCAGCAAGAGAGGATCTAAGATGTGTCGGAGTAGCGGTTCTATTCCTGCGTGCACTTAATGTCAAATATCGGCCATCGGCACTGGTCGTAACAGTTGGCCGTCCTTGACTGAACCTCCTAGATGCCGAATCTGTGGTTTGAAATTGCCTCCAAAGTCTATGAACCACAGATGGACTCACATTTAGCCATCTGGCCACTTCTGATTGACTCTGCCCTGCCTCTAGTCTCCCGATGGCTCTCCATCGTAGTTCTTCAGGCAAATGATGCCTAGAGGTCATTATTACGAATTGGCTATCTCAGATTTTCAATGTCGCAATCACAGTAAAATTTGTGTGCTTTCTCTCAAACTTGGACTTTTATGCTCCAGGCAGATGACGTAAGCCGAGTGCAGCGTCACTAATTTGCATATTGCAATTTTACTCAGCTACTCTTAGTGGACAACATATGCAAATTTTGCACGGTTTGGCTTACTTTTGAAAGAGTTATCGCTATTTTTGTGATTTTTCCTTAATTTATGATAACCAGTGTATTTTTCATTTTTCTCTCTTACAGGTTTCATTTTGCATGCGATAAAAGTTGTTTCGAAAAATAAGAAATCTTCTTTCCTTTTAAATGGAGCCTTTATCCATGTTTCATCAATTTTACTCATAAAGGATATAGCTAAATATATTTTGAAAATAAAACAAAAAAAAGAACAACGGAATATTTCTTTAGGAAATCGATTGTATGAATACATTCTGCTCTGTATTTCACAGGCGTCACATTTATTAGACTACTATTCTATGCAGAAATCTTCTGTAGACATATTCTACATTCTACATGATTTATAAGTCATAAGAATTAAGCATTATGTTTTCAAATACTTCGAATAAGAATTATTTGCTTTCAGTTGAGAAAATCTAGACATGAGACTGTAAGTATATAAGAAAACATTCCAAAGAATAACGGCACATTTAAGTGAATCATCAAGATATTCTTAAAATAATATATGAAATACGTATAGCCAACATAGAAAGAGAGATAACTCTAAAAGAAACATTATTAATTACTTCTGCACTTCTCGTCACAGCTGATTCTCAATACCTTAAATGAACTAAATTATGATGTTAAGACGATCGTTAATTAACTGTATTAACATATTTTATTTACATAACCATATAAATCAAATAAAGTATACCATTTTACGACGTTAATCAAATCAACAATATTAATTAAGCATTAATGTTAATTAATTTATAAATTTAATGGTATATATATTACTGAAGTTGTGACGGATTTCCTTCATTAATTCTACAGCCATCTTAAATTCTAATTAAATAAATAATAAGTTTAATGCTCCAATTGAAGGCACATAACGGAGAGATAACACAATCCATTAGCTATTAACGTACAAAATTCAAGATCACTTTCTCTGTTAAATCCCTCTTGACTCATTGAATCCTAGTTTATATTCTAATAATAAAGTCTTACCTAACCAAAGTATTTGTTCCCATTCACACAATTCTTATTTATAGCAGAATTAACCCTTATAACTTTAACTAGGAGTCATTTCAATTCAAACGATTTATTACGGCGATTCAAACCAATTTTCATATATCTATCATCTTGTCGTTGTCCTGTACCTCCCTTCTATTTCCCTTTAATTCTCTGCTCTTCTTATCTTCGCATAATTTCATAATCTCGCTTCATTTGCATGGCAAAGAGTTGTAATTGCACGCAATTTAAATTTCAAAAGGTCACCGAGGTTACTGAAGGAAAAACCACGAAAAGCCCAACGTTACAAAGTTAACAACACTAATAAGGCTAGCTCATTAGTATCCTCACACCATAGCTCATTAGCATCCTTATTTAATCCAGCTTGAATGAAAAAAGTTAAAGGTCATCAGTGTCCATTTTTTGTCATCACACATTTTTTTGTACATAATGCCAAAAAATAAAGGATACGTTTAAATGCACTGTTGCGCCTCAGAATTGTCCTTATTAGCAGTGATGTTGCCAAGTAATCTTTTCTAATCGTTCATGAGTCGAACCGTCTGAACTGAAGCGAATAGATGAAAAGAAACAGACTGACTGAACATGCGGATGTAAACTTCGAGATACGAGAGTATATAGATTGTCTTTTAGGACAGGCGTGAAAAGAGAACTGAATTAATTTCTAAAGAACTGTATAAATATGTACAATATATTAAAGTTTGTATATTAAAATATTGTCTCGTAGAATAAGTGTGACGCTTTCTACATTGCATTATTTTGATGCAAGCACCCAAATAAAGAACCCGATGAATCGTAAGTTTACCTTTCGTTTGATTTTTTCAGATCAGTTAGAACACATGGTTATAAACTTCCAAAGAATAGTTATCGTATTAAAAGAATTACTATTCTTTGGAAAAGTGGCGTCTACTAAAGTATTTTCCAAATAATAGTTATCGTGTACCTGATTCTTCAACATTAAATAATCCTATATTTCAAATTCCTAACATTTCTGCTGAAATTTTTATTGTCATGGTGATTGAAACGAATTCCACAATTTTGAGCAAGTCTCTCATATACATTTTTTATGAAATGGAATTTTCTTCTCAATGTTTCTCAAAAACTTTACACTAATGAATATGTAACTGATTTTCAGGTATAAAATTATTAAATACACCGGAAAAAAGATGTTATTATAAGAGTTAGAATAATCCAGTCTAATTACGCATGAAAAGTGATTTTCAATGTGCAAAATATTTTACATTGTCTTGGATTATCTACTCAGTGAAAACCCTGAACTAGAATTTCCCTCCCTCCTTATTGATGCTTAGAACAAATATTTTCAGCCTTTTTTTTCTTGTCTTCCGCTTCCTCTTGAAAATTAAATTACTTACTGCCCCTTTTGTGCGAAAAACACTACTCTCTTACTTGAAATCAATAATGATGCTGCGGTTTTTTCAGATTTTACACAAATATCACGTGTCAAAAAAAGAAAGTAATCATACAGAAACATTCTATTTTTCCTCTCTTCTGAATGTAGTTTATTCCACGTATTTTAAAGTAATTTTTTTTAGTTTTGAGAAGAAAAGCAGGAGACTCCATTTGATTAGCATTACACTCAGAAATAAATGGTAAACTATTAGCGGAAACCTTAATCTTCTCAAGTCCTGTCCAAACTTATACATATAAGCTTTATTGATCGAGAACATACGCTTACTCACTGTAGTGATAGGTGAGGCTATATGCTGTATGCTGTGTATGCTGTTACTCGCTCACGTGCTTTTCAAAAAGGTATGGAGAAAAAATGTATTTAGCATCAATACCTACTTTAAGTACGTACCCATCTTGCTTAAAATGCATTTAAAACTTTTTTTTCGAACATATGTTCGGTAGTTTAAAAAAAAAAATAATCTAGTCATTCAGCGTATTATTACGAGTATTTTCTAGAAGGATGGTAGTTTGACCTCAAAACCCCGTAAATTAGTTTTGGACTAAAACCGCCATCTTACATATCGTCAACGCCCTCTAGTGAGTGGTATCGACACAATTGGGAGCTTCTGGTTAAGGATGTACTCTAGGTCAATAGGGAAAAAAAAAAACATTCTGAAAAGTGTGTGTGTTTCCTTTTTTTAATTAATTTCGTTGATCCACAAAATTCTTTACACAAAAATACCAAAAACGAATATGTAAATAAAATATAATAAGGAAAATATTGCTAAAGTATGAAAATATTCCTTTATAACATACAAAATAATAATGTGTATATGACCTCTCTCTCTCTCTCTTCTAACTCAGTGTTTCACAAATACGATTATTAAAAGTTATTTCTTAATTACAAAATAAACTGGTTTCCATTGTGAGAAAAGTCTTATAGAATTTAATTAACTTCGTTGATTCAGTTGTTTAAGAACTTCCGTTTGCATCATAATTTAGTTTTTTTTTCCAGCTATTCAAAGGAACACCAACTGCGATGACAATTACGAAAGCTGTAAATGATTTTTTATGACTATATTATCTGTAAAGTATACTAATTAAGTCTTGTAAAATTCCTATTTAAAGAAAATTTCCCATATCAGGATATATTTCTTTAGGCAGAAATTTCATGGAAAAAAATATTACTGTTTACTTTATTTTAACCATATATTTATAATTTGAATACTTATTTTTTCTAATTGTGCAGTACATATTTCTTATATAGCAACGCTTATCTTACATTTTCACGAAAAAATTAAATATTTTATTACCAAACCTTCATACATGATAACTAGAATCGTATATTTCAAATCATAATGAAATATTTTACTCTATAAAATAGCATTAATTCTGCATTAACGATACCAATGTTATTTTTCTAAAGGCTTGCTAACTCTACTATAATATTTTTTCATATAGTACACTCATATTCTTACATTAATAAAGATTGTGATTTAGGATTGGTTTAATTAACGTCGAACTAGAAGCAATACGAGGACTATTGACGACGATGCTCCTTATTTTGAACCTCAGTCAAATGACGAGTACGACTCCTGAACTCACACCACTCCTAACTTCCACAACAATAAGGAAATAAGTAACAATATATCTACCTTAAGAATGCTGAGAGAAAAACGTGCAATACGTTTGCGAAAAGTGTGAATCAAAAGCAAAAAAACTCATATAAAAACATAAAAACGATATGAAGAAAATAAATTGTGAGATTTTCTTTCTAATAGCCAAAAACAAGGAAAATGATTATATCTGAGATACTACTGTAACTATTGATGTATCAATTCCTCATAAATTAGCTGTCAACGAGATGGAGGAGATAATTATTGAATAATAAACATGGTTAATATCTCAATTTATTATGCTCGATTTCTACTTCACCCTAATTTATATCAATATAACTTAATAATTCCTTCCGTATAATCCTAAATTATTCAACTGACGAAACACACAGATGCCAGGTAATTGTTTTACGAAAATCATCCATTATGTAAATTACAGGCTTAATGTTATGAGAGTCATTACATAAATATCACTTTTTTTTAAAAATCTGTCTCTACTTCGGATTTAAATCATAATCTATTATTACTTACATTTTTACTGATTATTTATTATTATTTTCTTTAGCTTTTGCCTTTTGAATTCTAAGTAGCCATGATCGTGAGTTCATGACTGGCGTTGTTTCCGTCGAGTTGTGGGCTTGATTTATGATTACACTGAAGACACCCTGTGTAGCTCATCTGAAGCATGTTGAATTTGTTGAGGTTGCTAATCCTCCTGTGGCATGGAAAATTGGAAAGGGGAATTCAGTTCTGATATCGTTCTTGTTACTTGAACGTGATTCAAAATTACGAGGTAAGTCAACAATAGCCCTAGTGTAGCTTCTACGACAGGACGGAGTTAATTAATAATCACTCAAATAATCTCTCTGGGTATGTATTAAAACATTACTCCATTCTCGGATTATTAAAAACAAAATTAAATTAACATTTTAAGACAACCCTTTAATTTTGTATTCGTGATTGGATTGTTAAGCAAATAATAACAAGATTACGATCGAGAATTTAAATAAGAGCACTAGAAAAAATAGAAACATTAGCTCTGATCAAATCTTCGTTTATTAAATCTAGGAATCCGCTTAGTTTTACTATGATAAGATATATAAACGTGAGTAAAGTTCTCGTACCTTTTATACTGCGGAAAACTATTCGAGTTCTAACCGATTGATTGCAAACCACAGAGGCTGACATTGACTTATTGGATATATTTTACATTTAATAATTTTAATAAAGTGATTCATTTTAAGAGTACTCCATTCTTTTCTCTAACACTCACACAAACAGAGACATAACTAAAGCAGAATATCTAAATTTTAGTTACACTAAATTTTATCTTTCCCGTGATGCTACACTTTAAGAACGGTAAAGACGTGAAGTCATTAACAGTAGAATTAGATCCTTACCTAGTTATTAGTCGAGAATTGTGTGTATTTATCCTTCTTCAAATTGAACATACAACAATTTAAATAGTTGTGCTTACGCATTCTGCCAAATCAAGGAAAGTGTGCCAGAATAGTCAGGAATTATTGACGTGGCTCCATTGACTTAGAGAAAATTAAAATTAAAGAACAATTGCATCAGTGTCGATGAAATATATAGATATGTGAATATGTGCATGATATCTTTGATTTTGCGATTTTATTATTATCTAACCATTTTATTACATTACTTCGGGACCAAATGAGAATTTTATGTATTTCGAATATGAGTGAATTTTTCATTTACTTTTATGTGGCAAATATATGCGCATGTTGAATATTCAATAGGGGAAATCTTTAAAAATAAACACGTCTTCAACAGTGAGAAAATTTTATAATGTAACAACAGGCAAACAATAATAAATATTTTTTTTTTTTTGTGAAGCTATGAAATTACATAACCTAGAAGACCGTGTTTTAAGTTGCAGAAATATTGCACATATTTAATAAGTTAATGAGAATGACTAAATAATGGTCATAGATTTCAAATTTTAATCATTAATGAAATAATGAAATTAGAATGTTGTTATATATATATATATATATATATATATGAAATTATAGGATAACAATCCGTAGAACGTACAAAATATCTAGTAGGATGTTGTTAGTAATAAGGAAGAAAATATTAGTAAAAGAAAAATACATAAAACATTGCAGTACAATATATACTTTTATCAAGTCTCTACTTAAATCCTATTTTAACATCAGTAATAGCAATATATTATGATAAATCTGAAAAGATTTTATGTATATATATATATATATATATATATATATATATATATATATATAAAAAAAAGAATAATTCAGTAATACACGGAGATATTAAAATAATTAGCTAAAATTAATATCGAAGTAAATATTAAAATATGAGTAACAACATAAATAAAACATTATTAGCAATTATTAAATTACTAAATCATTTGCTCTGTTATTGTTGCTTTTTGGTCTTTCGACATGAGATTTTTATTATTGTATATAGAGTCTATGTTAATGAGATTGACATAGCGATTGCTTACCCAAATATGGTGTAAACCATAAAAGACTATTTAAATATTTTTAATGCTAACAAGGTTTAATACAAGGGCTTATGATATTGACGTTTATTTAAACTTAATGAAGAATATTTATATTGATCTAAATTTGCTCATAGCATTCTTTTTCAGTCATGAAAACAAATTTCAGAAATATCAAATTTACACCCTTTTATATTTATTAATTTCTTAAAAACGCATTTCAACTTCTTGTACTTTTGAAAAGGTTTTTTTTTTAAAAAAAAAAAAGATAAAGAAACAAATGTAGATTTAAATTTTATATAATTTATTAATCAAATTATTTTTTTTTTGGAAAAAGAGTTTTCCATAATATCATTATAAAACGTCATCGACTAAAAATAAAATGTCTCGGTTAAAAGGGATCATAACATTTATCTCAGCTTTTCTCTACACAATATTGAGAAGAGCTGAGGAAAATATTTTTTCGATTTTTAAAGGGAGTTTGTATTCTAAAACTTATTTTCAATTATGTAATACATAAATATTTTTAATGATGACAAATCAGATTGAAATTCTAAAAAGTTTATTTTATAATTACTAGAATATTTAAAATTACTTATTTTAAGAATCTTCAAATAATGAATAATACATTTTTGATGTAAATTACTATACACACACACTTATATATATATACAAAGTGGGCAAGATATAACGGGTGATGTAAGGTCCTATTACGGATATCTACAATATCCATAATGGACGAAAGATAACAAACTTTGAAATGCATATGCACTGTGGAGTATGGGATTCCGATTCCTAAGTGAAAAAAATATTGATATCAAAAGTAACTACTAGAGATTTATTTGTCATTGTAGATCAAAGCTATACATTTGAATAAAAGTGCTCTGCGCATAAATATCATGAAGATAAGAGGAAATGTTTATGGAATACTAATTATTCATAGACCAAATACATTCCTTTGGAGTTAGATTTATTTTAACGAGCTATATTAATAAAGCTGTGTAGTCAGTGGAGCGAAAATTCCATTGCTATTCCAATTGAGTGTCGAAGGTTGAGAAATTCACGCAGAGATTCTATGAGCATAACTAATTTACGGAAAATGATTGAATGACTTGAATTTACAGAAAATTGGAGAGCAACCAGTCCGAGGACGCAGAAGAATCGAGCAGAAACGAGTTGAAGAAGTTACAATTGCTCTTATTGAGCAGGAGATGATAAACGTGCGGGGTTGCAGAGGAGTGCACGAGAATATCAGAGGAATAAACGGCAACTTGCTGCAAACTTCAGTTGAAAACGTCGCGTACAGCATACACTTAATGGAGCAGCAGAATGGGGATCAAACCCACTTACACACCCACACGCACACACACATATAAATATATTTTGAAACACATTTTAAATGTTATTTTATTTCAATAATTTTATTGAATTATGAATTCAGGGATTAACGCATTTATAATTAATTAACAAGGCCAAAGGACCTCATCGTATCGAGAGAAGGAACTCCGATCATGGATAAGAATAGAGAATAAATTATTTAAACAATGACTCAAGTGAAAAGACTATCATTTGGTGCTTTCATTTAATTTATTGATTAAACATGATTAAATCTGATATTTACTTATCTGGAGTAGAATGAAAAATGTTTCCCACTCATGAGAGTTTTATTCGTGTACATAATTGATGATGTTAATCTAAGTGCTTATGAGATTCGCGAGTGTATTAATGTGGCCTTCTGCGGGTCTTCTACGTGTAAATTCAAAGACTTCAAGAGGAACCTGCACAAATTAAATCCTCTGTTTCATTGCAACATCAGTGGGAACCACGCATCATAAGTAATAAATATCGTAACGGCATTATTAATACAAATTGTTAATTTTACTGTTTCAATTGACAATTAGGTATACGCTTATCACACATATTACGTTTACAGACCCAAACCCTTTCCTAGCTGTGATTTTTGGTGCTAATATTTTTTTTTCTTTAGGAATATACTAATCGCATACTTTACTGTGCTTGCATGCCAAATTGGGTTATATTTAGCCTAACACAGTATGCGTTATAGGACCCTGTATATATATCACGTAATATTATGCCCAGTTCGTAGGCTTAATGCCTTATAAATATGAAACTATAATTAGAATATGTATTAATTAATTAAGTTTATCGTATTTCAGGAAATATTGGCTTAGTGATCATGATCGCGGACTCACGGTCGGAGGCGTTTCCATCAATTCGGGGATTCGAACCTTTAAGCCACTTAAGAGCTATTGTGAAGCGAGGTGATGTACGTTAAGTTAGGTCGAAGTCGGAAGTCTTCTCGTTGTGAGAATGTTTGGAGGGAGAGATGCTAGCTCCAGTATCGTCTTCATCACTTGAATGAGTATCAGAATTATCCTGTGTGTCACCATTAGCCATTGTGTTGCTTCTATAATTTCTCTATTCTGTGATATTTAATTTACAAAGCAATTACAATTTTAAAAAAATTAGTTCACTTTTTCAAAAAAATGTGGTTTGAAACACCTTTTACTTTTAAAATTTCTAAGGTTATCGATACTTGCAGAAATGTTTAGATTACAAATTATAAACATAATTGAGCGTAAAATGACGCTATTCATTGTTGAACACTGATGTCAGTTATAAAAATGTGTTTAAACTCTCTAAGGTAAAAGAAAACAAAAAAGAATTTCAAACAACAAATCTAGATAACTTGTCTAGAGGCACCGGTGTATAAATAATTCGACACTCTCTACGTATATGCATACAACCCATTTTGAAAGAAACGACTACGTCTGGAAACTTCTGAACTTCATTGATACCAGAAGTTTCCAGACTTTACCATTTACTTAAAGTAAAGGTCCCTAAAGATCCTGGAGTCGATGGATTTTTATTAAAAAAGATAAATCCAAAACTAAAATAAATTTTCGCCAAGACACGAACGAAATTTCTGACTTACGATTATATAAATTATTATTATTCTCGCCACCTATGCTTAGTGGAGGAAATATAAAAAAAATGTGTTATCTTTATTGACTTTAAATAAAGTTTACATAAACAGATTTTAGTTTAAAAAAATATGCTTTTTTTTTTCTTTTAACCTTATCGGAACAAAATAAAATGCAAAATATGTTGTTTCTATCTCTTTATGATAACACTGTGTAACAAAGCCTTTGGTACATCGATGAAAATACGCGTTTGTGGTACTTGTCATGCTCTGATAACGAATGTAACCCTAAAATATTTCATAACACTCCGGTTTTTTAGTAAATTGACAAATGTGCCAAAACAGATAATTTTTTTTTTTAAAAAAAAAGCAAATATTTCATAGAAATAAATTTCTTAAACCTCCTTCTTTAAGTGCATCTCGTTGTCCTATAATTTAATACCATTGCATATGATAAGCTCTAAAGCAAAAATAATTCATTATTTTGCAAAAGTACAAAAAATTTTTTTTTAATCATATTAGTTTCTTATTAGTACGTATCAAACGGTACCTGATAATTGCTCATTGGCATCCGTATTCTAACGATTTATTCGAAGTGAATTCTAAAGTGAGTAGTTTATGTCTATTACTTCCTCTGCGAGTTTCAGTTTTACGGATAGATCCCACCACTCATATTTAATTCACTAGACAATTTTTGCTGCACTTGTGGATATTTTACTATAAAAGCACAATTATATTGGAAACTAGCAGACAAGATTAAATAAACTTATTGTTCTTGATTTGAGTGTCATGTAACTAATTAAAATAAAATATTGGCTTCCATGCTCCGCGCGTTTATTTTTATTCTGATTTGCTTCGCTGGATGAAAGTTAATTAGATCAATGCATATTATTTGTTGTTCACGATTATATGTACAATACCAAAGCCAAAAATTCTAAGGAATTAACAATTATGAGATATTAGGAGTCGAATATCATTCATATATTCGAATTTTATAGGACTTTCTGATTTCCTGTTTGAACTTTTTTCCCCAAACCTAAGGAGATATAAGTGATGAACAAATAGGATATTCACCCAATCGAACAAAGATTTCAAGATAGAAGGAGGCCCAATATGCTGTGTGACTTTTGTTGTTTTTTCTAAGAACAATACAGATACTGATGGAAAAAGTGGAGGTGCTATACGAAGAAACTTCTTCAGATATTTCTAAGTGTTCATTTTTTGTCAAATTCTTAAAGTGCAAGACAATATATTACATAAAAACAAGTACTTTTCTTTCCATTAAATTTAAAATACAAATTACACCAAATTTTAAAAACCTTACAGTTTTTGTGTGTCGTAAATGATATGTCTAATTGATAAATAAGTAGAAGATGTTATATCTATTGCTTGTTTTTTTTTTTTTTTTTTTTAAATTTTTAACAGTGTGCCATAAGAGAGGAGAGGCTTATTATTGAGGGTGGGGGATCTTTAAACTCTAGGGCTCTATTTTGTTTTTTAAGGTTATGAATTTCTTTCTAAATTTTACATTGCAGTCTGTTAAGTTTGGTCCTAAATTTTTCGATCACGGAACCATT
Organism: Nephila pilipes; assembly: GCA_019974015.1. Lineage (NCBI taxonomy): Eukaryota > Metazoa > Arthropoda > Arachnida > Araneae > Nephilidae > Nephila > Nephila pilipes. Next base: position 236,358 of record BMAW01044230.1, read on the forward strand.
TATATTGTTTATTTAATTTATTTTAATTAAATAAGTATTTTCATATGAATTGGGATATGAATTGAATTTAAATTTGAATAGGAGTGGGAAAAAATAATGTGTAAACTACGGTTGCTACTGATTTTAATTCAAAAATCCTTATTTCGAGTTCTTCTGTTAAAAATATTGGCAAACATTTTTGCAGCATACTTTTATTTAAATTTAGATCAGAAGTTGGAGACTGTTGTATTGTTAATTTTTATGGTAAAATGCAACTGAATTGAAGCATGATTGGGTTATCATCAAGGGAAAGATCAGGAATGGAGGTAATTTTATAAAATCAATAAAATCTACTGACTATATATTATTGTATTAGTTGTGTGTATTACCAATATTTAGAGATTTTAAGTCAAGATTATGTGCAGAGTTATTAAGTTGGTATGCTCTGATTGAGTTACGATTGCGTTCCCCGAGTTGCGTCATACAATTGCTTCTGGTTTGTAGGAGTGTGGAAACTTAGCCTTTCCAGGCTAAAACTAATAGTAACAGATGGACGATAGACAAAGGTGGATACTATGGAAATGAGAAAATGTTTCAATTGGTTAAATTCGGCAGTAAAACCCCTTCAACGTGCTGGAAAAGCGGGAAGTCAGTCAGTGGTGCATATGTGAACTTTTACCTGGGATCGATCCTTGGAATTCGTAAGAGGTATAGTTTTGGTAGATTCTGGTATTTGGGAAATAGTAATAGATTCTGTAAGAGAGGTGTGTTTTTGGATAATACTATTTTGTGTGGTCTTTTGACGTGTTTCCTGTATAGAAATGTGATCGAGGCAGCGCTTGTTTACCAATTCTACCTGCTCATCTACAAGGGAAGGAATCTAGTTTGATTCCAGGATTAAAGACATTGAGTTAATAGTAACGAATTGAAATTCGGCATCAATTTTAGTATCGGTATACATAACATAAGTGCCTCTACTAATGGGTAGGTATTAATCATGGGGTCGTTAGATACTTTGGCTTAACTAAAATTGTGACTTTGAGCTATTCGCTATTTTCTCTTCACTAAATATTAACTTATTAACTTCATATTATAATGAAAATAAAGTGAAGTAAATCAAAGATAATTGCATATAAATGAAATAGAATTGCAGGAAAATTAAGGGAGATAGAGCATAATGACTTGCTGATAGACATTTACAATGTGGATTGAGGAACTGTAATTAGTTTTGTGGATTGAAGCGAATTCTGTTTAAAGAATTAAGATAAGAATTTGCTATTTTTTTTGAGAAGTGATTAAACCAGAACGACGGATTTGGTAAGCTAAGATATGATATTTAAATCCTAATCTAGGATTGTTTAGTTAATTGGGATTCGAGAGATAGCGAAAGTAGGCTTTATTGATAAAAAAAAAAGTATTTTATCTTGCTCTTGTGTATCTTCATTTGGAGTTTTGTAATTAATAGCAGTTTAATTAAAAGGAAAAATGGGCGATGAATTAAATAATGAAGACAGTCGTCATAAAATATCTTCTCGAGACTCTGTAGAAATTCAAAAGATTGGTAGTATGTTGACATTTTTATAATTTCGCTTGTTATTGTATCTATTTAAATTTGATCTCTTGATTTCAAATTGAGCGGGAATTTCCAAAGTAAGTTACGCGTGGGGATCCCTGATATAGTTTCATACTGTTAAATAAATAATCTAAATAATCATAAAATGAATTTCTTTTATTCTATTGTTTGGTTCACTATATTTATGGCTGTTAATTTCTGTAGCTCCTTTAGGAGGTTTTGAAAATATTGAATATTCTTGATATGAAGCTGAATGCCTTTTTGTTTACATTTATTGCTAATGAGGAATTATAATTTTTAATGACACAATCAATGGTGTAGTGGGGATCTTCACATTTAACGATCCTAGGTGGCATGTAACAGTTTCTATTATTACAATAATGATTAAAACAATTACACGTTTAACCCTGGAAAATATCAATGTCTCTGTAATTTTGTACTGGCATGGACATATAATATTCTTTTGGTAGGATACATTTGTGAGTTATCCTCAGTTCCTGCCATTGTAATCATAAGGTAGGTAAGGACATTTTCATTCGTTTGTTGATGAGGAAGTTGACTTGGGGTGGGCAGCTTCTATAAATCCACAGCCTAACCCAAAATACAATATGCTTAATTGAAATCCCCGTGAAAATAGTACTCAGTTGATGTATACTAGTTTGACTCAAGAATATTTGGCCAAGATCACAATTCCGATTAATTTTGGATTACTGCTAGCAGTAACGTTTGGAATGGGCCGTTTTAAGTTATGGACTGTATAATCTAAGAAGAAAACATCATCAAACATGTACTTCAAATATCTGTTTCTCAAAAATTTACTTAAAGAAGTTTTACAACGAAACAGTAAAATGACGGGATTGGGAAGAATTAAAAATATAGTATGATAATAGGAACAGAAGATTTTTCAAGGTAAATAACAACTTAATACTTTATTTTTCACATACTGAGATTCTAAAACCAGGTGGATGGGGTTCCAGCTTGAATAATATTTTCGTGCTTTCAACATGGTTTGAGTTCACGAGACTTTTTCTGAATATCACTTTATAATGAGTACCACTTGTTCAGAGAGTCCAACGAAGAAAAAGACCCTCTTTTATATTTACTAAGAGTTTTTCTGCTCTTGTGCATTTAACGAGAGTTTTATTTCTTTCTCTTGAAATAGCATGATGTTATTTCAGCAAAAAGGCAACAATCTGGTGTGAAGTGATTAAACTGTCGTTATCCTTGTCTATGAGACATAAAAATTTGGTTCTTTTTATTTTCGAACTAGTTTGAACATCACTATTTTGGGTTAAATTCAGTACCCAATATCATTTAGCTTCTGAAAAAGATACTAAAAAAATAATAAGGGTATGTGTTTAGTACCTATGTTTATATCTCATAAAACAAATTGTATTTTGATGAATTATTATTTTTTATAGTTAATTTATATTTTTACTGGAAAGACTAAAAAACTCTTGTTCAAAAGGTATTGTGAAAAAATATATAATTAAAATTAATGTAGTTTATTACAAAATATGGAGACAATTGTAATAATAATTTAAAGAAATTATAGAATGATTGAATATATCAACATATCATTTAAGTAAATGAATTTGATTTAAAATCTGTTGAACGGGTTCTAAAATAACATCGCATTCGAGGTTTCAATTTATAGTATTATATCAATATTGAGAAATAATTATAAATAAAATGATGAGAAATGAATAAATCTTAGATCATTCTCCAAAACTAGCAACATATTAAACGACAAATGAAATGTAAATAAATCGTAAACTTACCATTGCTGGTGTTTAAGAAATTGAAAAACGTAAAACTTGTTTAATACAGACTGTAATTTTTCCTAATTCATAACTTCAATAAAACCAAAAAAAAAAAAAAAAAAAAAA
>BMAW01044235.1:443-21047 GCA_019974015.1 Nephila pilipes
AGAGAAAGAAAAGACGGATTCTTGACAATTATCTGCACGACTTTAGCTTGAGTGGTTAATATCCCAGTATATAAATGATAGTTCTTAAATTCAATCATTGAATTAATAGATTTTTAATTTTCTGTTAACCCTTAGAGGGGCGGTATATAAAAAAACATTAAATTTTAGTTAAATTTCATCTGATATGAATTAATAAGGTTAAAAGGACGCAATATCAAGCGATAAAATTAATTTTTATTTATTTTCTGATTTTTAAGACCCGGTATAAATAATATACCACCGCTCCTCTAGGACATCTTATTTGTACACTCGTTGCTCCTTAGAAATTCCTGTACTTCTTCGAAAAAATAATAAATACTTTCATAAAAAAGTTAATTTATATTATTAAAAAAAAAAGAAATTATTTTAGTGATATTTAGTTATATTATTAAAAGTTATAATATTTTAGTTAATTTGGAAAATATTAAGATCACAAGACACTTTTAAAAAAAGGAGAATTTTATGATGCTTTGTTTCCATTTCTATGAATGATAATTTGTGCCAAAATGTGTTAATTAATTTAAGTATAACTCTTTTATACATATATGATTTTCATAATTTAATGATATCACTACATTATAAACTTAATAAACCAAATTTAGTAGAAAAACATAGGTAGTTTTATTTAAAATAAGGCATATATTTTATTGCATATACTGTAAAGATATTTTCTTCCTGACTTGTTTCTGAAGGTAACTCCGATCAATCAGAAGGGAGCTCTTTAATCCAAACAAGTTTTTTTTCAATCGAAAGTCCGTGTGTGGCTTTCATTTAAAAAAATTTTCAGAAATAAGTATATATATAAAATTAATTAAAATTAGATTATAAGACTACTTTATGGAAAATTAAGAGTAAGCGTAGATCCGTAAGAGATCAAAAACCAGTCAGTCGTCCATGATAATTGTTAGCATTCAAAACATACCCTCTCACATATGTGATGGACAGGTGTGTAGAAAAAAAAAGTCAGCCCTCCTCATTCTGAAGTATTTATTGGTAGTACGCTGAGGGCTCTGTTCTTCTTACAAAGGGGGCAACTCTTTGCTGTATTATTTCTTTTGTAATACCTTTCTTCAATGATTTACAGCTTAGTTTACTTAGATTTGTTGATAAAGCTCTCCGCTAGAGACAATGAATCCCTACTGTCGTCCCTCAATTATCGGCACCTTATCGTCTACTTTTATTTCATGCTAACACTATACATCAATTATCGTTTGCACGTCTCATGTCTATCAACAACAACAAATCCTTAATCTGCTGTCTACAGCCAGCTCTATCTTAGACGTATTCGAAGACTTTCCCTACGTCCTCGCTTTGTTAGATTTTTTTTTTTTTTGCAATGGTTTTGGTTTTGAGAAATCCTTTTCCCCCTACGCTTTTGTTTGTTGTCTTTCCGTGGGCATGCACAACGTTCATAAATGTTTACTAGCCATCTAAGGAGCTATTGTTTTAGGTGAAGCGTTTTGGTGTACCAGATCGTTTTTCAATTTTTTTTTTATCATTTGCTTCATTTTTACTTACATTTCTCTTAAATCTATTCAATGTAATAATTTTTCGTTTTCTTTAATTTTAATTGCATTCACCTGATATACATTCAATTTAATAATTTTTTTGTTTGCTTTAATTTTAATTGCATGTAGCTAATATATATTCAATTTTTTAATATATCATTTGTTTTAATTTTTATTGCATGAAGCTAATACATATTCAATTTTTTAATTTATTCTTTTTTTAAAATTTAAATTGAATTTAGCTAATATATGTTCAATTTTTTAATTAATCGTTTGTTTTAATTTTAATTACATTTATCTTAAACATATTCAATTTAATAATTTATCGTTTCCTTTAATTTTAATACTGGAAAAGTTTACTATTGTCCATTTCTCTAAATTTCATAGTTTATTTTTAATTCTTTTATTTAACTGAGTAATTTAATAATAATTATTTAAAAAAAGGGCAGCTTAGGTGGCAAAATCTATCCTTTTCAAAACTTTGCAATAGAAATTTTCTTCCTGATTTAAATTTCTTTTCTTTAGAGAATAAGTCTAATTTTTGCCTCACTGGCACTTTATAACATACTTACTTCCACTATATTTCTTTGTAATAAAGTGAACCTTCACATATCAGTCTGATTGGAAAATTTTAGTGCTGCCATCTGTTGCTCTCTAACCCTCTGAGCGGGTGGAGGTATAAATTTTATACCACTTAGTTTGAAGTATGAAACGAATACTTTATATATTTCGTTTTTAGTAATTAGCAGTATTTACATAAGGTTTCATACATGTAGATTGGTTAGCTGATGAAATTAAAATTTTCAAAACATTTCAGAAACATTTCTGTAAGGGATGAACAACGAGTTGTTAGAAACTTTCATTAGATTCAAAGCTATAATTTTTATAATCATTCTTCATGGTTGTGCCAACTAATTTAAGTAAATAATACTATAAACTGCAATTTGAAGATAAATGTGTGGGGGAAAATAGGTATTTTACAGAGATTTTTAAGGTGCTATATATGTGGTATAAAAATATATACCACTGTTCCCGCAAGGGTTAATAAAGTCTCTTAACTGACAGCGTCGTACAAACCCCAAAAATTTTGTGGGTTCAGGTCGTGATAAGTTAATACATACCAGTATTTTAACTGAAATTGTGTTTAGTTGAAAACGGTGAATTTCACTTTTAGAGACGCTAAAAGAATGAAAACACTTTTCGCTTGGACTTTGTAGGTTGTATGACTTTTTGACTCTAAAGAGATATCTGTGTGTGTTCGGAATTTCGAAGACGTGAAAAAATTTGGATCATTTCTTCATGATTGTCATCCCCATTGCAAACATAGGGGGTTGCTAGATCCGATGTTTAAGACCTAAGAGTAGATTCTATTTCAAATACTCAATTGCCATGAAGTTAAAAAACATTAATAAATATTAGGATAAAATTCGTTCAACTTTCGTAGCAAAATAATTTATAGAAAAATGTATTAGTCTGAAGGGGATCGTCAAATTAGTTTAAAGTAACAAGGGTTCGTGATTTATCCTATAAAATGTATTTGCAAAAAAAAAAAAAAAAAAAATAATAATAGAATTTACTGAAAATGAATTAATAACAGATTTTATTTTTTGAGTTTATAATTTGAATGGTCTAATGAAAAGAAAACCAAAAGAATTACTTTTAATCTTTCTAATTTTAAAATTCTTGAGGTAACGTTTTATAAAGGAAGTGAGTGCAAAGACGAAATTAATTTGTTAAAATTTGATACAAATAATTCACGAATGAGAATATATCTGAACATAAACAAAACTAATATAAACTTCAAATATGATCAAAATTCTATTAGAAATTTTGAAACTATTAGAAAATTGTTCCATCGATGAAAGGATAAAAGATTTCGAACTGACAACTGATTTGTTTCATATCATAATGATTTGGAAAAGTTAATATTTGTGAAGAGGCTGATAATGGGTTGAGTCGAATTAGTTATTCTGGGACCATCAGGGGTAGAATTCATGAGAAAAATTAAGGTAATAACAGAAGAATTTGGTTGTAGATACAATTCTCCCTAATTATATTCCCTGCTAACTAAAAGATACTTAACAGAGAAAGAATCCGTCTAAGAGTACTTCTTCATCATATAGGAAATAGCAACTCGTGGTGAAATCGGAAATTCCTCTTTAAATTACTATAAAATTCAGGATATTTTTGACTTGATCGGAAACAAAAATATCTTGAAAGGATCAAGAAATTTAAGGAAATTTAGGGGGGAGGAATTGACAATTGAAAGAAGACAGAAAAATAATTAAATAATTATTAGTGATTTCACGATAATATATTAATGCTACTGGTTTCAAAACATACCACAAAGCTCAGGTAAAGAAATTTATCCTAGATATACTGAAACAAATGTTAGATAAATGTAATTTCATGTTATAGTTATAATGCATATGATCATCAAAATGTTAAGTGCTCCAATAAAATTAATGGAATAAAGTGCTAGATGTGCGAGTCTTTTGAATGCATTACTAAACACTGTCCTAAAAGAGACAATCGTTGAACTTTATTGATAAGTTCAGGAAACCTTTTGAATAAATGATATAATGTAGTCGCAATCCAAGAAGAAAAAGAAATAAATGCACTGATGATAGAGGAAGTGAGGAAATTTAATGGCTTCAAGAATGTATTAAAAATTCGATCTCCTTAATTAAAATGAAACTAAGAAAAATTAATTTGTGTTATTGATGAAGACATAATCCCACAACAGTATTTAAATTCAGAAATTTTAAATAATAATTATGCTACTAACACAAAAGCTTATGTGCTAAATAAACTGTGTTATAAATTTATGCTTGGAATGAATGTTCTGTCGCAATTAAAATACTTCTGAATGGAAATGAAACGCATGCTGTTAAAAAAGAATAATTTAACATGTGTGAATATGGTACCTGAGAAATCTGAACTTGTGGAATCAAACAATGTCAATGACGGAACATCCAGAGAACAATGTTTAATTATTTGATTCAATAATATTATTTATAATTAACTGACGATGAAATTTCCAGAACAGAGTAAAATAATTCGATTTGTAAAGACATTAAGGCCGCTGTAGAATCAATGGTGATGCGAGGTTTAGAGGAGAAAATCGAAATTTAGCGAAACACAACTGAAAAACTAACGGAAACAGCCACAGTTGGAGGTACAGAGTTTATACCATTGACAGACTCAAAAACCTTTGTGAAGACGAAAACATCACTTAGGTGGAACTCATCAAGGAAATTCTATGTGAAAAGAAGCCATACAATGAAAATAAATAATAATTTAGAAAAAGAGAACAATATTAAAAAAAAATAGGAATTGAGAGGAAAATACAGACAACGACATAAGAAGACCATTGTGAACGATAAATGAAGAAAGATGCCTCGCAGAATTTCCAAAAATTACCTGATGAAAGAAGGAAGAAAACAAGAAGGCACTGGGAGTCACATGGGCAATTTCCCGTTGGGGATAACGAAGAGAATCAGAATGCGTACGACCACGTCAGTGATGGTCAAAGGTCTATACTAAGGTAAGGTGCGAAGAATGGGACCTGGAAAGATGACGACACTAATGGATAATCTTATACCATACAGTTTCGGGTGCAAAAGGTTTCATTGTGTGGACCATCTCGTTATTTACTAATTATTTCTACTTTTATAACTGCTTATCAATTCCATCCTTTCTTTCCCTTTGTTCTTCTATTTCATTTTCAAAATATGTAAAGCCATCAATATAATCTAGTATGGGGTAGAGAGATGTCATCCCCCATGGTGCGGACAGAGCACGACTAAAATGAAATCCCTTTTATATCCCAGTTCAGAGGTCAGGAATCGCAGTGGATTACAGGAGTCAACAGCCATACTTCCTGAAATCCATGGTACAAATGACATTGTGTTACATTCTATTACAGCGTAGTCAGCGATTCACAATTTGCTTTCCATCTGTGCAATGTATGGTAAAAATTATTATTTTTGAATGTTTTCTATCATCCCTTAAAATTTTGACCATGAATTTCAAAACACACTTTATTTATATTATAGTGATATTTATTTCTTCTACATCCTGTTCAATTCCCCTTTTCAAATATTTTCTATATACAATGTTGGGATATTAAATAACTATGCTGAACCTACTAAAGAAGAAGTGCTCATACGCCAAACACCAGGGATTGAAATCTATTTAGCATGAAGCCTCCTCTTTCGAATACAGTGCATCTCGCTTCTGTAAACAAATCAGTATGTCGTAGCTTTCGTTCGCATTACAGTTATTTTTTTTGCCGGGAAAATGATAAGTATATCAAAAAAGAAAACGAATTGTGAAATTCCACATGAAACTTGGAAAACCACTATTGAAACTTATATTTTTTGAAAGAAATATATGGGAATGAATGACTATAGCATTTACATGTCTTTGAGTAGTTTAAGCGTTTTAACAATAGACGAGAAGACGTTGAACATGATTCACGGCTAGGTAGACCTTCCACTTCAAAAACGGTTGAAAATATCGAAAAAAATCGTTCATATGGCTTGATCTGACCGACAGCTAAGTATTCGTGCCATTGATGAGACTAGAAATTGACAAAGAATCCGAAATGCAAATTTTACATAACAATTTTAGCATGCAAAAAGTGTGTGCCAAAACGGTGTCTAAAATGATCACGTTTGAACAACAGGAAAATGTTTGTAACGACACTTTGAATAATATTGAATATAACTCAAACTTATTGGAAAGGATAATAAAGTGTGACGAATCGAAGTGTTTCACTTATGATCTAAAACGAAGTGCCAATCCATGCACTGGAAGAGCCTACCGTTATCGAAAACAAAAGAAGTTCGAATGAGTAAATCAAAATTCAAAACAATGATGACTGTTTATCGATATTCATGGAATTGTGAATCTTCACTAGGTTCCTGAAGGTCAAACTATTAATCAATATTACTACCTTCACGTTCTTGATGAACTTCGTGAAAGAATACGGAAAAAAACCCCCTACTCGAATTGTAGAGGGACCATTCATGGGTTCTCCCCGGCTCATACCCCAGGTCATTCCACATTGTTTGCTAAGAGGTTTCTAGCCAAGTATAGCATCCCAGTGTCAGACAGTCTACCTTACCAGATCTTGCGCCTTGTGAATTCTATCTGTCATCTAAAGTGAAATCTTAATTAAAAGGAAAAATATTTGAATCCGGTGAATCTGTGAAAGGGAAAGCGGAACGCAATCTGAAGGAGGTGACAAAAGAAGACATCTAGCTCTATTTTGAATAGTGGAAGATTCAAATAGAGCGTTGTAGGGATAACGGATGAGAATATATTGGAGGTGATAATACGTAAATGTATATGATATCAAAATAAAAAGTTTTACAGTGACAGTCTTGTTATTTAAGAGCCATACTGGGTATATGATTAAGAATGAAAGATTAAATTGGATATTGAAAATTCATTTTTAAATTTTATTGTATGAACTTCAGGACTTTTATAAAAAAAAATATTATTTGCTTACAATTTTTGAAAACGCTTTCTTTAAAATTGACATTTATAAATACATAAAAGTTACAATATGATTTGTAGTCGAAAGAATTGAAAAAACTTATGATGTAAGTTTTTAAGGTACAAATTCATTTTTGTAAAAAAATTATTTTGTGTTGAAAAATTACTTCGAGGAAAAACAATAATTACAGAATATGAGCCTTCAAATGCTATCGGTATATTTTTCTTTATTTCATATACAAAATATGAAAATATCTGAGTAAAGTAATTGATAATTAAAAAAAAAAGACAATCGAGTATACGAGTAGAGTAAGTGGGAGAGATATTTAAGCAATTTTTTGTGGCGAAACATAGTTATCCTCCTAAAAGCAATAATTTAAGTTTATTCGTAATAAAGCAATAATTTAAGTTTTTTGATTTGTTTCAAGCTTTCAAATAACGATGCGTTTAAGGTCTATAATATATAAGGCTATTAGAAGTTTTGTTTTCTTTTATAATGAAGATATGATGATTTTAATCTAACATCCAAACGTCAAATCTTTCATTATTGTACTAAATTATTGTTTATTATACTTTTATCGACAGTATAATTCTCCTACATTTATCTAAATGTATCTAAAAAATAAAAAATGAATCAAAATTACGCGCATGCATGCACGAACACACACATACATATATATAATATGTCTTTACAATTAACCCAATTTGGAGCGAGAAAAAATAAATGCTTCTCTGGGCTCGCGGCTTCTTACCGCGGAGTGTCACGCTGTGCCCAGACGATTTTAGATATTAAGCCTAATGTGCGAAAAAATTCCTCTAAAATCGGCTATTCATTAGAATATTTTGGTTTTTACATATATTATTTAAAATGCTTTAAACTTAATATAAGCGAAATAAAAAAAGATTCAATCGAAAATTATATGTTTTATACATAAAATTATTACATAAAAAATCATATCTTTTAAGAAAATATAAAATATACTTACATTTGTTACATAAACTTTATGGTATAGTGAGGTACCACTACACAGAATATTAAGATATAAAAATCGAATCTTATTTGCTGTACGGTATTCTTATATAAAATATTCTTCAATGCATAATCCAACATCACATGCCTTACACACATATTTTGTCAACTTTTGACACTTCACGCAAGATTTTGATCAAAGGGCACATCTTTTTCGTCTTCCCCCCTTAACGGCTATGTACAGATTCGGATTATTTTGGCAAACATCCTTGTCAGATTCATATATTATTTCACAAATCTCAGTATCAGATAAATATTTTCTTTTTTTCATGACTGTCGCTATAAATAAAAACCGAATGAAACGAACAGCAGAGAACATCTGCTACCAAGAGCCCTAACCCCCATAAAGGTCCATAAATTCTCCTTCGAGCTTCTGAGAAGCAAGCAAGAAAGAAAAAAGCAAACCGAAAGCAAATGCACCCTTTAAATCATGTCATTACATTTAAAGTGCTATGCCGCAACACGTGCTTTTAACAATTACCCCCTCCTGATAGCCAGAAGTGAAATCCTAACCCATATCACCAAGGTCAACACTCCAAATTTCCTATTTATATAGATTTCGTGGTATTGTAACATTAACATTAAAAAATCAAATAAAACGTTCTCATCAAGCGTATCTCTACTGATACATTGGTCTGCAGCCGGCATTCTCAGAGCTTATGTAATGTGATACGCTGGACACAGGAGAACAAACGCGAGCGTATCAGATGCGATATGCTAGGAGTGAACGGGTTAAACTTCCTGTCAACTAACTTTTGTATAATAACAATTTTGATAATTTTGATAGTTAATTAAATGCATAATGAATTTAGGCGAAATACTAATTTGCTTATTTATTCCACATTAATTGAGAGAGAGAGTGAGCATAACATGGTGATGAGCGCAGCGTGGCTTACGTCACGAAGTCCGAAGCGAAGAAATCAGAAAAGAGAGTGAATTTTCACTTGCATTGAGTTTTGTAGAAAGGACTTTCCACCCTAGACGCAAAAGACCCAGTGCTATAGATGCAGGGATTTTTAGGGACTTCAGTTGTAGACAGGAAGTCTAGAAGGGATTATTTCTGATAAATTTACAACTATGGGAAAGTGGATTAAACAAATTTTATGACAGTGTGATTTAATAAATAAAAGGATTATATATATATATGTGTGTTTGTGTGTCTGTGTGCAGAACTGGCAGTTGTGTTTAAGATACCAATTTACTGAAACATATTAACCAATGGTATATTCAAGGAAGATATCAGGTACCTATCAGTTACAAGATATACTCTCTTTTTATTCACAAAATATGATCTCCACGATTATCCCCCTACTTATTATTAACAAGCTCTCCCAATTTGGAAGTATCACTTTTTCGTTGTTAATTTTCAAAGGGTGTCTTTTTGAGCTTTGAGGCCCGAATTTGAAATTATTGCAGACTATTGAAGAGTATTTAACTATACATGTTTTTTTAACGATATTTCGGCTGTAGTTGGTTTGGGCGATGAAGTGGTAATGATGTAGGAGGAACGAACCGTATTGGAATGCGGTATCAGAAATATAATCTGCATTTTCCATTGTTCTCAGAGATGAAGATATAGAGGTGGAGGAAATGCTTCCTAGAAAAAAATGCTTTTTCAATCGCTTAACTGTTAAATAAATTGACGTTACAAAAGTTGCTCATAAAAATAAATACGGTTTAATATATTTGGAATATACTATTATATAAATTTAAGAAATTTCTTTGTGTCTTTCAGCAATTAAAAGCAGCTAAATATATTTATAAGTGTAGAACGCTCTCATCACTTTCAATAGGACGTTGAACTTCTGATCTTTAATTTAATTCCGAAAATTGGCAAGACATGTTTTACTAGTGGAATCCTGCAGGGTTATGAATAATATAGGATCTTCAGATCTAATGATTCCTAACAGGTCCTTATTGAGCTGGAGGAGTAACATCTTTCTGGAACCACATTGCAAGGAGAAGAGTCTGAGCGATGTGTTGTCCATTCAATACTACTTTTAAGGTGTCCTTCAGAAATTTTCATAGCCCATCTTGAACAAGATGCAAAAGATAATGAGAGATACCTTACAAAGCCAATTCAAATCATACACAGGAAAATGGGTTTGGATATTTGAATTTATGGAATTACATATACTCGTTAACACTTTTCTCATATAGTTCGTCATTTTTCGTAAGTATTTGTGATGAACACGACTATTCTACCAAGTTTAATAAGCGTTGTGGTAAGAGAGTTAAAGCAAGCAGTATAGGTTTTGCATTTACGATTGTTCAATTCAATGAATTGATAATCGTCTTCAGACATTATTATTATAGAAATACGATGCATTGAAGATAATTATTTTTAAAGAGATGATATAGGCTTAGTGGAGTTTCTAATCTTTCTTGAATTGTATGATATTAAGAAACCTTTTCGGCAAGTTATTTATAAAAAAATAGAAGGAGTCTAAGAGTCTGAATCACAATTTCGTATTTAGAATATATACTTTGTCGAGCTTATAATTTTAATCACTGAATTATTTATATATTACAGGTGCTTAGATTCAGGTTAAATTAATACTTTTAAATCAGTTTGTTAAATGCTCAAACTTCTCAAACCTTTCCCAGTTTAAAACATTATTCTGACATTATAAATGTGGCATTTTAATCCAATTCAATTATGAAATATCTACCAAGACAATATATTATAAAGTTTATATTTCTTTCATCGCATCTAGATTAAGGGACAGTCTACGAATGGGATTCCAAACTAATGCCTATTTCATAAATTAATTACAGCCTAGCTAAGCATTAGCAATTTATTTTGAGTCTAAATAAATTAAAAGCTGTGTTTAATCTATTCTGTAGATAATATGATTTTAACTGTTTTCCAAATAATATTGCACGTACAAAATTAAAAGATGAACAAGATTGTATCTATACCAATATGAAAGGTAAGACTATAATCATGTAGATATGAATATAAAATCATAATGTTGTATCGATTTAATTCTTGTTCCACCAAAAAATTGTCTTCAGAAATTTTATAAGATGAAATGGTATAAAGATAGAAAAAGGGGCTCAACCAATTTGATTCGCCAGTTTTTTGACTTATTGACTCATAGAAATTGTAATTTCATGTCATGAATGAAATCACATTTTAAGAGAAAGATATCATGTGTCTATTGACTGTTAAATTTAATTTAATTAATAATTATTACCTGAACAATTAGATAAATATTTCTAGATGCTGAATAAATAATGAAGTTAGAGGAAATTTCTTATGCTGGAATATAAATTGTTTAATCAGCTCTAACACCTGAAGAAAACTGTACAAATGACCATTCTTAAGCCCTTGGAAAATGATAGAATGCTCTTATCTAATCTAATTAGTTACAGCATTAGACAAAGAACGAAAGTAAAAGTCGAAGAGTTTATTAAATAAAAATATGTTCAGTTAATGTTCAAATTATTGCTTCAATGATGCATATTTAGAAGCAGAAGTGTAAACAAAATCAAAGCTTGGGAAATGCGATAAATTGCTTTTAAATGGAGTTGATTACCTTAACCAATCAGATTTCTCTTAAAATGTTTTCCTCTTTTTTTCACTAGATTTTAACATCAGATTTGTATGTTCATTAGTTTTTGTCTGTTTTATTTGTTATCTTTTTGCGTAATGAATAAAAATATTTCTCGTTGTGTTTGATGGTATCTGCCAAGCAATCTATTTGAAAGATGGATTTTTCTAAAATAATTTTTAATGACGTTCTTTTTTTATTGTCTGAATTCTTAGAGGAAGTCATTCATTTTTTTTATTTTTTTAGTTTTGACCTGGTGATTGTTTTTATATATGTTGAACGCTTTGTTACTTTCTGCTCTTTTATTCTATTTTGCAGAATTAGTTTTTTGTCGCTGAATCTTAATTTATCTTGGAATAGTCTTATAAAAGATAAAAAATGAATTTTCAGAAATTCAGTAGTTTTTCAAAAACTTTCATTATTGCAACGATAAAAGTATTTCTTCGTCGATTTGCCTTTGAATAAATGAGAATTTAATGCTAAGAATATCTGAAAGTCATAATTGCTCGCGCATGCTTGAAAGGAAAGGCAGAAAGCAACTCAACACAAATTAAAATTGCACCTATCGGAAAACGTTAATTACTCACACCAAAATAAGGTTTTTGTAAATTGATTTTTGTATTGATAGTTGAATATTAACTTAGTGTCTTCATGCTTCTTAGAAATGTATTTGTTGGAATGTTGTTGATACTTTTTACTGAAAGTTCTTGAACTCTTACAAAGTAATGAATTTAAATATTTTAAGTTCTTTATTAATAGCACTTTTAAATAGATCTCTGTTTATCTTTTTGAAAATAATTATGCATATTTTTTACTTTAAAATGATAGCTGTTTATTGTATTATTTTTAATCTTTCTGGTATGGCAGGAGGCTAGATCAAATCTTTGAGGTCGTTCGTAGAAATTATGGGTAAGGGGAAATGTTGTGTTGTTCTGAAAATCTGTAGCACCCAAGAGTAGAAGTGTCCTACTAGATCAAATATACGGGGTCGTTCATGGAAGTTACGGGTAAGAGAACATTTTGGGTTTGTCTGAAAACCTTTGATACCCAAGAGTAGAAGTGTGACTAAGTCTTTGAGATCGTTCATGAAAGTTACGGGCAAAGGGTTATCTTACGTTTATCTGAAAACCAAGAGAACTGAAGAATGTAAGTGGGACTTGACTTCAGTCTGCCACTAAACTAGGACTATAATGATCTGGCACTCACTCTCTACATCTACCGATATGTCTCAAAAGGACAATTTGAGGCCTCTGAGATTCGACAGTGAGATATTCCAAAAGTATTATCCCCTCTACATGACGGGAATTTAGTATAATCAGGATTCAACCTCGCAATTTGATTGGAACATTATTGGCTCCGATTTCTATGCCTTGATAACTCGGTTATTGTAACTTAGTTTATTAAATGAAAATGCATGTAGGTACATAAAATTATGTAATTTTTTAATTACGAATGCAGATACTGGCTTTGTTGACTTGCATTAACATTCTATTACCCTTCAATTAGCCCTCTATATCTTGCCTATAAAATAATTTTTTTTTCATATGTATAATTAAATTACAGGATTCTCAATAAACCTAAGAGATCCATATAACTATCGAATGTTATACACTGCTTGCGGAAAATATTACTTACTATTCATATACTTCGATTCTGTGATCTAAACCATTTTCGAAATTAATGAATGAACACTAAAAAAATGTTAACCAACTATTCAAATCTTTCAAAATAAGCGACTTTTGTTTTTTCTTATTAGTTACTTAAGTCGTTCTATGCAAGTCAAGTTTAGGTATAGAAATATGCAAAAACAATAAGTAATTTTAATATCTAAAATGCATACTGGTTATTTATTTAGAAATTATGCTAGAGATGATCTATCATAACACTTCATTGTTTATCTCTGATAAAAATATCTTCATTCAAATGAAACAAAAAATTATCTGTGTTTGAGCTCATAAGATAAAACAAATTTCTTTCGAAAGTCAGTTTTCATAAACAAATTTGATTAAATGAGATTTCAGAAATACGCATTGCTTGCGGTATATAATATTAGATTGGAATAAAAGACAGTGAGAAAAAATAACAAAAAAGAACTGTGAATGCATTCAAATAGAGTAATAGAATTCTGATTTAATTATTTATGCTACTGCGTTGTTCATTAGAATTAAAAAAAAATTCTCTTTCATTATTGCTATGTTACCATTCATTTGTATAGCAGTTTTGCGAAAATGATGTATTT
Source organism: Nephila pilipes (assembly GCA_019974015.1). Lineage (NCBI taxonomy): Eukaryota > Metazoa > Arthropoda > Arachnida > Araneae > Nephilidae > Nephila > Nephila pilipes. The sequence goes on from BMAW01044235.1 coordinate 14,322, forward strand.
TGCGTAGAACAAATAGCTATATATACAGTTTTGTGAAAGCTCTATTACAATTTCTGGCAATATTTTAAACTCACGAATTAATTAAGAAATCATTTATTTGATGCTGGGATAATTGAATTAAAATTAATATAAAAACTACACAAAATTTAAAATTGTTTTAAAAACAAAAATCCGTGTTTTGGTGAAACAAAAATTCCAATGAACTTTATGACAAAAGTAAAAAAAAGGAATTATACATAAGAAAACTATTATATCAACGATTTGTTTCCTGTAAACAAATTCTAACCATTAAAAAAATTTCAGTAAATGAACAAGTGATTAAAAAGTATGTATTTTTCTCTTATTAAAATAGATGTTTTACACGATTAAAACTCTTGTATGCCGTAAACACGAAATCAACAATTTTGATTTAAATGCAATTTGTTTTTCTGAAAAAATGGCTAATTCTGAGTGCTTCAATGAAAATGAAACAACATATTATCAGTTAATAAGCCACAATTGAATTATCTAATAATAATCAGGTAAAAGTGTCGATTCAAATATTGTTATACAGTGGCTTGCTATTAGCTATTAAAAGATAATATATGTAACACCAATTCTGTATTTTGAAGTAATTTTAATTTAATAAAATAATTTCAGAAATATAAAAGCACATATACAAGACATCACAACAACAGTAAATAATTTTTTTAAGTGTATTCCAAGTTCCATTTGAGCATTATTGAATTTCGTTGTTTTTCATAAATTATAAACACCTTTGTGATTGAAAATTTTGACTTGGTTGGCTTTATAACATTTTGCTTGTTTTATGATTTTCGTAACATTAATGGGGGTTAACTAGTTTCTAATAAATATTTCAATTAATAGCTGTACTTAAAAATATTTTTGAAAATTATAAATATCTTTCATTGTTGAAATATTTACGAAAATAACTTTTCCTCTTCAGATAAAAATAATAACGATTTCGTACTGTACCAACACATTTGAATGTGGTCCAGATTTTTATAATAAAATAAAGCGTAGAATTTTATTTAGATGAACAATTTCGTATTATTATCTATATTTTACAAAAATGACTCGATATTTGGGTATTTAAAGACAATTTCGGTGCAAAAAGTTTATTTTCCCCGTAGTTTCCATTAATTTTATCGATTAATTTTGTAAGATATATATTTTCAAAGATTAATATAATTTTTGTCATTTGAAATCTTTTCAACTCAGAGAAACGTTTTTTTTTTTTTTATTTCAAATCCTTTACTTCCTTCAAAGAATTTAAATGATCATTTCTAACAATAAATTATACACTATTTCTTCCAATGTTTTCTGATTTCTGTTTTTGTTTAATGATTATTGAACTACATTATCATTTCTCATTCTATGATGGCCAGCATTTGAGTACTCTAAAAGTTTGAAAAAAAAGTGTTATTCTCGGCACATTTTCTCTGCAATTTTGAAGTGAAAAACATCTCCAAATACGTTGTTGATGATGTCGTAAATAAATGAACATTCCGTATAAAATATGTTTAAAAATGGAAATTTATGATAGTGGTGACAGGATACACAGTGGGTTCCATTTAATATTTATAAATCTCGGAAAAACGCTGTTTTAAGTTTTTATGTATTTTTCTCATAACCTGAAGTGGAGCTTTTGAAATATTTAATACTCCAGAGCACATTCTCAGAAAAACGCCGTTTCGAAATACATTTCTTTTTAATGTTTCCTATTTTAAGATACATTTTCTTTTAGTGATTCTCGCTCTGCAACACACAGATATAAGAGAATAAATTTTGATAAATGATACATGTATCCGACTTAAATAAAAAAAATATATATATTCTTAAAGTAGATCGTTCGCATTTAGATGGTATCCTCTCTGTTGAAAAAAGTGTTTAAATTGCAAGCAAATGCAACTGTCTTAAAAGCTTATGGAAAATAAGCTTCTTATCCGGTTTTCAAGCCAAGCTTTTAGAAAATGAGATTTGTAGTTTCAGTATTTTAACACAAAAATTTGACTTTCTCTTCGTTGTCACTAAAGTGTATTGCAAATATTTGTTTTGATATAAAGAGCTTTAAGTTTTCCTCTTTTACTATACTTGTAAGAAAGCATTATATGAAGTTATTATTTAAGTTAAATATATAAATTTTATATATATACGCTAAATGGGAGAACGGTTTAACTATTTATTACATAATGTTGTTGTTTAATATATGATGCTATAAGACTAGAATAGTGTGGGTAAGAAATTGAACGCAATTTAAAATGAATTTTAAGCATAAGGCTTTCTACTGATTTTTTTAAATACATTTATATGACTTATAAAAGTGTTCCTTCAGTTTCTTGAAGTGTGCGAGTCCAGTAATATATCTACTAAGATGGTTCAAAAAGTGCCTGTTATTGGTAACATATGGCATTGCTATCACAAATTTTCCTTTCCAATATGTGCTGCTGTGTGTTAAATGGTTCAAAAAAGTTTCACTTTGATTTAACATCCAAAACAATGGGTTGTTTCTGGTGTACTTACTTGAAAGAAGGCGAAGACGCTCCAATCGGCTGTAAAGGTTTTGGTGACGATTTTTTGAAATGTGAATGGTGCAATACTCACAGATTTCATAGAAAAAGGAAATGCGATCGATTTACAATATTACAGTGAATTACAACAATTTCCTTCGTAACATGGGAACTTTATGAACAACGCTCGTATTTTCAAGAATGGGCCAAATTGTTTCATTTAACTACAATAGATTGATAATATAATCAAAGCGATAAAGATTATTGAAAAGAATATGAAGTATATTTGCATTCGATATACATCTATTAATTGACGAGTCCAAAAGGATGGCGGGAATTTAATTCATTAAAGGGACTTAGCACCTTTGCATCTTCAAAAATTCGTTTCTCAAATTTATTTTTAAAAAATAGTGTAGAATGTCAGGAGCATTTTAAAGTAAATCGCGTCAAAATCCGATAATTATTATGTCCCGTGCAATAAAAAAATGTAAATGACTCAAGTGGCTTGTTTTTTGTAACGCAATGTAAACAAAACGCTTTTTCTCAATTTCCTATCATCACACTTTTCTAGAAGATTAAAAAAAAAATTTTTGCATGTAGAGTTTTAAACTTTTACAAGGGTATTGTACTCGGAGATCTATATTCTGTGAATCTTGTTTTTATTAATGCGATGATTTTGTTTTATTTCATAGCATGATAAATGAAAAAAAAAAGTTTCTAATTAAAAATTTTATGAATTTTTCAATTTTGTAAACGTGAGAAAAACTTAAAATTTACGGTTTACAGGATGAAGTCATTATTTAGCTTTGATTTGGTATAAGAATGATGGTCCCACTGTACATATATCAAATGTTCTCTTGTGGGTAACAGAAAATAAGGTAATTTATTTTTTGTATTTTTGTAAGCATATTTCATGTTGTTTAAAATATATTAATTTAATAGTAAAAATTGAGACAATACTCTAAACTTTATACTTTATTATACAAACTGCAAAGTATCATATTAAAATGAGCAAAAAATAATGATTTAGAATGAATAGAAAAAGTGTGGTTAAGTGTTCCACTTTTGATTTCGAAAGGTACTACCCTTAAAGGAAACCGCATGACGATAATGCAGCATTCGATGGTTCTGCATATTCTTTAATCTGACACCGATCGAATCACTCGATTTTGGATTTTTTCGCTTGGATTTCTAGAGTTTATTGACCTTTGTCGCAAGGTCGCGACTCTCCTTTCGACCAATGCTTGTTGTAAATATAAGTTTTTATTTAAATACAACGTTTTTTATATTCTAGTGGGTTACGGATCTCGTTTTCTCAAAATTGCAACTATTTACGTACAGTATATTGTACAGCAAATTTTCTCGAAGACCAGTAAATGTTCTTCAAGTGTAAGGAAAACAAATATACTTAAGCATGTGATAAATAGTTACAACTCATCACAACTTGTTTAAGCTACCACTGTTAATGTTTTCATTTTTTTGCGCTGCGGTTTCGTAAATACAGGAATCTTCTATTTAATTAATATTCCATTTGTTTGAATTTAGTATTGCAATTGCCAGAAAGGCGAAATATTTTGTCGGACACTTATATTATTTACACACTTTGAGAATGGGCGTGAATTCATTAAATACCTGTTTTAATTGTTAAAACTTTAATCTAGAATGATTTATCTTTGGTGCCGCGTCAAAACTATATTGATACTTGCTAATCGAGCAAACTCTCTAATCCGGGATGGTCGAGGTCCCAAAAGTGCAGGAATGAAGAGCAATTACTGTATATGACTGCAATGATATTTTAACAGAGACCAATAAGTATTTTAAGAGTATATTTTATGGTCATTTACCTGAGTTATATTAATTCCTCATTTTTCTGTTATTATGTCAGAAATTACTACATATAATCAGTTTTACTACATATGAACCTTAAGTAATTCTAAGCATTTATTTTTATTGCTTGAGCATTATTTTTATAAATTAAGAAGGCAAACACAATATCTTATTTATAAATTATTAATTAGTTTTAAGATATTTAGCTGAGATGAAATCCGTTTTAAATTCAAGTTTTATTTCTCAAGAAATTTCTAAGCACAGAAGAATTATTTGCAATACAAGTAAAGAGCTTATTACCAAAATGTACTTTAGAATTGACATAGCGATATGGATTCTTATTTTGATGCATCTTATTAATAATATCGCATCTTTCCTTGAAGCATCCAAACAAATCTTATATAATAATATTTTCTTAATGTATCCTTATAATCAAATTTTATATTTAAGTCGCTCATAAAAAATTATACGCGTAAGAGAATTATAAAAATAAAAATATACTTAAAATTTTAAAATTGAAAATTTGGAGCTGGATAATAGTTGTATATCACTCTAAATAATTTAAATAGAGCTATTAATTATAATTTGGAATTAAAAAAAACAAATTATTAATATCATGAATTAAGTTCCTATGAGTTGTTTCGAATAATATGTGCTGCTGTTTTCTCTTAACAAATTTCACAAACTGAAATAGCCTCAATTTCAAATTTCGTACAATTTTATTAAAGTGTTTCTGGTTATGGAAGTTTAGAAATAAGTGTCCTCTGATTTTAAATATTGATTTATGCATTTCATGGAATAAAATTTACAATTAATAACTTTTCAAAAGCTATACACCATTAGATAAAAATTCTATTTCTGCAATTTTAAAATTTATATACTGGTATAAATATGGCACGTGTACTGAGGGGGAAATGAGTAGCATTCCTGTTAGATGTTTTGCCTGCAGATTTATGTAATATTCTTGCCAGAGAAGCATCTGAGAACGCAAATAATTACGATTATATTAGAAATCCTATTTAAAACGATATAAAATGAATGCAGAATAACTGAAGCAGCATTTCAACAAGCATCAAAAGTCACCTGAGAAAACGTGGGAAACTTACGCACATGAGCTGTACAGTTACTTTACAGAATGGATTACTGCCATGGGAGTTAAAATATTTGAGCAGCTTAAAGACATAATAACACATGGATCAATAAGTCCCGAGACTGTGCGGTCGTTTTTTTGCGATTTCCTCCTTCAAACGCACCAGCAAGTCAATATAATAATCACTGTTGATCGATTTACCTTTTTCGAGGTAGTCAATGAAAATCACGCCATGCGTATCCCAAAAAACTGACGCCATGACTTTGCCAGCTGACTGCTGCGTTTTCGGACGGCTTTCGCCAGCTGTGCGCCACTGCCGCTTCGACTCTGGAGTGTAGTGATGTATCCATATTTCATCCATGGTCACGTAACGACGCAAGAAATCTTTTTTGTTGCGAGTAAATAGCGATAAACAGATTTCTGAATCATCGACTCGTTGCTGTTTTTGTTCCATCGAAAGCAATCGCGGCACCCACTTGGAAAGAACCTTTTTCACTTCACTTCAAAAAACCTTTTACAGTAAATACACTTCCATATGATATCTGTGTCATCTCAGCAATCTCACGCAGCTTCACTTTACGATCTTTCATTATAATTTTTGTCACTTCACTCACATTTTCCGGTGTAACGGCTTCCACAGGTCTACCCGAGCGTTCCGCGTCATTTGTGTCGGTACGACCACGTTTAAACTCGGCAAACCACCGACAAATCGTTGCTTTTGATGGACAAGAGTACGGGTAACATTTTTCAATCCATTGTTTCGCTTGCACGATGTTTTTACCCATTAAAAAACAATGTTTTATCAGAACACGAAACTCGGTTTTTTCCATTTTTTAAACAAACTACAAAACGACTTTACTCCAACCTCGATAACTCAGCTGTTTCTGGTCCGATCGACTTAAAATTTTGACACGTTTCAAGCAAAGGTTAGTACTCTAGAAAGACTTGGTTACTGGTTTACTACGAGCGCCATCTCTGGGTTAGTCTTGGAACTTATTGAGCCATGTGTAGGTGGCCGAATAATTAAAAAGATGGACACCAGATAATACCAAGGAGCACCTTCTTGATAGGTGGATGCAGATGAAGATGTCTTTTTAGTTGGTGGAGATGATTGAGGAATATGAAATTCTCAAAGAAAGAATTAAGAAAAGATGAGCCTCAGGCTATGAGGTATGAAACAATAAACATGAACCGATAACACATAGACCAATGACAACGCATTCTAACAGATATAGTCAGATGATAACTTCATGTTATGATTATGGTTATCCAGACCATTGAGTCGTACATGCCTGAAAC
>BMAW01044235.1:21057-45489 GCA_019974015.1 Nephila pilipes
ATATATATATATATATATATATATATATATATATATATATATATATATATATAATTAAATAATTCAGTAATAAAAATAATTAATTGTTAAATGAAAATTAGGTTAGATGCAAGAATTGAGTTGAAATATAAGAAAATGTCAAGAATACGAAGAAAACTTTCAAATAAAATTTTTATTTTATAGTACAAGATTATCAAAAATGAAAACTTTTAATTGTTAAAAATCTAGAACAAACGCAGAAGTAAAAAAATGGTACATTAAAGCAATTGAGAAATATATGAAATACCTGAAAGAATAGCGAACAAATAGACATTACTGGGAAAAAAAAAAGCCAAATCATGCATAAATATAAGCTAAGAATAAGAATAGAAATATAAGTAAAGGAGAAAAAGAAATTAAAAAAAACCGTACAGTATATGAAATATAACATTTATAAATTCTCAGTCTGACTTTTGGCAGACTAACGGGTTAAATAATGTTTCACAGGTACCCAATAAACCCGACAGAAAAGTGTTATTATCCAACAGGGAAACTCCATAAATTCAAAAAGAAACAAGATACAAGTAACGACAAAAAAAAAAAAAAAACCCTCTGCAAAAACTCAATTAAAATATCCTCGTGAAAAAAAGACATTCTAAAACTGTATTTAAAGAAAATGCAAAAAAGCAATCTAAAATAAAGAAAGATTATAAAACTTACATGAAATACCATGCATAGCAATAACACTCACACAAAGTTTGACTTTCAAAACAATATTTTCCCAAGATTAAACAGGAAGTATGGCAATGCTCTCTGTCAGAGCAAAGGAGGACTCCTCCTCTGTCAGAGGAAAAAAAACAACTTGATGACTAAGTGGGAAAAAAGAGGGAGATAAACATAATTTAAAAACAGAAAGAAAATTCCACTTCACAATTATTATAAGGTACTCTTTACGGAATTCAAACAAAATTCTGCCTGCAGACAAATTTTTTCAAACTTATTTAAACTAATGTTAATATCCTGCATATTAGTCACAAGTTATGACTTAGTTACGTAAAATATGATTATAAGTTACATTCTATAAACACACACATATATATATATATATATATATTTAGAAATACGTATATTTTTCATTTCTTGGCAAGATTTGTAATTTAATCAAATTTTTATTTTAACTAAATATGCATGTTTAGTGAAAAAATCTCCTATATTTAATTCCTATAGCTTTTATTTAAACTTTTTGTTTTCAATTTAATGCATAAAAATATATAAAAGAAATTTTAACTAATAAATAGCAGTCAAAGATAGACTTATCTTCTTTTGTTGAAAAAGTCAATTTTTACATTTTTTTGAGTTGTAAATTTTATAATGAGATGACTCAAAACAAGCTTAGTAGTGAACTTAAGCTTTATGTCAAGACTTCCTTATCTTAAGATATACTTCTTTCCGCATAAAATAATTTTATCTTATATAATATTTTATTTTGTAAAAATATATTAAGTATGCGTACTTTGGGTTTAAAAAAGTGTACTGTATATTGTGTTAAAATTGATGTGTTGAATGTGATTGATGTTTTAAAATTGTAACTGCTTTACTGCCAATATTTATCATCAAGTCATCAAGAAACAGATATTAATTTATGAATTGGGTAATTATACATTTTTTCTTTTAGACAAGCCATCTAAATAGACCTATTTGAATGTATTGAAATATTATTTATTCCTGATTAGTGTAAAAACAAAAATATGTGATTCTACTATTTTAATAAATATTTCAAAATCTGTTATATATATATATATATATATATATATATATATAAGTAATTTGAGGTGACTTTTTCGGTACTATTTTTATAGAACAAAAATTATGTACATATATTTATGTTTTGCATATATTATTACATATTTCTCTGGAAAATGCGTTGTAATAAAAATGAGAGAAATAAAATTTTATTAATTTTTTTAAATAAATGTAACTCTACAATAACTAAAATACTTGTTTTGGTGATCATAATAATTATTACATAACTGTATTGAAAAATGCAATTTTAGATCAAAGAAGTGATTCAGAAGAACAAACCCAAGTAATTTAGTGCCTAATATGACAATCTGACAATAAATGATATATATACAGATGAAAATTATCTTTATGTACAGGGAGTTCAATTCAAAATATTTGAAATAACTAGAGACACATTTGCAATTATAGGTATTATAACAGGATATAAATTAAATACGGAAAATATATTTTACAAAAGACATATTTTTTATAAATAATTAAATTAAAAATAATTTACATGTAAGTGGGATTTCAATAAAGAAGAGGATCATCGAAATATATCACAAATTTTATAATTACCATATTCTTTACTCTGTTCTTACGTGTAAAAAATAATATAAAATATATATGCTAACGATAAAAGTATGTAAATTAGTTAGCTGTGTGAATATATATAACTGGAAAAGAGGAAAAAAAACATTACTGCTGCATTTTACTTATTGTAACATGAGTTATTCGCGATTTTTCCCTCTGACTGATATCTAGGGTTTCTTTCTGATTTTAAGTTTAACAGGTCAATTGAAAAGTCCCCGGCCTACCATAGTAAAACACATTTTTTGGGCCAAATTAGTTTTTCTTATTCAACATATCTCCCTTCAAGGGTTATACACTGATTATTGCGACACTCCAACTTTTCGATTCCATTTTTGTAGTACGATTTGTCCTTTGCTTCAAAATAGGCCTCAGTTTCAGCGATCACCTCTTCATTCGACGAAAATTTCTTCCCAGCGAACATTCTTTTGAGATCTGAGAACAGGAAATAGTCGCTGGGGGCCAGATCTAGAGAATACGGTGGATGAGGAAGCAATTCGAAGCCCAATTCAGGGATTTTTGCCATCGTTTTCATTGACTTGTGATACGGTGAATTGTCTTGGTGAAGCAGCACTTTCTTTTTCTTCAAATGCGGCCGGTTTGTGGCGATTTCGTTCTTCAAACGGTCCAATAACGTTAAGTAATAGTCGCTGTTGATGGTCCTTCCTTTTTCAAGGTAGTCAATGAAAATTATTCCATGAACATCCCAAAATACAGACGCCATAACCTTGCCAGCCGAGTGTAGCGTTTTCCCACTCTTTGGAGCGGGTTTATCGTGGGCAGTCCACTCGGATAACTGTCGATTGGACTTCGGAGTGAAATGATGGAGCCATTTTTCATCCATTGTCACATATCGACGCAAAAACTCGGGTTTATTACGCTTGATCATCTTCAAACACTGCTCCGAATCATCAACTCGGCGTTGTTTTTGGTCAAAAGTGAGCTGGCGCGGCACCCACTTTGCACAGAGCTTTCTCATAGCCAAATATTCGTGAATGATATGATGTACACGTTCAGTTGATATCTTTAGAGTGTCTGCTATTTCATTCAATTTCAATTGACGGTCATTCAAAATCATTTTGTGGATTTTTTTAATGTTTTCGTCGGTAACAACCTCTTTTGGGCGTCCACCGTCTTCGGGGAACATTTCACCACTTCTAAACTTAGCATACCAATCCTTGATGGTCGATTTTCATGGGGCAATGTCCGGAAACTCGGCATCAAGCCAAGTCTTTGCTTCAACTGTATTTTTTCCTTTCAAAAAGCAATATTTTATCAACACGCGAAATTCCTTTTTATCCATTTTTTTCACAATAACAAAAGTTGCTTCTCTCAAAATGCTATAATTCACACACTAATAATCCGACAGCTGTCAAATTTATACACTCATCTTTTGAGGGTTAGGTCTAACTAAAAAGCATATGGATCTAATTCTAGTAGCGCCATCTATGTGTCAGGCCGGGGACTTATCAATTGACCTGTTAAGTTCCCATCTTTTCCCCAATCAAATGCAACGAGATGCAAATTAAGTAAACTTGAAAAGTTTAGTAAATTGAAATAATCAAGTCTTATAAAATCTACAGAGAATTTAAGAGAATAATAAGGTTACGTTAATAAGAAGGGTTTTAATATGGTGTTCGTGGACGTTTTGTTGATTTAGTAAGATGATTCAACACTGTTAATGCAACTGAATATCTGAGGGAGGTACTCGCATCGTATTCCGTAACCATCCTCTTGAATGATTATAGAAGTAATTAGAGTTCGCGGATAGAAACATTAAACTCTTTTAGGGTATCCCCTTTATTGTGGATTAATATAAACTACATATTATAGACATAATTGACTTTTAATTATTTTCTCTGTGCTTGAGGTTTTGAAAAAGATCTTGTGATTAGAGTAAATTTTAAGAATGACAGACGAGGTGGGTAATGAAATGTTGTCACAATATCGTATATTTAAAGTTTATACTATAAAACTGACTTGTAATGATCTGGAAAAAATTGCATAAATTTGAGATATTATCGAACAGGCAGCTAAATTTATGTTAAAATCATCAAATTCTGTAATCTTGAAATTGAACAAAATTCCTTCTCAAATATTCTAAATGGAAAAAAGTAATTTGATCTAATATTCTTTGAATTGATGGAATAGAAAAGTTATTTTTGATAATGATAAATTTATTTTCAGTCGCTCTTAAAACGAACTGGATTTCGTTTAACTAAAAAGTGACAAATAAATCCATCGAGTAAAATCCCTGACTAAAATTATTTGCAAAAAGTGAGAATCGGAAAGAAACCTAGTTCCTTCTTAGACACGAGAGACATTTCGAAGTCTATTGTTAGACGGCTAAAGGCAGTACCGAGACTTGAAAAATACTTTCAAAGGAATATTTTTCTACTTTCAATGCTTCTTTGCTAGATTGAATAGACGATAATAGTTTCTTTGAGATAGCATTTAAACTTGAGATGGAACCAGTTAAGATTTTTGAAAAGGTAACCGAGAAAAATCTTCTTTGAAGCTGACTTCTGATATCAATGAAAAATACATTTAATGGTTTGATAGGATTTTGTAAGTGTCGTTTTATTCAATTCTAGCAAGAGAAATAATTTTTATGTCTTAAACTTATAATCCTTTGCAATATAAGATGTTCCTTTGAAAACAATTGCGTAATATGCGTTAAGATCTGAATATATTCATATAAAACATTTCGGAATTTAACTATCATTTGTTGTTAAACCTTTATATTCAACAACCATATTATTTTATGTATTTTGCATTGGATTATATAACAAAGACTTACAAGATGTCTCAGACTATATCTCGTCGTATGCGAAGAGTTTCAAAATGATTATTGAATGTTCATATAATTTTATCAACATTATTTTTGAAAAAAAGTTAACTAGATTTTTGTTCGTGTTGTTTGAGAAATATTTCTCATTCTTGAATTTTAAGAACTAGGAATTCTATTTTAAATCACTATCTAAAGAAATAGTGTTATTAAATAAATTATAATGACTTTACATATTTTGCTTCAAAAATTTAAAATTTGAAATACAATAGCCTCAAAGTTTGTCATAAAAGGAAACAATCAGTAAAACTTTGATACACATCTAGTAAAGAGCAATTTAGCGTTGCTTTCATAATTTAGTTCGTATTAGTACCGCGTCTTTAAAAATTATTTCTCACAATCACTTTTTTTTTAGTTTTTCTTCTTCTAATGTTATTAATTTCAATAGTGGAAAAGATTGGTGTTTTATCTCGCCATGTCTTGATTTCAAACTGGAGATACATTCATGCTTCTGTATTATAGTTATTTATTTTAGGAATAATGGTTCTTTTACGAAACATCTACTTTAAAGAAACAATCATAACTATAATCTGACTATTTGAAATAGATATTCCAAAATAACTTGTTCTTTTTCTTCGTTTAAATGCTCAGTGACGCTCTTCGAAATTATTTCTATTCAAAGTAATATAAAATCACAGTTGTCTCACACAATGTCTGCTTTCTGTAAGTCAAAATGTCTGTTTTAAACAAAGTTATTACAGAAGTAAAGTTACTACTGTAGAAAATATTTACAGAAGATTAAATCTAGAGTTTGAAAAATACAATTCTCGAAGGTGTGAAGCAAAACATTTAATATGTTTCCAAAGTGGAAATGTATATAATTAAAAGATATAACCTTTTTTTTCCCCGTATGGCCTTTTTCCACATTAAAATAACATGAAACAATATTTGTAATTCGTATCTATTCTTAAATGAAGGTATAGAACCTCATAATAAAAAAAACCCCACTCTTGATGAAAGGTTCCTTAAACGTTTTAAAGTTTAATATAAAATCAACTAATTGACTTACGAAAGTGCAATTTGGACTAAAATTATTCCCACTATAATATGTTTTGCTTGTGAAAATGAAAAAAGGATTCCAAATATTTCTTACATATATGGCACCTGTATCTAAAACACAGCAAAAGCAAAATTCACCACAAAAATGTAATACATGTAATTTGTAGAAGAAAAGGTACAGCATATATAAATATATAAGTATCATTTCTACGTACAACTGCCATTGTTCATTACTTGTGCCCTTGTGGATCGTTTCCCGAGTCATAGTTTCTGATTTGTAGCTTCAAAATTAAACTCTTTAATTGAAACACATAGATCGTCTAAATTCAAAATCATGTAACGCCTTCCATAGGCGAAATTCCGAACTATTGCTTTATTTGCATAAACAAGAACTTTCAAATAAATGTGGCTCAAAAAGCATTGTTGTAAGCAAATTAAATGATTTGATATTAAATTTTGAAGTATTTCAGGGACTTTTGTGTGTGTGTGATTCTCCCTTAATATACAATAGAAAGTTTAGTTAAATGTGTCCATTTCTGTATCTTCTTACTTGTTTACCTTCATCTTTATGTATTTAATGTTCGAAAATATGTTCTACACGGAAAGACATTACTTAAATTTCTCATTTAATGGAAGCAAAATTTGCTTAATACTACGGCACTTGTTAACGTTTCGTTAATGTATTATTTTAATATAAATGCTATCATATTCAAAAGAAATGTCTGAAGATAAAATCAAATTCAGAAATTTAAGTCAATTCTTAAGCCTTCATTATTGTCTTCAGACTTTCTATTTCCTCTTAATTTGACTTCCTTCTTCGTATGTTTCGGTACTAAGTGATTTTTATGGGTGTAAGTCAGTTGTCAATTAATTGTTTATTATTATTTTTATTTTCTGAATTATGAGTACCCTTTTCATTCCAAGAAAATTTATCCATGGTATTAAATCTATAGAGTATTAACCTGATTTAGAGTTTAAATTCTTATTTAAATCACAAATTACATTAATTTACATCATTTTCTTAAAAAATAAATTATAGCTGAAAGTAATTGTGTGCAACTAAAAAAGTAATTAAAATGGAAGTTGTTCTAATGATTTGCAACATGTTACAAAAGGTTTTTACTTATTTTTCAGTCATAGTAAATGCACTGAGGATTTTATTAAAATCTTTAAATTCTAGAATCTATTTTTACACCTTACAATAAAATTTTACTCAATAACATTCATTGTATAATTTAAATTTTAGATATGCAGGTATTACAGCCATTACGGAAGGTTATACAGCAGTCAGTGGTCCTATTACCTGCAGCTATAGATTTCCGAAATCACTTTGATTCATGTATGGTCTGGAAAAGTTTTGAGAAAATCCATCCTATATTATAGAAAAGAATTTAAAATCCTAAGAGAATGTGAAGAGCATTTTATTTCATAGATATTTCTAAGTACCCTAGAAAAAGTAAACTTATCAAATCAAAATGACAACGACTGTTTTTGGAAGCCATGTAAGCAATGATTAACATTATCGTGAAGGACGATTATTCCATAAAGCCTCCTCGGTGAATTTCCATAGCTTCTTTTTAATTTCTTTTTCAAACAATAGAGTCATCTATTGATTAAATTTGATTTGAAAGAATCCTGTTACCCTCAGTTGCCTCTTATTAATGAAAAGATAAATATTATTAAAGTATTTGAAAAACAATTTAAATTTTTTTTTCATTTCTTTGTTTATTTAGAATATATTATTTTTATGCTTATTTTCATTAATGAGGATCCTTTATGAAATAATATATAATTAACGTTGTCCCGGAAAAATTTGCTTCGGGACACACACACACACACACACACACACACCACACACACACACACACACACACACACACACACACACACACACACACACACACACACACACACACACACACACACACACACACACACACACACACATCATCACACACACACACACACACACACACACACACACACACACTTATTCTTGGAAATTAAATACTTTCTTTCTTTAATAGGTTACTTTCAGTAGCTTCGCTTAAACATATTTTGAGTGTTTGAAGAATAAGTATGTCCTTTTTTCACCAACTCTGTAAAACCAAATCTTATATTATATTTCTCTTTTTATTAATAAATATATTACGATAATATTTTAGCTCAAGCTAATCAGAAATGTATCTTTGTTAAAATTCTTCACATCTAAATGATGTATTAAGATTAATTTAGAATCGAAGTCCTAAGTTACACTACGAATTGTTAAGACACATTTATTTGGGAATACAGACTTGTTAATCTTTTCGTATTTTTTTTAAAAAATATTTATTTTGATGTTCTGTGATACCTTAAAGGTTACGTTTTCTAATATAATCCAAAACACTAAACCTATTTTATAGATTCATGCCCTGAACTTTGCTGACATCAAATGCAGTAATTTACACTTACTTTAAGTCATTTTTAATATTTCACATCTCTATTCTAGATTCACTCAACTAAACATATAAAGAGCAAACTCTTAAGCACATTAATCTATATTAACGAGTTTTCTACAGAAAAATAAGATAAACTTTGATAGGTCATCTCAATTCCTTAGTAACATTTATTCCTGCCTCGTTCTTTTTTTGAAAAGCGAAAACTTTAGTTACTTACGTAAGGGGAAACGTTGTTTCATGCAGGAATAAGGTTTAATCTACAAAAAAGAAAATAGTATTCCATTCACAATTTCTAAAAATTCTCATGACTTTAAGATGTAAAATCAAGGATCGAGAACTGGTAATTCTAAAACTTTTATTGAAACCCTTTCCAAAATAAACTTTTGAAAGTATTGAACGTAAAGAAGTGAACGTTTGTTCTTCAGTTTATTTCGATATATCTAAAGTAGAATTATCGTCGAAGTCGAGAATTATTCATTCTTAGTTCAGTGTTGGTGTCTTCTGCACATATCTAATTTACATATTGTAATAAAAAGAAAAAAGAAAGGAAAGGTAGCATCTTTTTCTAGAACTAAGAATGGAAAAATACTGAAATTTGTTCGATTCATGTAACATGTCGTAAATAATACAACGTTGAACAAATATTCAGAGTTCTTAGCCTTTTCTTTCATCTCTATAAAAAAGAACCTTTTTTTCTCCTATCACATACAATTGCAGATTGCCTAATATGCAGAATCTGAAAAGAGAAATGGTTTTTTTTCCCTTTATTCATTTTCAGTGTAATCTTTCTACAAATACTCTTTATCGTCATGACTATTTTTTTTACCTCTTCCACGCAGAAATGAACGCAAAGAAATATCAATAATCTCAATGCAAATGCAAAGAATATCGTTTGCATAAGACAGTTAAGGCTTTACTGTCTGTTTTGGTATTCATGAGAATTCTTCGTCTCTGCTCTTTGAATGCGGATTTAGAATTTTTTTCGTTTCTGCCTGCCTGTCCAGAACTGATAATTGCTTTTCTTCTTCGATTCCTAAATTTCTTTCCTTATTTCTTCCTAATTTTGCATACTTGTAAATGGATTCTTTTTTCCCGATAAATGTGGGTTTGCATTAGGACCGCCATCTCACAAATGCAACTAAAAGAATATCATGAATAAAGAAAATTTTCCATTTGGTAAGGTTTGGCTTTATTCTGTTTTTTGCTAAAAGGCTATGAAAGTGTCAGCCCATTATGCTTTTCATTTTCACCTTTCAAGAGGAAGTTGAACAAATGACATTTCTTTGAATGCGATTTAAAAAATAAAACTTAAAGAATGGCTCTTTAAATAACTGTTAAAGCTGTATTAAAGAAAATATACTATCAAAGAAAACTTGAAAGTGGTGTTTTTTCTGTGATTGATCAGAATTGATAAGATAAAAAATTAAAAAGTTTAAAATGATTTTTGGACCTTTAAAGATAATGTAATTATTTTAGATTGTCTTAAAAAGAGTAAAATTGTTCAATATAATGTTGAAATGAAAACACAAACCAATGATAATGTTTTAAATTTTTCTTTATGCATCTATAAATGCCTTATATGAATAGAGGTATTTCTGATTATTAAGTTTATTATAAAGAGAAAAAAATAAAAATGTTAGAAAAATTTTAAAATCACATCTGTTAATTTTTTTTGTTTATTTTGTGACATTTTCCTAAGCTTTAATAATTATATGTTTCAATATAACTTTCATCGAACTTGATACATAAATTTCCTTTTTACGTTCATAAACATACGTTTATAAATTAAAATTTCACACAATACACACACACACACACACACACACACACACACACACACACACACACACACACACACACACACACACACACACACACACACACACACAGTCAATAATATCATCATCATCATCAATAATAATAGCCATTATTGACACACACACACACACGTATTATATATATGTGTGTGTATGTGTGTCTGTCATGTCCTATCCAAGCACTTTATTTTCTCCACTGTTTTAGTTTTCATTTACTTTATCCCAATAACTTATTTTAGTACTCCTCTCAAATTAAACTTCCAACCAACGCATAACATTTTAACTGTAACGATCGCTTTCAAATTACGAGAAACCGAAAGGAGTGGATGTTTTCTAACCCTAGATGTATAAAAGATGATGTAACATTTTCCGCTCGCTCTTTTTCCCTATTGCATTCGCTGGGCTTCAGTTGCCACTGCTTTTCGCTCTTATTAGATGTCTACTTTTGATTTTGTCAGTGTAAAATGAATAAGCATTTAGTATTATATATATATATATATATATATGCGTGTGTGTAATAATTTAACATTAATTTATAATAGTACCTCTTAATAATAATTTAATTTCCTAATTTCCCCCATTATCTTATTTAAAACTAAATCGTTCGTTTTTATTTCATGATACCCTTCCTTTTTAACTTTGACCACCAAGGACCCGCCGAGTAGACGGGGCTGATGCAAGTTAAATCTGTCGGGGCCAAAGTCCTCCCTAGGGCGTGGTGTGGATGTTAGGAGAGGGAGGCGCCAGCTCAGGTGTCGTCCTCGTCACTTAACAGTGTTTCCAAATTACGAGGTCCGTTGCCAATAGCCCTCCTGTTGCTTCTAGTGCGACGTTAAACTAAACTAAACTAAACTAAACTAAACTAAACTAAACTAAACTAAACTAAACTAAACTAATCTAAACTAAACTAAACTAAACTAAACTAAACTAATTTTTAATTTTAATTAAATGCAATCACACGCACTTAAAATCTGCAGTGGCATCGAATCTCACGCGTCGAAGCAGTAGGGATGATCCCTAGTAAAATTTTCTGTCTGCAGCTCACATCCCTAAGAATCTCTACACCTAGAGCACGCGAACTAAAGAAAAAATCCCTTGTATATAATGAAATACATAGGAAAATTCTGTCTCTCTTCGCAACGGTCGTTCTCGGTCGGCTGAGCTGCTCATCGTCTGCAAATTTATACAATGCAACTAAGAAATCTAATGGACGTAGTTTGCATTGTGTTCATCACTATGTTATGCTCTCTCTCTGTTACTGTGGAATAAATGTAGTTATAACTGTAATTTGCGTAATAAGTGAAAAATAATAACATTTTATTTTATGTTTTTTTGTAAAAAAATATGTGCTGATATTTATCGTTTCAGGATCTTTTTAGAATAATATTTTTGAAGTTTTCTAAAATATAAATTGTAATTTTATTGTTATAAAGTAAACAAAAAAAAATGAACAAACAAGAAAATTAACAATGTGTTATATGCTAATGAATATGACTAATTTTTAATATTTGTGCTTTAATTCAGGAAATGAATATTACATTGTTTATTTTGGCATGTGTGGTGGATATTTTATAATAGATATTATAAGAACTATTTTTGGTTTTACATACTTTAAATTTGAATGAATATTTTGTTTTGATTTGAAGCGAATATTATTTAGTTTTAAAAAGAAAATCAACAGCTTGGTTTGAAATTTATATTAAAACTATAAGAAATATTTGTATGTTATATACTTTTGATTTGTATGAAACATGTTGTTTTACATTACTTAATTGAAAAATGATAAATACTATTATGATTTTTATGAATATTTGATTTTGAAATAAGAAATATTATACACTTTTTTGAAATGGATATCAGTAATGTGTTTTGAGTAATGAAAAAAAAAAGGAAATTTTTTTGAACGTTTAATTGTCAATAATGCTATTTAAATTAAAAGATATGTTTTGTATTTAATGGAATGTATGTTTAGTTTAGATAATTTATACGCAAGGAAGTCTAATTTTAAAATAATCTAGTGACAGGATTTGGTCGAGAAATTATCGTAGACTAAGACAGTAGGAAATAATAATACAAACATACTTTTGTAAATACATCTAGATTTTGTTGATAGTATTGTAAGCCAAATTTTAAAACTTGCATTTCCATGCCTTTTTTCAATACTGTACGAGGTTAAAGAACAGATTTAAATATGTGCATGTTCATTTCATGATCCAGTGATGCATGCAAAAAATATAAACAATGTTTTGGATGCTGTGTCAGAATCTTATCATCAGTGTGAATCTTCTATCACACTGAAAAATGATTATGAATGAAGTGACACACACACACACACACACACATTTATATATATAATAATAATAATAAAGGGATGATTTATATAAAAATATATATAAAAAGATGAGTAAAATCGAATAAGTGGCATAAGTAGGTCATTTACAAATAATGTCTATATATTATTTTTGATTCAGAGGGAGGCAATTTTACGAGAGGACGTACGCAGCGCAAGCTACGTCTATTTGTAATCATGAATCGCATTTGAAAAATTAAGGAGATAAGGAGCGTGGAGTAGGCCTTCATGGCCGAAGCGAAAGAGAGAGAGATTTACATTGCTTAAAATTTAAATGCAGCGATTTTCATTAGATCGCATGGTATTGGATGACGGAATTCTCAGGGACTTTAGATGCAAACACACAGTCTAGAAGGATTTATGCCTACAGGTTTACGTCCGTGGGAAAAGTTTATTTGACAGATCTTATGAACGCGTGATTGCATAGACTGAAAGCTAGGTTGGAATGGTATCTGGTATTAAGAATGAACTCTTTACTGTGAGTTAAAGAATAGAAAAATTTAGGAAAGGAATTTATAATTAAGTGAAATCATTACACACACACACACACCCACATATATATATATAATGTAATAAGTTAGTGGAACATGCAACTAAGTTAAGAAAATTATACGAGAGAGCTATGCATGGCCATAAAATAGAGATTACACTTTGTAACAATACTCAATATAGAAAACAAAATGCAAAAAATTATATAAAGCTTTAATTATTTAAAACGATGGAAAGAACACTGAAAGATTCATCTGGGCAACAATTTGGTTGCAAGTAAATGACAAAAAAAATATTGTTTGGAAATAATGTAAGAAGTTTATTATGGCTTGTGCTATCCTTTAACCACTAAGACTGCTGCAGTACTGTTTTGCCTGGACGCAATAAGGCTATAGATAAGTCTATGGAATAATGTCGCATTCCTGAAAGGTGCAATATATAATTACTAGACTGCAAAAAGAGTCCTTGGTCTCATTGCTATACGTCTGCCGAGTTTGTTCAAACGCGTTAAATAGGATTTAGGTCAGAAAAATATGCTAGCCTCTGTAATGTAGAAAACCTACTTGACGTTAAGACATTTCTAGCCTCTTGTCTAGACATTTCTAGATTTCTAGCTTCTTGTTGCAAAAGCAATTGCTTTTACTTTTGAGTAGCATTGCTAGTTCCATCACGACATTCTGCTAACAGGATATGTTGGTCATTAATTGCTGTGGCAACATACGTACAAACTTATTTTAGTTATCTCCAGCATTTTCTGGTTATTGGAATCGATTCCATAGCATAGAAAAGGGAATCTTTGCTCTCCAACCACGTCTGCTAGTATTTTGTAGTATTTGTGCAGATTTATGTGTCCTTATAATACGCTAAGCCACGGATTCCAGTAAATCACGTAGTTGCGATAATTGATATTCGTAGTCCGAAAAATGTTAAGTATCAATTTTATTATCTTTAAATGTTTAAATGTTTGAGGCGTTCATTTAACAATATCGGATTCTTTTTTAGCATCAGTAACGTGGCAACTTTCAAGTAAAACCACTTGAAATATTAAATTGAAGCTAATTTTATGATAAGATTGATTGATTATTAGCATGGCATTTAGAAGCAACACGATAAGTGTTCTGACTGAATTCTTAATTTTGCATCTGGGGATGGGATTAAAACGACAACTGAACTTTCACTCCTCCTTCCAAATTTCCATATTACACCAACGGGACATTTTACATCCTCAACAAACTTTACGTGCATCAGAAACACAATATGGTGCGTATTTAGATGCATCAGGATTCCAACTCACGGCAAGACAGAAACAAAGACCACCGCGAATTCACTACTGTAATTCTTATGTTACGATTACTTAGGTTTCACAACTTTTCAGTTGCGAAATCATAAATGCGAGAAAGAAATAAGTTTCCATAAGAGAATAATCATTTTTATGTTAATTAATTAAGTCAATTAATTAATTTAGTATTATCATAATATTGTTGGCGTCTAGCCACAGACGCTGATATCAGTATCGTCCGATATCAATATCGAAGATAAAGGTGTAAAGGTGTCTCATTTTTAGACGACTGTGCCATATGATAAGCAAAGAAAAATCAATATTTCTATGATGACATCTGCTGTATGTTGAGCACACGGACTGCAACATAAAATATCGATTTAACATTAAAACAGTCTCTGCAATTATGATGAGCAGAGATTATTCTACATTAATAGGTACGGATATAATTCTAACCTCGTCACTTGATCGAAGTTCAAAATTATTAGGTTCGTCGCCAATAGTTCTCATGTTACTTCAAATGCGACATTAATGAAAGCAATCAATCAATCCTTATTTCTATTATTTTATTTTCTAAAAATGACTAATTTTGTTCTTTCAGAATGAGGTAATTTCCCACGTTTATGATATTGAAACCCTTCGAGTAGATATTTTAAGGTTTGCCACCTCTTTTAAAGGAAACTTTTTCTAGAATCGTAAGCCTGGTCCTCTAGTTACTGAAGAGTGTTACATTGTTTAATTTAATCCTTTAAAATGCATATTAACATTTTCACACAAAAATTAAAATTAAAATAGAATGTCGTGCATTAAAAATATTTTAATCCAAAATATCATAAAAAGTAGATAATTAGAATTAAGAGAATGCTTTTCATTTACATTTGTATAAATAATAAAAATTATCATCAAGTATCTTTGTAATACTTAAGTACATTAATATTTTTAGAAACATCGGTGATCACACGAGGAAATAATGAAAGTATGAATTTTGAAAATTTTTGAACACGTGATTTCATTGTATTTTGAATATGTTTCATTTATTTCTAAGCATATACAAGGAAATTATTAAAAGCACTCAAAACCTTTTTTTGATTCAGTAACATTAGTTTAGTTCCATGCATTGATTTTTTTTAAATATTTACTGCGAAGCTATTTCTAAACATATACCACGTAATAGTTTCTATGCATATATCACCTCAAACAATTACCACCATGTTTCTGGAGAACCTTTGCAGTTAGGTTATTTATAAACGTACACAGCAAAACAACCAAATGGTCTCTTCCCTTGAAACCTCCATAGTGATTCTCATTATTTGTCTAATAATACTTCACTTCTCGTAAGAATTTTAGCATCTCCATTTGTATTTCATATTGGTTACATCTAACTCACATTGTGTTGATACTGAATGGTATCTCTGATCTATTTTTCTTAATTCATTAATTCCGACTACTTCATCTCGCCGAGGGGCGCCATTGGCTGAACTTTTCATTCACCACTTTTTTCTACATTCTGAGCAAAAGCGATGATTGCCGACGCTCGTCAACCATCTTATGTATCTTATGTATGTAAATGTACACAAGCAAATCTTATTAAAAACCCATAAACAATTATGAGTTGGTAAAATTAGACAATATCCTATGACATGAACATCTTCGTATGCTTACTGTTTAATTATTTTTCCTATGATAGTCAGATTTCAAAAGTTCTTTTCAAACTCTTTTTAATATAATAGTATTTGTCTAGTATTACAAATAAAAATGATATCTTTTTAAATCTGATTACGATCATCAAACAGATGTAAGTGATATTTAGTACTTGAACACAAGCACTTAAGCAGATAATAAAAAGAAAATGTTCTGAAAGGTTCTTCATCGATTCCTTTTCATTGATTCTTCAGTGGCCCGAAGCTAAGACACGCTTCATCTTTTTCGGATAAATTGCTTTTCTTTATTCTCAGCGTTAGAACGTTCCCTTGAAGAGACTCTTATTTTCCCAGAAATCTTAGTCGAAAACCTGTTTGATGTTGTAATCAGAAAGAAAGATAAACTGTCGCGCTTATGTAATTTATGTAAAAGAATTTTTATTGTAAAGAGTTTTGCTGAAAAGTAAAATGATAAATGTTGCTTTGAAATTGACGTTGAATTTTCTGAAGAAAAAGAATGTTTTCGTAACTCCAAAAAATATTCTCATAGTTTGAGTGTTTATAATGATGCAAAACAGTTATGATTAATGTTTAAGAATTTCACATTAAAAGTGAAGGCAGATTAGAAATAATTATTAATAAGCTTTTTAAAGATTAATTTATTACGCTTACCTGAAATAGTACAAGGATACTTTGAATTTTTGGTTTGTACTGCAATAAAAAACCTGTGATTTTAGCAATACTTGATCATTTAAAGTTAAACAGATGTGACATAATACATTTATAAATTTGAATATCATGTAATTTCAAATATAAGAAAAAAAATTATAATAATTTTAGCAATATTTTAAAATTTCTTATAAGATAAATATGACCTAGTGCCCTTTCCAATTTGGACATAATATATTTTCAGATATTCATTAATAGATATATGATTTAATAATTCATAGTTTATAAGAAAATACCCCTTCCACAGTCATATAACTTTTTTCAAATTTATTCTAAAAAACACTACATAATTTTTTAAACTAATTTGATCTCTACTATTTTGATGAAAATATTTAGTAAAGATCAAATGTACATTGATTAAAATTTTGAATTCATGGAGATAATTATATTCTGTTAGGATTGAAAGGCATACTATTTAAGGAATATTTTAGAATAACGAGTATCACAAAATCTCGTACAAAGGTCTTCATAATATTTTCAAAACCAATAGAATTGGATGTAATACAATATATTTGGTTATAGTTTTTTTTCCAAATATATTACTTATCAAAATTAATTGAATTATTAAAATTCAAAATTCATAAAGTAGTATATACACACCACGTGACCAAGAAAAAGTCGCTTGTCTTAATATTTGGTTGGGCAACCTTTGGCCTGATTTACAATGGGTATTTGACTTGGTATTATTTAAATAAGGAGCTGTATGGCTTCAAAGCTTATTGTGTCCAGATTTACTGCAAGACACGGAATTGAAGATAGAAGATACGAAATGCACTTTAACCGATGTTCCAATATATCCGAAAGATTTTCGAATTGATTAATATCGGAGCTTTCTGGTGGTCGATTCATGCAAGAATCTGTTCCCTGAATCTATGGAGAATAATTTGTATTCGGTGGATCTTAGCATTGTCGTCTTGGAATATACCAGTTCCATCGGGAAAGAAACAATCCATTGTTGGAATGGCCATTAAGTACGTTTATATATATATACTGCTGTTTGTAGAAAATGCAACACCATGAAAGAATCATCAGAATCAAATGAAATTTAATGCAGAAACGACTTGAACTGATACAAATAAATGATGAAATTTTCAAAACAAAAGAAACAAATTAAGCGTCCGAAATCAGTATTTGGTGCAGCCACCATGCGCTGCAATAAGTGCTGCTATACGACGTGGCATGGAGTCAAACAGATGTTGAATATCTGCTTGAGGAAGAGAATTCCATATCGCTTGTATGCGCAACCAAAGTTCGTCTTTGGAAACTGCAGGACGCGGATCACGAGCGAGACGCCGACCAACCATATCCCACACGTGCTCAATAGGCGACATATCCGGTGAATAAGCAGGCCAAGGAAGAAGTTGCATGCGTTGTGCTGAACAGAAGTCTCGAACAGTCCGCGCAACATGTGGGCGTGCATTATCCTGCTGAAAGATAGCTCCAGGGATGCCTTGAAGGAAAGGAACGACTTCGGGCTGTAGCACTTCACGGACGTACCTGTTGCTATTGAGATTACCCTCAATTCGTATCAAATTGGATCGTCCATGATACGAAATCGCACCCCAGACCATAACTCCGGGTGTTCGACCACTATGTCGTTCAATAATACACTCAGGAAGGCAGCGTTGACCGGCATAACGTCTAACACGAACACGGCCATCATGGGTCCACAAATTGAAGCGTGATTCATCTGAAAAGACAACTTGGTGCCAATCAGCTCGCCTGTCTCTGTGCTCAAGAGCCCACTGCCGACGCAGCCGTCGATGATTCGCCGTGAGGGGAATCCTGTATAAAGGCACCCTTGCACGCAATCCACGGCGCAGCAGACGACGACGAATTGACGAAGCCGACAATTGTACACCTGTAGCAGTAGACCAACGTGCTGCCAGCTGCCTGGAGGAAGCTGTGCAATCATTCACCGCCATGCGGAGCAGGTGTCGATCATCGCGCTCTGACGTCACCTTCTGTCGTCCAGTGCCTGTTTTTCGAGTTGTTCGGTGCTCGTCGGTCCACTGCTTCCAAACTCGCATCACTGTGGAACTGTTCCGCTGCATACGAGCTGCTATTGCGCGATAGGAAAATCCTCCTTCTCGAAGGCCGATTATCCTCCCTCGTTCAAACTCCGTAAGTTGCTTGAATTTCTTATTCTTCCGTCGTGGAGGCATACTCAGGTCTCACTAAACGTTTGCCACTAACAAATAATCATAGACTTTTTTCAACGTCCCGCTACAGCACTTTATTTATACGCTTTCAGCATCAATTCAGAGGGCGCTGCGCGCGCCGCGCACGCGCGATGGCTCTGAAACTTTATTAATTTGCATAATATCCTATAATTGACATTTGCTGCGAATTTCATTTGATTCTGATGATTCCTTCATGGTGTTGCATTTTCTACAAACAGCAGTTTATAATAATGTTACTGATCCTAGACCAGACCCATTGAATCAGCCCCAGATAATAATACTGCCCCCCTTTACATTCATAGTAGCCAATATGCATGACATTTTCAATACTTCGTGAAGTTCCTTTTACCGTGATGTGCCCATATTTCTCGAATAGGATGAATCTTATGGTGCAGTACAATCGTTGCGCTTTTTAGCAAATTGGAGCGAGTATATTCTTTGGTTTATCACCGTAATAAATATTTTTCTTGTGTCTCTATAAGTGTTAAATTCCATTCCTTAAGTTTCTAATTGTACGTGTTGAAATTCTATTAATTTCAGATTACATACCGCAGTAAAGTTAGCAATTAATATTTAGTGAATTTTCGTCACCAGTCTCTAAAGAGATATTAATTCCCTAGAAATTAAGAGTTTTATTCTATCGCATTTATTCCGAGATTTTGATGTTCCATCACTAACCTTCCAGGGTTCAATAATGAGTTTGACACTTCTCAACTCAATTACAGTAATTTCAGAGATCTCCTTAGTCATTTTCTGTGAATGATGGCCAATAATCATATTTAAACGCGGAAACATATAATCCGGACCCCGTAGAACAATTTCACACATACCTCTTTTAGAAATAATCAATTCTGCATTGCTTCATCCCTGTTTAAAAAATAAATTAGCAGGGACAATATACGAAGGTTGTTCAATAAATCCTTAGAAAATGCAATAGGTTGAGCTCGTGAAATGAATTTGGTTGTTAGGGAGCATCAAGACTCAATAGACACTTGTCTAAGTCTCAGTAATTTTCATCACATGGTTTCATTTCTAAAATCGATTGAAGCAAGATACGTGTTAATTTAAAAGAATAGAAAAAAGTCGAGTTTCAAGCGGTGATTAAACAGTAATATTTAAGAGTTTTAACAAAGAGAGAAATCAAAACTAAACTGGATGACGCTCATGGCACATCTGCCTACACATCAGTTTGCAACTGTTTACAGTTGAGTATATGAGTTTAAGCGCAGCTGTCAATCAACAAATCGTAAACCGCCGTCTGGGATGTTCAGTGGAAGTGACTACTTCCGTGACGATTGACAAAATCTACGATATAATTTTGAGTGATTGACGAACCAAAGTGCACAAAATAGTTGAGGCCTCTGGCATATTGCAAGGTACTGTGTTTTCAATTTTGCATGAAAATCTGAGGGTGAGGAAAAATTCCGGCAAAATGGGCACCGTATTTGCTCTTAGTGGGGATTAACGTAATCGAGAGGTCGACTCTTCACGCTATTTTAACGCTTTATCGTCGCAATACTCACGAGTTACTGCTTCAATATATAACTATGAGCGAAACGTCGATATCTTACTACACTCTAGAGACAAAGAAACAGTCAAAACATTGGGTGTTTGAGAGCCATAATAAATTACATAATAAATTGTTACAAGAAGTTATAAATCATCATAGGGTTTTCGTGGCATGTTAGATTTTCCTTATTAAATTATACTATTTGTTATATATAAAAATAACTTATTTTATAATCCTATGTTTAATCAAACTATAATAATACCCAAATGATTTACTATAAAAGTATGATTTAAATTTTTTTTTTATGTACAGATCCATTATTGTAAAATCGCTTAAAATTTAAGAACAATAAAATATCTTGAAACAATTTAAATGTAATCATTTCTTTTATAGCAATACAACCTTTAAGCACTTTTATGATAAAAAAAAGGAGGAATATAATTAGGTATGAAAAACTGTTGTATATTATTTTCTATACTATACTTTTGACGCATATAATTTACTTTGACACACTTTGCGATAAAAATGTTA
The DNA here is from genome assembly GCA_019974015.1 of Nephila pilipes. Taxonomy (NCBI): domain Eukaryota; kingdom Metazoa; phylum Arthropoda; class Arachnida; order Araneae; family Nephilidae; genus Nephila; species Nephila pilipes. The sequence goes on from BMAW01044235.1 coordinate 42,223, forward strand.
ATGCAAAAAGTAAATATAACACATGGATCAATAAGTCCCGAGACTAACATTGAAAACAACATTTTTTTGCAAATTTTTTTTTTATTCATCAACATAATCACCTTTTAGGGTGATACAATCGTTCCAACGCTTTTCCAATTTTTCAATACCATGTTTATAAAAAAAATTATCTTTCGCTTCAAAATAAGCTTCAGTTTCAGCGATAACCTCCTCATTTGAGCCAAATCTTTTTCCCTGGAGCCTTTTTTTAAGATCGGCAAAGAGCCAGTAGTCACTGGGGGCTAAATCTGGCGAGTATGGGGGGTGGGGAAGCAGATCAAAGCCCAATTCGTTCAATTTTGCCATTGTTTTCATCGATTTGTGGCAGGGTGCATTGTCTTGGTGAAAAAGGATTTTTTTTCTCTGCATGTGCGGTCGTTTTTTTTGCGATTTCCTCCTTCAAACGCACCAGCAAGTCAATATAATAATCACTATTGATCGATTTACCTTTTTCGAGGTAGTCAATGAAAATCACGTCATGCGTATCCCAAAAAACTGACGCCATGACTTTGCCAGCTGACTGCTGCGTTTTCGGACGGCTTTCGCCAGCTGTGCGCCACTGCCGCTTCGACTCTGGAGTGTAGTGATGTATCCATGTTTCGTCCATGGTCACGTAAGGACGCAAGAAATCTTTTTTGTTGCGAGTAAATAGCGATAAACAGCTTTCTGAATCATCGACTCGTTGCTGTTTTTGTTCCATCGAAAGCAATCGCGGCACCCACTTGGAAAAAATCTTTTTCATGCTCAATTTTTCACGAAGGATAGTAAATACACTTCCATATGATATCTGTGTCATCTCAGCAATCTCACGGAGCTTCACTTTACGATCTTTCATTATAATTTTTGTCACTTCACTCACATTTTCCGGTGTAACGGCTTCCACAGGTCTACCCGAGCGTTCCGCGTCATTTGTGTCGGTACGACCACGTTTAAACTCGGCAAACCACCGACAAATCGTTGCTTTTGATGGACAAGAGTCCGGGTAACATTTTTCAATCCATTGTTTCGCTTGCACGGTGTTTTTACCCATTAAAAAACAATGTTTTATCAGAACACGAAACTCGGTTTTTTCCATTTTTTAAACAAACTACAAAACGACTTTACTCCAACCTGGATAACTCAGCTGTTTCTGGTCCGATCGACTTAAATTTTGACACGTTTCAAGCAAAGGTTAGTACTCTAGAAAGACCTGGTTACTGGTTTACTACGAGTGCCATCTCTGGGTTAGTCTTGGAACTTATTGATCCATGTGTTATTTCCCTTTCTGTGTACACTTACTACAACTTGATTTTTTTTTTAAGTATTTGTATGAGTTTTTCTTATTCAGGGAGAAGGATCCCTTTCAGAGGACCCTTGGGGTGAAATCAATAATCTTGATAGTTGCATTGCGCGATGGTCAATTGAGGATTATTCAAATGTCTAGACTACGAAGAGAAAGCATATTTCTTATGAAATTTCCCTTTTTTTTGGAAGAAATCCTTTTTCTCTTCTATAAGAAAACCTATATAAGCCTTCTATAAAGCCAATACCTGTGCCTATTAAAAAAATTAAATTTTAGAAACGAAAAACCATCAAATTTAGATGATAAAAGAAATTAATTTTTATGTTATTCGGAATTTTTAAGATTTCCATTGAAATGATTTTTTGTTCATAAAGTAATTTTTTAAAAATAAACTAATTTACAAAACAATATAATTATAATAGTATAATTTAATAAAATAATATAAATTTTATATTAAATAATTATTTCTCCTTAGTCTCATTTCTGCAGTTATGAAGAATTCTACACTTACCTTTTTCTTCCTAACTTAATATTTTCTAATTGTTCTTTGCAAAGGCATATTAATTTCCAAAAAATGAAAGAAAAGAAAAAAAAAATATATATTAAGGTAATTTTATAATAACTGTATCCAGTTTATTGAAACTTTTGCACCTCCATTTGTTTTAAAACTTCCATAATTTATTAAGATATTTACTGCAGAAAACGTACTGGAGCTGAAATCGTCACATCGGCAAAACCCTTTTTAATTTACATCTTTAAATATTTGTGTAGCATGCATGAGCTCGTATACAAAAGGTACCATTTTAGACAGATTAATTTTATTTATTTATAAGAAGTTCCTCATCCTTTCATTGTTTTTTGTAATTAAGCACTATATTTTCTGCTCATCACTATAAATTATCCAACATTTTATCTTGGTGTTGTGTGTTGCTAAGCAGATTAGCTTCTTTGAATGGAAAGGTAATTATTCGTTTTTGAAAGCTTAACTGTGGTTTAAAAGTTTTTATGCATCTGTTAGAGGAAGAAGTAAATTACTAGAAACATTTTTTTTCTCCCTTCAAGTACTATGCTTAGGTTTTTCCACAAAAGGAAAGACAAACAAAAATAATATTATCAGCAAAAAAGGGGTAAAATTAATTAAGCAGTAAAATACTAAAAACATGTTCACTTTTAATTTGTAGGTCACAAAATTTTTAAGAATCTGGTAAACGTTTCATACATAGTCACTCTAAAGATTACTTGATTGCTGACCTTATCAATAAAAATAAGTTATAATATTAACAACTTATTAAAATCTAACAAAAAAATGTTACTTAAGTTTTTGAATTAATGCTAGTTTTTCTTATATATGTTTTAATAATTTCGATGTATGTAACTAGTTACAATCACACGCTTCTACTTCAAAAGTATTGAAAAGGCCTGAATTTAAAACAAGCAAGCTGATTACACTATTTATTTTAAAATATGCAAAACTGTAGCTGATTTTTATGTATTAGATTAAAATAAGGGCTTAAAAAGTTTATAAAAAAAGGTGACTTTCTATGGGGAAATTCAATAATTATGTATGCCCTCCAGAAACGTTAGAAATTTCGAGTACAGAGAGTATGTTCTTACTTCAGTTGTGTCATTATTTCCCTAATATGTATGCATATATTATTGCTTTAATTATGCCTTTACAGGCTCATCTGAGGTTAGGTGATATTATTGGATGACCGATTGCGGGAATTGTCCGTCTGTGCTGCAGCATAGCCACCTTGAAGGCCGATTAGAAGGTTAGATCTCGAGGTGTAAGCACGCAGAAATCTGTGTCCGACTTTTTCCTTAAATTTTCAGCATTTAATAAACTAGCTTTTTTCTAAAATGGAGCTTGGTTCTTTTCAACATACCGATGCTAACCTCCACCACACACACACACACACACACAGACACACACACACACACACACA
>BMAW01044235.1:50489-84927 GCA_019974015.1 Nephila pilipes
TTTATTTTGAATTGCTTTTTAAATGAAGCTTGGGATACATAAATAAAATTTTCTTTTTCTTTTTAGTTTCTCTTTGAAGGCATTCTGTCTGTTATTAATTTATCTTAACGTAACGAAATTGATTACTCTAATATTTAAAAAAAATTGTTTCAGGTTTTTTGCTCACAGAAATAAACTCGTTTGTGGTTAGTTTGTTAATTCTTTCCATAGACATTCAAATAACTAAAAGTGTATTTATTTCTAGAGAAATCGAGGTCATTGTAAAATTATGAAACATAATAAATTAAATTTACTTAAAAATATAATTAGTTTTTAATTTATCAATTCGTTTTTAAATGCATTGATATTCCTATTTATTTTCTTAGTTTGGATATTTGCTTTCAAAGATACCATTAACTTATTTAGATGATACGACTGACATAACTCAAATGTAGCTTTTATAAATCGTTTCATTTTAATTCCGTTCATTTTTAAACTTGCATTTCTTTTATCATTTGCTGAAAACCTGCGAAGTTATTAAATTCTATTTAACAGCAGCATAAAAAAATATTGAATACTCTTGCTATCGCGAATTATTGTTTAAAATAATTATTTATTTATTTCAAATCAAGAGTTTCAATATAACACACTTTAAAAGGAACGCCTCCATCATTTTAATAAAAATATAGGTGGTTTAATAGAAATATATTATATTATATATGTAAATAAAATAATTATATGTTATATTTTAATGCAGTAAGTGTTTTTACAATTACTGCACCATAAAATTTTTTTTTATCATATAATTTGTTAATTTATGATTAATTTTAATTATATATATATATATATATATATATAATTAAAATTAATCATTTTAAAATTAAACATTGTTAATCATAAATTAACAATGTTTGCTTAGCATCGAAATTGAACTTTTCGAGCAGTTCGTTAAGGGGAAAATTATGAGGAATGTCTTCAATTCGAACACAATTTCGTTTACATATTTTGATTATTTTTTATGAAAATCAAAAAAAAAAAAAAATTATTTTCGTTTATAAATTTTGATTATTGTTTGATTATATTTATCAAATTTTGATTATCTGTATGTTTTTGCACCGAAATTGAACTTTTTTAGCAGTGGGTAAAAGAGGAAAACTATGAGGAATGTCTTCAATTCAAACACAATTTCATTTAAAAATTTTGATTGTACCAAATTATTTCATTTAGATTCTCTCGTGGCTCTAATACGTGGTCCCTATGATAATGGAACAGTGGGTTTTGACTTCGGATGGTCACTCTTAAAATCTTTGAATTTAGGGATGAAAGACCTGTAGAGTGCCATTGCGCACTATATTCTCAGTAATGTGTCCAGTTCTTCAAGAAGAAAAGGGTACTTTCTTTATCTATGTGGTAACTTTGCATCTCTCTCGGTGATGAATTTAAATAAGAAATTCGCCAAGATATCTGGCATACTCACCGTTGACACGTACACGATTCCATTGGCGCACACACACACACACACACACATATACTTATTCACACACAACATGTAGTACTCTTCATCAATATCTACATTGGTGCACCACTTTTAAATCTCTCAGGTATTCGCAATTATGCAACTGTTAACTTCAATTCTATTTGTTTCAATAAATTTAATGAATGTACCAAAAGGTGGTCTGTTCATTTCGTGTTTGTTATTCTCATTCTATTCAATTCTCATCTATGATCGGAGCTCTTCTCTCTCACTATACAATTACCTTTGACCTTGTTAATCTCTAAATTCCTAGTTTTAAGATAATCAATTATTAATCAGAGAGGAACCCTCTTTTTCAGTAAAAGCATTTCTCATTATTTTTGATAAGACGTGCAAATGGGTTGAAGGAACAAATGTAGTAAAATCAAAAGTGAAGACTCATCTGGAAACTTTTGATATGATATCAATCTAACTCTTAACCGCAAATGAAACTGACGAATGGGAATTTATTTTTGAGATTCTTTTTTTGTTTGAAATTCGAATTCTATATTTATCCCTTGTGACATCTTAGCGGTGCGGGAGTATATTGACCTTTCTTTACTTCTATTCCTGGCATACATTTCAACTGAATAATACCCAATAATACTAGACAATTTCTATAGGCTGTATGTGATGACCTCTAACGCATTCCTAACCAGCAAGATTGCCAAGCATATTTTTAATTAAGAACGTTTGGAGTCTAACGAGATTACTTTGCTGACCATCTTCGAATTTCGTTGATTAAATTCATAAATGGAAATTGATTTGGAAAGAAATTTCACACAGAGACATTTCACACCTGATATATCATTAAATTCTTTTGAAATTTCTGATTTCTTTTTTCGATGAATATATATCTGTTCATTTACTTCTGAACCCATTTTGATAACTTCTAAATGCATTTATATTATTTATTAATTAAAAATTCTCCATAATATTTCTCTTTTTTTTCTTCAGATATATATTAAATTTTGTTTCCATTAATAAATCAAGTGATTTCTTTAGGGATTTAAAATCATTTTTATAGAATATACTTTATTCAACATTTTAATTTATATATGTGTCTGTTTAATGATTTAATTATTTTTAAAATGTACGCATTAAACTTTCTCGATTGGCGTTTTTCATTCGAAAAACAATAATTCTGAATTAAATAAATCTGAATTAAATTATGGTTAATATGGTGTGGCTGATTAGAATGAAATATGAGATATCATCAATGATTGTATGGAAGGACGTCTTTTACATCAGTAATTATGACCCAAAAATATTTCCATTTTTCCTTCGATTTTTAAAATTTAATACTGAGCATTTAACGAACTACTCTTGAACAGGTATCGTATGCCAGTTTCAAGCCCATTAGATTTGCAAAGGTTAGATGAATAAGAGGAAAACCCTGAGTAATACTTAGGTTCTGTGTTGATAGAGACTAATAGGGTTTAAACAGGTAACAGGCTACTTTGTTCAAGTACACATTTAGGGGGATGGTCTAGAAGTGAGATTTTCTCGGATGTTAGAGATATATCATATCATGAAATGACCATATTCTTCGTTGGAAAGTAAGTTTGCAATGTACCCCATATTAGTAAATTTTAATGGCGACAAATATTGATATGCTTGTTTCGTTAAAATAGAGTCTCAAGTACTTAACTTAATTTAAACTCTGCGATGTAAACAGACCCGCACAGTTTTCATTTCTTCTAACTACTAAAGAGTTTCTTCGATTTTCTTCAACAAGACTGATTAAATAATTTAAAGCCTTTTTTCGTTAAGAAGATAGTTTATGATAGTTCATAATTTTATAAACACCATGAGAGTAAATCGAACTTTTTTTTCAAACAGACGTATTGATAGTGATTTATAATTAACTTGCATCGTCAAAATAAATATTACGGAACTAGTGTCCTTACAAAACAATAGTTGCCTTCAATGTAAAAGGTTTTTCTTTTTTTCAAAAGTAATCGCAATGCCGTTTAAATGATAAATATTACCACTTTCGTTTCTGTAAAAGTAATTACTTATGCATTAACGACTTCAAAATCAACAAATCCTTTCATATAATTTATTTGCAGAATCACCATGTAAAGTATACGGAATTCGAAATCTAGTGAATATTTTGAAAAAGGTGTTTTTCCTGCATTTCTTCCATGAACTTCTGGACTTTTGAAAGCCTTCTAAATATTAAATTAAATTAATAATATCGACAATTGTATTTCATTTCAATCAATCAGTCATTGGAAAAACGAGACTTCTCTACTTTTTATATTCTACTCTCTGTTTGTCTTTGCCGGGGAATCCCCACCGTTATGTAACGTTAAGGAAAAACTCGCTACTAAGCACGAGAAGATATGAATATAATTGTTTGTTAATAAAAGATTTAATTTTGTAATAGCTATTTATTTCAATATTTAACTCAAATAATCACTTCAACAGCTATAAACTCAAAAAAGAATTTTGTTGTTATAAAAAAAATCAAGTGCTTTATAAATTTAGGTAGAGAAGGGTATGAGTAGTGTTTGTTTTAAAAAAGGATATGAGTAGTGTTTGTATTCGAGAAAAAACCCCTTTAGAATTGTTATTTACTAGATTATTTCATTCAAAAATTTGATAATATCTTTTCTAATTTCAAACAACAGGTGGTTAGAGGATCACTAATTGAATGTTATACACTAATATATAATACTAATAAGTATCTGCTATTAAAGAACACTCGTTGATGATCGCAAGTTTGACTTTGAATATATTTTCAGATGTTCGACAGAATTGCCTTCAAGTTTCATTTGGGGGATTTTATGTGTAATGAATTGAAATATCACAAGGTTTCGACATGTTAAAATTAATTTTATTCTTAATTGTATTAACAATTCATTCAAAAATTTAAATGATTTAGGAATGTGCTTAGAAGTAGAAAATGTTTGTCTATTTTTGGTGTAAAAATTTTAAAAAGCTTTTTGTGGAAAGTGTTTTATCGATAAATGCTTTGGAAATCATTTAAAATTTAGGGATTTATTTTTTAAACCTCTATAACTCCAAATTTTTAACAGAATTTTACAAAACAATAAAGGGACGATAAATTGACATCCTTAATGACAAAATCATTTTTATAAATCAGATAAATTAAATAATTACCCGTTAATCGCGTAATTTAAGTCCCTTAAAACCATTACCTTTATCTAAATGCGAAAGTTATTTAGGATGCCCCGTTTCTTAAATCAAAAGTACAATTAATTAACCCTAATGAGAAAGAGGTATTGTTAACTTCATGTTGTAAGCATTATAGAAATAATTAATAGTAAATTTGAACTTTGAGTGGAGCACTTACTACCTTTACAATTGGCTACAGCTTCCATGCATCCATACATTGAAAATTCAAAGGTAATATTTTAAATATTAATTATTTGAAATAATATTAATCAATGATATTTTAACATTTCAAAAACTTATCTAGTTATTCTTACTTTAACATATTACTTCTTTTCTTTAAAAAAATGAACTTAACTATGTTTTTTAAATAACTGGTACTTATAACCAAAAACGCCTATAAAAATAAAATAATTAACTTCAGAAAAGGTATACTTGATGAATATCGGAATCGAGTTGAATTCAAAAAACAATTTGCTTTGCAAGTTTTCTGCAATTAATTTTTCATGCAAATGTATTAAAGCAAATATAACATATGTAATAAAATTAATATAGTAAATTTATATATAATTAATGAATATTCGCTCCTTTTGAATTCAAATTTTTAAAGAAACACTTAATTACTTGAAAAACACTTATCAATCAAGCTATAAAATACGTTTTACTCGTATATTAGTTTAAATACGTGAATAAAATATTTTGAGTTTTGTAAAATCATTTCTTTAATATTTAGAATAAAATATAGTAACATTATTAACACACCAAATAATAATATATTAATATTAACGTCATGTTATTTTTATTTCCTTTTTAATTATGTGAAGTCTGAAATAATACATCTAAATTAAGTTCAGTAAATATTGTTAAATATTTAACAACTGAGCATGTGCATGTGAATAAAATTTATTTTGTTATGTAACATTCAATTCAGAAAATTTAAACAAAGTACCGGTCTTGAATTCTATATTTAATTCTTCTCTTTTCATAGATAACCGTGTTAATGTGTTAGAGACAGCTCTTCTAAATTATCCTACACAATATTTATCTACTTTTTTTAGTCCTTTTCCCTCTAATATTCCATCCTCATAAACTCTACGTGACAAGTAGCACATTATTCGCTACTCGTCGCTCAACTTTATCAATTAATTCCACTTAATTTTGAAGGATACGTATGTCTAATTCATTTACAATTGTTCAATTAAAACGGCCTGGAAATAAGTGAAATTAATTATTTTCCATGACATTCTCTAAAATGGAATTAAAATGCCATCTCAGAATGATAAGGTGGGATTGAAAGCAAAAACAATTAGTACTCCATTCCGATGAAAGTGTTCTCCGTGAGTAGATATAGAATCACGATGATTGAAACTTTTGTCAAGGAAATAAGATTTGAGAAATAGCTTTTGTGATGATACGCGGCTTCCCATAATGATCACGCTACTGCAGTTAGTTTTGTAAAGTCCTTGATGTCCTCTTTGAGATCACAAATGAAGGACTCCCAGTGGATTATTGAACACTTAGTTAAACCCCAGAAATATCGCTAAATCAGAGAGGAGAAAAATACACTTAAAAAGCCTTCTTGTGATACTCTTCATCATTTCTGGTGACCTATTTAAAAAGGAGCGTTCGCCAAATTTGGCACACATTCTCTCTTTCACATACATTCTTACTTAGATTTTACTTTTAGACAAATAACACTTAACACGATCATCATAATGTCGAGCGTAAATGAAGTAAATAAATCTGTGTCAAGGTTCGACGTCCATTCTTTCTCTAACATTTACGTAAATCATTTGTATATGGATCCTTTAAAGCTATCAATATAATAAACTCGTATTTGACTCAAATTCTCCTGTCAGATTTATTTTTCTCAACTAGTTGGGAGCCATGTTTCTCTTTCCTTTAAGTTGATTACTGATAATCACTAACAGATTTTCACTGACCTATGAGCAATTTAACTTTCAGAGTCATTTAAATCTGAAAGGCTTCATCAAAATACTAATTTTAATTAATTTCAAATAATTAAAGAGAGAGAAACTCTGTATCAGTACGAAAGGAGCCTAGATTTATAAGGAAATTTTAACAGGCTAGTTAATCTGTTGTATTTCTTATACATTACGGACAAAGGAATATTGTCGACATGAAATGAGGTATTTTACATGACTTACGAGGGTCATTCAATAAGTCATTAGAAAATTCAAGAGGTGGTGGTCATAGTATCGAAAATGGTTAGTTTTAATTAATCATCATGAATCACTAGATAACTGTCTAAGTCTGTTTTATTTGTATTTGTGATCATGACTCATTTCGCATCTCAAAAACTCTTCGTCATAACTTTTCCGGCCTATCTTCCTCGTCTTCTTTGGAGCAGATTCACTGGAGAGAACCATTTGGTTTCATTATCGCTTAGTTTCTGATGTATAATGAGGAACATATGTCTCCTCGACTGTTATAACTCGACTCAGAATAGTGTCATCAACTCAATGCAGCAGCAATCAAATTTTGATTACACATCAAATAACTATCAAAGCAAAACAAACCTTTTAATCATTAAAAAGTTATTACCATTACTGTCATTCAATGGGATATTTATTAAAACGTTTTTCTGAATTTCACTTGGTGTGTGTGTGTGTGTGTCATCAAATTTTCGATCGTTAATTTAACCAACTTCCCATCAATCTAGAGTTCTGAAACCTTGGGAATTGTTCTCACTCGCCTAACAATGCGATATTTAGACATTTGCGACAAGTTTTAGCTAGTATTTTCTTCAATAATGCAGTTTATCCCAACCACTTGGCGCGATTTCAAAAATTGGCACCAAAATTGGCGATTTTTTTTGTTATGAATTAATTAATTTTAGTTACTTTTAACGTTTTTATGTATTTCACTTGGTGTGTTTTTCTGTGTGTGTGTATCAGTGTGTCATCCAATTTTCTATCGTTAAATTAACCAACTTCCCATCAAGCTAGAGCTCTGAAATTTCGGGAACCGTTCTTACTTGCCTAACAATGCAATATTTAGATATTTGCGACCAGTTTTTACTAATATTTCAATAATTTTTCTTAATAAACTTTGCCACTATATAAAAACGTTGTTTTTAAAAACGTTGGTTTTTATCTCGAATTATTTCGGCTCTTTTTAACAGATGGCAGCATGCAAAATGATAACAACAATTTGCCTTAATGATGTCATACATCTTCAAATACAAGTACTTTTTGAATAATCCTCGTAAATTTAAATATTATTCATCTGATTGATTAAAATAATATTAAAATTGTTTTCTTTTACTGCGTTTAAAACTTTTTTGTTGTTGATGAGTAGAAATATTGCTAAAGTGGAGCAGAAATTAAAGGGGGATTTAAAATTTATCTCAGATTTCATAAGTTGTTTCTGATGTTTACAAAATAAATGTGTTTGTAAGGAATGTTTTTGAGCATTAAGATCTATGTCTCAAAGGAAGTATTAATGTTACTATCAAACAATAGATTGATACTACAGATTAATGCTTTTATTTCGTAATGTTAAAAATCAGCACCGACAGCTTAGAGGAGGGGGAAAGAGACACATGCATCCCTTTCCACATGGAAATTAAAATATTTTTCGATAATTCTTTTAATAAACTATTATAAATGTTCTAAACTTTAAGAAATGAACATTTCTCCCTTGTAATATGAAAATATTTTCATCAGTAATGGAAGAAATGTGATTTCATCTAACCCAATTCCTGAGAAATGTACAGAAAATTTTTTGGTGTCTCCGATATGTTCCTCTAGGTCAGTGTTTAAATGCAATGAGGAGGGTGCATTCCTTAGAAGATGACTACCCCTACAGATTCCTAGAAAAGAAATACGAGGAGATCTTAAAGGTTTCCGACCTCAACGGGAAGATGGAATAAAACTTATCAATAAAAATTAGGGAATGTGATTATGCATCTTCTGACAGGTACTGACCAAATTTTTAGTCATTTTGGACTCGCAGCTGGTGTTTGATAATCATTTGAGCAAGCCTATCTGAATGTTTTTGTGAAAAAAGAAACACCCACTACTACCAAGCGATCATTAAATACTTGTTTATAAAAAGACAATGTACCTACTCAAATCAAAAATCGATTGGGAGCTGCGTATGGCGATTCTGTCTCATCGTTTACCACCGTGAAATTTTGGGCAGCTGAATTAAAACGTGGGCGTACCAGCTTGGGAGACAATGAGCGTTCGGGATGTCCAAAAATTGCAACCACTGATAATAACATTGCTGAAGTTCGCCAAATGGTGCTAGGTGACCCTCAAATTAAAGTGACAGAGATATCACAGGCTATCAATATGTTCACAGAACATGTTTGTCACATATTGAATCAAGATTTAGGCATGGGTCCGCACGCTGGATGTCGCATTTGCTCACGTTAGACCCAAAACGTGTTTGAAAGTTCTGTTGGCACAATTTTTGGCGCAATAAACATTGTTTTGGTGTCGATTAACTACTGTGGATGAAACTTGGATGAACCATTATATGCACAGAACAAAATACACTCAAAACAGTAGACTGCAAAAGGGGAATTGGTTCCAAAAAAACCAAAAACTGATTTTTTTTTCTGCTGGGAAAGTGATGGCGACTGTTGTTTTTTGAGATAGTTATGGAGTTATATCGGAGGTATCTTAATCTATTATCATGAAACAGGAAAAACCATTAGAGTATCAGACTAAGCAAAAATTTCAGAAAAGCGGCCCTATTTGGAGGTGAAAAAAAGTTTCACCATGACAATGCGCCGTCTCACACCTCAGTGGTTGCCATGGTGAAATTCCATGAATTATGGTTTGAACTACTCGATCATACTTCTTACTACTCATATCTAGCCACAAGCGATTTTGATTTGTACCCTGATCTAACAATTGCTCTCGAAGGGCAGACCATTTTGTCAAATGAGGAGGCTATCACCTTCGTAAACAATTATTTTGCTGAGACATAAGCTAAGTATTACTTGGAGGTGTTAAAGAGACGCGTGCATCACAAGGAGAATTATGTAGACTTACAACGAGATAATGTAGAAAAATAAAAATAAATTTAAAGAAAAATGTCTTGTATGATTGTAGGTCGGAAACGTTTCGGACCACCCTCGAACAGTCTTTCTTGTTGACAGGGATCTTTGAGCACCTAAAACAAGTGTTTGGAAATGTCAAAATCAGCGTATAGCCTCTTTCTCTTCACAAAACACAAAGTAGTTATGAGCTCATTAAATATTTTAATTAAATGAAAAATGACTTCATATCTGCAGAAGAAAATAAATTAGAAATACTGAAAGTAACATATTTTCAAACCTTTCAGATTGTGGAATCAGTATTTTGACTACAGAAGATCAGCTATGAAAAAGAAATTTCTGGTACAATAGATTAGATTAACTTAAATAGAGTAACGAAATTTTCCATGTTCGGAATTTATATGTAAGGATTTCTTCAGATCACGTGGTATTGGAGGGAGGGAATTTTAAATGATTTAGATGCAGACAGAAAGTCTATTAATAAAATCTCTCCTTACGGATGTGAGACAGGAGAAATCGATATATGAGTATATTTATAGCCCATGATCCCATAAATTAGAAGCTCAAAAGGATTTGTATCAGAAAATAAAGACGAATTTCTCACTGTGATAGTTAAAGTATAGGATAGATTACGAAATTAAATTTAAGTGAATTCATTATATAAAATCATTATCGTATATCATTAGCAAAAAAAAAAAAAAAAAAAAAAAAAATAGAAAATATGCAACTAAGTAAAAACTAATATGTTTTGTAATAGAAGAAATGTTCGTTTCATTATGCTCACACATTTTTAACCATTTTTTAAATCGTGATCGTTTTTTCAATCATCGAATGCTTTTTTATCAACTTTTCAATCTTGTTGGATTTCAAGGATTCTTGTTAGTAAGAATATTTGCCCTCATTGTATCGTTTTCTTTTATTTTCCTTAAATGATCTTAATTTCCGTAATTAAGCAAATAAAATATATCATTCTTTGAATATTTTCATATAGGAGAATTGATTGGCTGATTTTATTGACGTCGAACTAGAAGCAAAACGAGGGCTATTGGCGACGGACCTAGTCATTTTAAAGCTTGGTCAACTGACACGTGAGCAGGCACCCCCTACTCCAAAATTGGACACCATGCCAATGGGAGGACATGGTTCTCGACAGGTTTAACGTGTATCAGGCTCGGTTAGTCCTTATTGTCCTCCAGGCTCGAACCCACGACTCGACGAAAACTGCCGGCTGCGAGTCCGTGACCATGACGACTAGGCTACCGCGACTTTTATATAAGAGATATAAGATTGGTGTAATATATTTTTTTGTTTTTGCCAAGTGGTAATTCTAAACTAAGGAAAGTTTCTTTCGAAAAGATGACAATATGTATATTCCCCAAAATTAATTTTTAGGTACACCTCTGAGAACCGGCAAATTTTTCATAGAAAAATGTCCTCAAATACTGTCATAACTTTGATAGAATAATTACATTTCGTATATTGTATAAGATTATTCCATACTTGCACGAACTAATTCATCTTATTCTATATAAAATTTGATCTATATTCATTTCTTATATGAAGAGTTACCGACATAATATTTGGGAATCTATAGCACTCACAGCACATTTCAAAGCAAAAAAAACTGTAAATTGAGTTGAAAATGTATTTAAATTTACTGGAAGGTAAATCTTTTATTACTTCATAATTCTACTTAAAGCTGCATTCCCCCCCAATCCTGAAATACTTTCTTTTAGACCCGTTAAAAAAATCATACTGCTTTGATATCTCTAAAACCTTTCAAACTGCTATAAAATTCAAGTAAAATAAGAGTTAAAAAAGGAAGTGTCCAGTTTGTTTTTTTGAGCACGCCTGTCATGACCAGATGTAGAAGTTGGTAGCAGTATTTATTAAAATGGAAAAGATTTTGGATAGCTGTTCTTTTTCTATGTTTTTTATTCTATAGTTTCAAAATTTTATCAGTTCTTTTTGCTACAAAAATAACAAGGCTGTAAAATTATTGTTTCAGAATATACTTACTTAAAAATTAATGAAAATATTTTGAATTTAAGCATTTGGATATCGTATGCCATTTCAATAATCAGTAGAAATCTCATTCGTGAGATACTAAATTATAATCCATATTCTAGTTTAGTTTAGATTTTATTAACGTCGCACAAGAAGCAACACGAAGGCTATTGGCGACGGACCTCGTAATTTTGAACCACGGTTAAGTGAAGAGGACGACACCTGAACCCCCTCTCCAAACTTCCACTCCACGCCAACTGGAGGACTTTGGGTTTCCTACAGATTTAACGTGCATAAGCCCCGGCTACACGGCGGGTCCTTAGCGGCCAAGGTTCGAACCTGCGACTGAACGAAAACCGCTGGCCACGAATCCGAAGCCATGACCATTGGGCTACAGTGGCCAACTTATATTCTAACATTCTACATAAGTTAAGGTAGCTAAGAAAATTCTCTTAAGATCACAAATTAAAGTGAAACATTTTTTGCAATTTAATCTGATTCCAGAATCTGTAAGTGACGGCATTTGCGTAAGTTTTCACCAAGGAGCTTAACATGAAGTGCCGATTCACAAAATATAAATAGACTAGTGTTTACCATATTTTAACAATAAAAATAGTTCTTCATTTTTATTTTAAATGATGCTAAACAAACAAAAAAAGATAACCAATCTGAATTAAATTACAACATAATAAGTTACAGCACAAGCATCTTTTTCATACGCTTTTTACTCGTATATTCTTACAAAACATACATGTCTAAATATGCCTCTTGAAGTTCATTAGTTTTCCGAATAGTTCATTAGATTTTTTGAAGTTCATTAGCTCCCAATTTTCACTAAAAAAGGTTTGATTACGAATATATATATATATATATATAAATGGAGGAGTCAGATACAGTATTGGAGAAGGAGTCACTGTCAAAAGAAATGCAACGACGATTCGAAAATGAACTGTCTAAACTTCGAGTTAATCCTGCAAAAAATGGTTTATTCTTAATCGAAAATGCTTAGCAGAAGTTAATAAATGATGTGAAAAAAAAAATAATAAATAAAACCCATAAAGGACTACTAAGATGCAACAATGGGAGAGATTGCTAAATATCCATGATGCGAGTTTCGTGGAAAAAAATTATAATACTATTACATCACCGACACTAAGTTATTTTAGGAGCTTCATGAAACTCATTTGGCTATTGGACAAAAAGGATTCAATAGAACATTGAAAACACTTTAAAAAAAGATACAAAAACGTGTTTCACCACATGATATTGAACCTTTGTGAGCCCTGAAAAGCCATAAAAAAACCAATTAAAAATAAATTGGGGAAAACATGATTTTTTTTTCTAAATTTAATTTATATTGTCATAGAAGTCTCTGATGCCAAAATGAGCTGAAAAAGTAGACTACAACAACCTAGTGAACATATTCTCGTTGCTTGGGGGTGTTGATTATATTACAATCTGAAAATGGTAGGAAATTTTACAGTAATGTGGTGACCTGTTTGAAGGAGTTCTGGGCAGCACTGAAAATAATCCATGGGGAGCCTCGAAAGAGCTTATCAATATATTGAAGATATGCTCAGAACTTGGATGCAAGAAAACAAGACCAGTTGATTGAAGGATTGTGGTTTGTTAAATTTATGAAAAGTATAGCTCATCATCCTGGAATCAAAAAATCCTATACGGAATCCTTTTTTGGCTGCAAAACTGAACTAAGTTTTACAACGTTTTTTCTTTCTTAAGATGTTTTTAAAAATATACATAAAAAGAAGCTGTTGCAAAAAATAATAGTTAGCATCCACATGTTGCAAGAAGTTGGAACAAATAAGCTTTTTCAAGAAAACACGTATGAGATTACTGTCGAAAACAAAATAACATGGCTGAGTTCACAGTTGATGTTGAATTTAACCAAAACGATGGTGATATACTTACTGAAAAGATTTCCGTTCCTGTTACCTATTGCGTGTTTTTAAAGGAGTCATAAAAAATTCATAACTTCTGTGGCCATGTTAGTACAGATGATGAATGGGATAATTTATACATTCTTTGTTCCAAAACTGAAAATGCTATTGAAGGTAAAATTAATTCTAAAATCAGTCAGGAAAACAAAAAATGAAAATAAATTTGGAGTTACTCACTGATTCTTTGGGAACAACTGTGCGAGTTCTTATTTCTGACGTCGAGAAAGGCCGAGGTAATTCGCACAATATTTTGGCAGTTATAATGAGGGGAGATTCTGAGACGGTTTCTACTGATTTGAAACTTCGGAAGAAATTTTAAACTATATGCGAGATCATAATTCACTCTAAAAATTGCTTAAAACTGAAATATATCTGACCACGAAATTCCTCTCCAGTCAGCAATTTCTACGTCTGTTGGAAGTGTCCAAAAATTAATGAAGTATATATATATATATATATAAACAAAATTCTAAAATATGAAATGTTTTTACAGGAAAAAAGTAGTTAAGTGTAATTAAAAATGTCATTCAAGCCTACCATATTGTAGCAATTAATTATATTTTGTGAAAAAGAATTACATTTTTTTAAAGTACGTTATATAATATGGGTAATTTTAGTAAAATTAATTTAATAATCCTGTTTTATTTCTTATAACAAAAAAAAATGTAGCTCAATTGGTACTATTGGCAGGTTCACACTCACATCCACACATATCCTTCCGGACGTCCTGATACCCTTAACAAGAGCATAAATTTTGTTTTGGCCAAATTTAATTTTTTAAAATATTTTGAATATTTTTTTTATAATGATACTCCTCCATTATTTTGCGAAACAACAATTGTATTTTGAAGAATGGATGGTTTGTAAATAATAGTTTCATCATGATCTTTTTTTCATACTTTCCCATTGTAGCGCATTTCTCATTCAATGGAATACCTAAGGATCTAAGGATACCTATTATATAGCACAATGCGTAGGGAAGATATACAATAATTATTGTATTTCATACCTTTTTGGTAACAATGTATATATTGTATAAATAAAGTGACCTTATTTAGATCCCTGTAGAACCCGTTCTACCTATGAAAGTTACTCGTTGAATACATTTGTAATTGAATAAATTTTAAGGATTATGACCGATTTCTTGTCCTTCTTTAGGGGCCACAGTTCCTCCCGGTGGTCGAAATTGGAAGTATTTTTTTACTGCAGAATTCTTTTCCCCAAGTTTCATCAAAATCCGATAGGCAGAACGGGTTTCAGAGGAGTCTGAGCAGGGTCAATTTAATTATTATCCCACTGTATATATATATATATCCTCATATCCTCTCAATAAATTTGGCTAGTATTATACCACCTTACTACCGGATTATTGGAAAATTATTGATAATTGTGCATTTAAAAGGTAAATCCTTGTATGATTGTATAAAATGTAATGTAATAGAATCTAATAAAGTATCAAACACATGAATTAACTAAACTACATAAGTGCGTGTGGATTTGTATTGATAACTTACAAATGACATTACACAAATATCAGGAAACGAATGCAGATAATTATTATTCTGATTCATAATAGACTGCCTTTTTTCAATCAAATTCAATTCGGCTTAGGCACTGTGCCTGGGACTTAATCTCTTTCACTTCAATAGTGTTGTAAAGTGGGGTTAGTGGAGAAGAAAAAAACATCAACTTGAAACACCAGTCCCTCAAATAAAACGAAACAAAAACTATAACAAAGCTGATCGAGTGATAAAAATGCGAATCATAATTAATTAAGTTATGGGGGAAACTGCAGGAGAGGGAATAAATGTACAAAACGCATACAAAATAAAATGAAAAGGGAAGCAAAATAAAAAAAAAAATCCTTAAAAAACCCAGAAATTTATATTATTTCCTGTCATCCTCCTCCCATTTCCTCTTTTTTTAGCAGAAAAACTTGATGATGAGTTGTATTAGCGAATAAACCAGGAATTAATATAATACCAAGTGAAAATTATTATAAAAACCTTCAGAAAAAAAGTAACAAAGTTGATAACAAAAATAATTTATAGAACGTAAATGAATGTAAAAGAAAAACAACTATTGACTGACTTGCCTGCATAAATATTCCAGATTACAGATAGAATACTGTAATTATTTTGCCTTCTTTCAAAGTTGTGTGCTGTGCCCAACCATCGGACCAAGATGGCTGCGGTACTGTTTTTAATTCTCCATTTGAACTTAATAGCCGAGAAATTAATTGAACTTAATTATTTGGTGTATTTTAGATAAAAGACTAAATAAGCATGAATTATAAGCGAAATAAACCATAACAATTAAGTTTTACGAAAATCTTAAGGGAAAACGTTAACAGTTCTATTTCCGCTAATGTTAGTTACAACACAGCAATTTTTTTTTTTTTGTTTCAAAATACCATACCTTCAAGTTAGCACCTGAAAAGCTTTACAGAATGTTAGTTTCAAATACTTCAACTTCTAATATCGTCACAAGTCTTACATATTTTGAATAATATCAGAAAGATTAATATGGAAGTAAAATAGTCGACACTATGGAAGTAAAATACGATATAATACATACATATTGCATAGTCAGCAAAAAAAGAAAATTACAAATTTTTGTTTGTTGCTCAAGAAAAGAAAAACATCCTTTTGAACTTCATTGCTGTCATTCAGTCATAAATATAGTCATGGCTTTTAAAGACCGAGTATGGTGTTTGAAATGACTATAGAAGATCGAAATTGTGGTAAATTAAGAAAATTGGTAACTATATACACCTTTGCTCTCAAATAAAGATGTCAAAGGAAATTTTAATACACATGAAAAAAAAAAAAAAACGACTATCATAAAAGCAATCTAAAAACGTCTCAAAATTATTTAAAGGTAATAGTAGATATTGGGTAATAATAGATATTGAAAGTTTAGTTTTTAGTTTTTTATTAACGTCGCACTAGAAGCAACACGAGGGTTATTGGCGACGAACCTCGTAATTTTGAACCACGGTCAAGTGACGAGGACAACACCTGAGCTGGCACCCCCCTCTCCTAACATCCACACCACGCCAACGGGAGGACTTTGGACCCCGAACAGATTTAACGTGCATCAGCCCCGGCTACACGGAGGGTCTTTGGCGGCCAAGGATCGAACCCGCGACTGAACGAAAACCGCCGGCAGCTAGTCCACGACCTTGACCACAAGGCTACCGCGGCCCAATAGATATTGAAAAGGCATTATACGAATATACAAAGCAGTATTGAAAGTAACAGACAAACATTAATACCAATAATCAAAATTGTAATATTTTGTGGCATTCAAAATATTTCCTTAAGAGGTCATCGGGATGACAGATCTATTTTTTAAGACGACGATGACTGTGATGTGAAATTATAAAAAAGGAATGAAATTTTAAAGATTTAAGTTTTGGATGGATGCAGGGGACAAGATTCTTTAAGAACATTTGCGAACAGCTGGTCATAATGCTCCTTTTAAATGTAAAACGGTATAAAACGAGCTGATTAAATGCTGTGGAGAAATTATACGAAACAGGTTTATATTAGAGTGAGAATTTCACAGTTTTAGGGTGTACATATGGACGAGATGACCGAAATCGGAATTCAGAGCAGCTGCCCTTTTGTACTCGGTATTTTGATCAAGAGGAGCGTTCATTGTACCGTTTTCTTAGATCTACAAAAATAACTGACTTAAATGGCGACAAATTTGGCACAGACAGCATTAGAAATATTGAAAGTAGCAGATTAAGATATTGAGTTTTTAAGCGGACAGGATTATGATGGCGAGGCAAATGTGAGAAGTGGGTTAAATGTAACCAAGTAAGAATTTTAAATATATAGTTTCTTGTTATTTTTACACATTGTGATAATCTTAAATTGAACTTAGCTCTGAGCTAAGTAAGTACTGTACACATTATAAGAAGCATTATCGGTATAATTACAAGTGTAAATAATTTTTATGAGAATCCATCTGAAGAAAAGAACTTATTAGTAAGAATATTTGGGAGATTTTACCTACTCAATAGGTATCAAAGGCAAACAAATTTTTCAAAACTGGATCTTAACAGATATGTTGGAATTGTAAATTTCTTAGAAATATTATCTGCAGTCGTTTGTTCTGTGACCGGTATAAATAGTATATACTCGTATTCATTAAGCAAATATTAGTCACTAGTCACCGCAATTTGTTTGTTTTTGTTAAACTTTGATGTCTCAGCACACCTTATGGCAATTCCATTTTCTCTGACGATACATTTGCAGAGTTCCTATCTTGACTACAACAAAGAAATTTCGTTGAATAGAATTCAAGACAATTCTGAAAATAAATGTATAAGTTCATTTTAAAAAACAAAGAGAGTTGTTGAGAAAATGGACGTTGAAACATGGATTTCTAGATCAGCTACTGTTCGACAAAATCGTCCTCATGCTCACATAATTGATTCCCAACATGGATATTTTTCAATGAAATATATTTACTCTACCTTGATTTCCATATTTCCGACTATATTTACAAAACATTGTTCACAAATATTAATTTGAATCTATCTATCTTTTGTGAATAAAATTTTCTTCATCTGATTTTAAATATAACTTTTCTTTATGTTATTGGTTTTAATTTTTATCATAACCTAGAATCAATTCTTAAATCAGCGGATAACCTAGAGTATTTGCATTTCAACTGATATTTTTTTAACAATTTTTTTCCTTATTCTAGTAAACATCCATTTTCATTCCATTTCCTGGTCACTAAATTAAGATTTTTTCCCCTTTCTCTCTAACCCTATAAGAACTTCCCATTCAAATTCTCTCAGAATTTCAAAGGAATAACTTATCTGTGACTCTTGTCCTACTTTTTCTTATTTTGATCAAATAAGAAAATATATCTTTAAAAAAATGTTATCCAAAGTTCGGTATTTTAATTTCTTTTTTGTTAAATAGTTTTCAAAGAAAAACTGGGATTTATAACTTACTCTAGGGAGAAAAGTTAAAATAAATATATAAATAAAGGAAGAACTAAAATTGATTTACATTACTTTTGGTTAACAATACTTTTGCTTAATTTTTTCCAAACAAATCAATACTTTATCCTTCTCCAGTAATAGGTTTCACCAATTTTTGAGAAACTGTCGCCAAATGAACTTGAATTCTATGATAGTTTCCCCAATTACACAAAAACAACTCAGGTCGGATTGCCTTAATTTCCAATACTACACAGCCAGTATTTCTCTTGTTCTCAATTAAATTTCTTTGATTGCGGAAAGTGTGATTAAGCCTTCTAAGAACTACGATTAAATTTCTTTAGTCAAAAAAGATTTAAATTTAGTTTTCTAACTCCGTTAGGTTCCTTATGACACTAGGTTGGAATGGCTTAACTTTTTAATTGGCTTCCTTAAAATTCCCAAATGACTTTTTACCCTTAATTAGATTGAAAGGAAAAGAATTTAATGCTCCTTTAATCCAGCTAATTAGCGACTTATAGATTTTCGAACATGAATCTACCAGATGACTGAACTTTGGGGATATTTAGATATACGACATCCAAAGACAACTTTTATTTGATTCGGTTGAAAGTAAATAAGTAAGATAAATTTCTTTTAATTATTGACGCAATATTAAGTAGTTAATAATTTAAATTTTTACATAAAGAAAAATTTAGGTTAAAATATTTTTATATAAATCTAATTTTAACTTTTTTTTTTGGTAAAGAGATAAATTCATATTAAACTAACTGAATTACGTCATATAAGTTATTATACAAAGTGCAAAATGACAATCGATAAGAAAAATTTACATATATACGGTATTAAATTATATTTTCGTATTTTGCTTTTACAACTATTCTTTGTAACTATAGAAATAGTCTATACCATTTAGATTTTTATAATTAAATCTTATTTTTAAATCTTTTTAAAATTAATTTTTATACAATTTTGTTAGCTGATGGTGGCTTATTTGTAAAACATTTCTTTGATGATCCTTTTGAATTTTAATTATTTTAAGAATTTTATTAATCTATGAGAAAATGTTTGCAATTCATTATTTTCTTCTTGAAAAAAACTTTTTAAAAAAACACTTTTTGAGATAGTAAAATTATAAATTCAGTAAATAATTGTATTGCTATGTAAAATCAATCAATGAATCAAATTTTGAATTGTAATCTTTCAGGCTAATAAAGTACTGGATGAATGGTTTACGTGTATCATTAATCATACTTATGTAAGTAATGTGTATGAATTAATGTTTTAATATGCATATTTATTTTATATGTGAATTACTTTAATTTTACTTTGGTTTTAAGAAAGTATTTTCCTTTTTGTAATTTGTTTTTCTTTAGTTGAAATTGTTTTGGAAGTCGGTCTTATTTTTGCTTTTTCTTCTCACATTTATTATAGTGAATTCAAAATGATGGTGAGTCCAAATACTGGTTAACACTCTTTCCTCAGTCCCAAGTCTGAGACTTAGTGTAATTATATAGTCCACTTTATAAAAGGACTTCATCTCAAATATCTATTATTTGATTTCTTTGTTTCTATTCTTGAGATGTGATTTGTTGCATCATTTGTTAGGTCTATATATATGTTACTTTGATGTAATTTTTAATCACTAATTTTATATTTTTAATTAATCATATGTTTAATAGATATTCTTCAATGTGTTGTAATATTACATCTAATTTAATGAATTTTTATTTAGCTGTTAGTTTTAAAATACAGATAATTGGATTCTAAATTTCTATAATGTTAGTAATATTGATTTTATTTGCTATACTTGTTTTGTAAACTGGTATGCCTTGAAATTTAAGGTATTGTACTTATCATTTTATTTTTAGTTTTTGATTAGATATGTTTGTAAATTCTTATGTTTTTAAACCGTCTGTGAAGATAGCTCATATCTTTTACCAGATTAAGGGTTTTATTTTAAAGATCAGTAGCTTCCAAAGCATACAATTGGGCTACATCCACATCACGTTCATATTTTTGTGCTTACAGCCTATTATTAATTGGTACAGTGAATGGCAAAATTCAGTTTAACCGAGATTTCGAGGTCCTAAGTTTACAGAGATCGTGAATAGCCAAGGCTACTGTATCGATTTAGTTTGAAGAGTTCCTCACATGGTGAAATTCTGCAGAAGTTAAGGAGCAGTAGGCAAGCTTAGATCAAATCTACAGTTGTTGCAACATCTTCGCTGTGGTGCCATCGATCCGTTGTAATCTTGGATCTTCTAGTGCTGTGCCAATTCAGGAAAATACAGAAATTCTCCTTTCATGATCTGTTTCCTTCAGAGATTTATTGAGGTGTGCATTATGATTGGCAGGGATGTAATCATCATGGCTGATGAAAAATCTGCAAGAATTTTAGATGATAACAGTTGATTAAGAAATAGCTATTTATATTGCTATGAACATTAAGACTATATTTTGAATCAGGCCCCTCTTCTAAGTGTGCTATTATTATAATTTTCAAAAGCTTCCCATAAATATAGTATCTGGGACGGAAAACCTTAAATGGTACAAAATGTCCAGGAGGCCCTTCTTGTGAACAACAAATCAAAAAGTTAATTCATTGGATCTTCCTATCTGAAGATGATATTTAAAAAGCAGTTTTCAAATGAAATACTTATGTCTATTTTATTTTACATTTTAGAAACTGTTTTACTATTAATCTATCATAAGCTCTGAAGTTGATTAAATATCATAGAAATGTTCATTTTATAATTCACCAAGTTATGATGACATGCCAACCTGATTTTTATATTCTGGGTTATTTACAGAAATGTCACACATTTTCTTAAAAACTATAAACAAAATACTGGAATAATATTGCCAGTTGGCATATTCTTGAAGAACTAAATATTCTTATAACTCTATGATGGCTTTCAGTTCTTCATAAAACAATGCTAATGGATCTTTGAAGAGTTAATAAATTCCTTTAAATGATTAACTTGCTCCTTTTAGTGTGGAGCAATATTAGAACCCTCTGTAGACTAATTTAAGTGCAAGAATTTTCTTCATGAACTTCACATCACTCCAATGTGCCTTGGATTCAGATGGCTCGTAGCAGAATGTTTCGCAGCTTCTGGAAACAAGCGATCAACAAAGAGACAAGGCAAGATACAGATTGGGAAGTTGTGGAAAGATGTCCGTCTGACATTCAGGGATGAGACTAGTTTATGGTGGAGGAAGTGAGTGATGAAATATTTTTAACTGCATCAGATTCTTAATGAAATTATTTTAAATGCTTGGGCATTTGCTGAAACTCACCCCTCATCATTTTAAAGAAATTTTCTGAAGGCATTTCAGAACTCATTATTGCATCTGGTTATTGAACGTATTCATTATATTTTAATGAAAACTTCTTAAGACTTTGTCCCATTCATTTTTCTCTATCTCATCTTAAAAGGCAGAAATACTATTTTATTACATTACTATCTATAATATTTCAATATATTTATAACAGAAAATAAAATCGAATCCTAATATGTCAAAATGTTGTATACTGGTTCAATATATTACATTTGCCCATCATAATAAATTTTTCTTTGTTTACAGTAACAATGGCTATTTATTACGTGAGACAACATCAGTAGAATACAAGATTTCTTTTCTGTGGGGTCTAGGTGTGTAAAACAAATCTGGAAAAGAGTTATATTTTCAAAATTAAGTGACATGTATTAAACCTCAAATTTTATAATCAGATATTATCATTATGATATCAAATTATATAGAATCTCAGGTTAGATATTATAATGTATTAAGTCCTGTAGTATTAAAATTTCAGACATATTTTGCTTTTGCTTAGATAAAGAAACTTCTTGGTATTCATGAAGTGACAACTCAATGAGGAATCAATGGATGATTAATACTGATTACTGTTCAAGAAAGTATTATACGTTTATATTTTGTTACATAGCCAGAGAAAGGTTCCCATGAACTTATTGCATAAATAAGCTTTTATTTGCCTCGACTGAACTACAGGGCCCTGAGGAAAGATTTGTCACCGATGGAATATATGTATTAACATGTTTATAGGGAGTTAGAGTGGAAGTTGAAATATTTATTATTTTGAAGCAACGGTGTGAATATGAACAAAGTAAGATGAAATGTATTTCTTCAGAAGATTTTCTAGTTTATAAAGTACAAACAGAACAAGATACAGTGTTTTGAAGGCTTAGCAAACTTGTTTAACATTACTTTAAAATCCATTGGAGGATGATCAAATGTATTCCCTTCACGTTTTTGTCATTGCATCTTCAATAATTTAGTACAAAATATGTTTCGATTACTTTTCTTCAATAGTTATTTGTTTTGATTTGTGATCAATTTTCAATTTAATAGAAATTACTCAAATCTTATAATATTTCAAATCATCAATTGTCAGAAGTTTGTGTATACCAGATCTATCTGTCTAAATCATGTATAGGTGGCAGTTCTATTTATTATTAGATTATTTGGTATCAGCGAAGAAATTAGGGTCGATAGTAGGATGGAACACTTTTAATTTATTATATTTGCATAACTATAAATATGTTAAAATTACATGATTTCATATTAAACTTCTTGGTAAGATGGCTGTAAAAGCCAGATAATCAATTGGCTGCTTACATGGCCATATTCAACGTTCTTTTCATCAACAGTGCCACTCAAAACATATATTTCATTACCCCATCATTTAACATAGACTTATGTGAAATGGGTTTTCATTGTATGACTGATTAATAATTATAGTGATACATCAGTACTCCCAGAAAATCAGAAACGTGTAGACTTTGGAATTCAGAAACAAAAGTTGATAATATTTACCTCAGAATAACAAACCGAATACGGTGTAGTAATAACACCTAAACAAGTTCTTGGTGTATAAAACAATGTGAATGAAGATTTCATCCAGCCGACTTAGTGATCAGAGATAAACTGATTTTTCAGTTAAATGGATGGATGCTCCTGTCACTCTTGCTTCTGGTCTCCTAGTAGTTAGTTCAGGCAGCTCACACCTTCCTTACTTTCCATTGTTTGGCTTATCCACATATTCTTTATTATTGGAGACCTTATAAATGCTCAATGTGTGGTTATCTATTGTTCTCCATGCTTATTTTGTATTTGGCGTTTTTCTGAATTTCAGCGGTGTGCTTGTGTCGTTTCGATCGTTAATTCTTAACTTCCATCAATGAGCTTAGAAATTTTGGAATCATTCATTATCCTTGCTCTAACAGTAATGGCCCTGAGCCTTGTTGCAGTTTATCATATTTTTCATCGTAGTTTAATCACTTGGCACCAGTTAAATAACAAACTTGGCAATTTTTATAGCTGAATGTTAGGTCCTCTTCCGTGGATGGTTAGCAACATTTAGCCAAGATACCATGACAGATTCCTATCTCAAAGGTGGTTTGACTAAGCTGTATTTCAACCATTTAATTTACCAGTTCAACTAGTTAGTTTTAATTATTGTAATTTCACTTGGTGGGTGTTTGTATTGTATATCAGTAATAATCTGTCGATTATCTGTATTAATTTAACCAACTTCCCATCAAGCTGAGCTCTGAAATTTTGGGGTCTTTCTTATTTGTACATTGATGCAATATGTTGAATATTTGCGACCAGTTTTAACTAATATTTTAATATTTTTTTTATAACGACTTTGCCACATATAAACGATTGTTTTTGAATAGTTATTTTATTTCGAATTATCTTTGTATTATTTCTAACAATGTCGCGATCTGTTACATAAAGTCATTGTGGAAGTGACTTTACTCTGCAATGGAAATGCCTCCTTCCTCCTCCATAACTTATACATTATCATCATATATTGTCTAGAAACAAAGTACATATCCACTAATTTCTACTTTTTTTTATATTTTATTAAATATTAATCATTTGCTGAGTTCTGTACTTTAAAATCCTTTGTCCTTACCTACCAAAACGTTCTACAAATTCCAGGTCGCAGAGGCCCAAACGATCAATCAGTTTCGTTATTATTTATATATTTATTTTTAAAGAGAAAAATTATATTCTAACTAAAGGTATAGTTTTGAAACATTTAAGTTACGATAAGCAGATATGACATCTTAAAGGCAGACTTAATTCTACATTTGCTTATCTTCTAATTTTGGAATTAAAATATTTATTAAACTTTAAAATCGTGTATCTTGCCGAATACATTATTTTTTCTATTTATAAAACCACCAGCGTAAATATGTGTATACTGTTGAATTTTCTAAACAATTCAAAATGCTTCAGATTAACAGGAATTTATTTTTTCTTTTTCTAAAATGCGACGTTCCAAGTATCAAATTATACAAGACAATTTTAAATCGGTTTACATAAAATTAAATGTCTTTGAAATTCTTTCTTGCTATTACGTCATCAAAAGCAGTTTCCTTCTCTGAATAAAATATTGAAATATTCGAATAAGAGTTACAGAAATCAAATATCTTTCAAATGAGCTGAAAAACCAATTTGTTGGCATAGTTTCTAATACAGTGTAACATCTGATATAATTTAATCTAGAGACTAGTTTAGTACAGAATTCTTCTTACTTTGCAGTGTAACAGCTGTATATTTTTTTGAAAAAAAAGAGTGTTTTATCGTTACGAAAGAAGATATAGTAAAGAAGTGCATTTAGATATAACTCGATATGAGATTTTCTGTTTTATCGAAGAAAAAAAAAATATTCTTAATTTGAATATTTTATTTCTTCTTGCCATAACGATATCTAAAATAGAACAAATGTTTTGATTTTAATATCTCAAGCAGCAATTGGAGAACATAGAATTTAAAAATGGGGGAAATTTTAATATGTTATAGTAATAGCAATTTAAAAATGTAGAATGCAACAAGTATATGTTCTCATTCTGATGGAATGAATTAAATACACGTATTGCCTAATATATATAACAATTTGTTGAATAATTAAATACAAGATAGTTACACAAATCTTTAATGAGTTTGATTTGAGAAAATGATCAGATTTCTGTATAATTTATGTTATTTGAGTAATGATACAAATTTTGAAACATATTCAACGTATGAAAGAACTTCTGTCGTATTTGTTTTTAAAAAAATGTTTACATCATATTAGGCAATGTGTATGCCACATTAAGACATACCTTTTTAACCAACAGGTTTACCTTTTGTAGGTGATTTTGTACTGCTTCTTCTTGCACAAAACCTGTAATCTTTTCTCAGAATAATTAGTGCATATTCAAGAATTTAAGAGTGTTGTTTTTTAAATTCAGTATTTATTGATAATTTTAACAATTCTTGAGACTGATGTGTGTATTATATTATTTCTAAAGAGGAATAACAACCACGATTCTTTGAAATTTTAGGTGCATTTAAATTGGAATGTGATAATATAGATTAAGGATAATATTAGTTTTACGATTTTTATTTGTAACATGCATTTCTGATATTTTTACTTAAAAATTGTTCTATTTATCTCACGTCGAGATTTGCTTTTATTTTACTGCTTCAGTTGATATCTGGTAAAATTATTTCATTAAATAAAAATAGTTGCTACAATTCTAACTTCATCTAAGGCGAGTATGAACATCTCGAATAAACTGCGGAATTATTATTGTTATATGAAAAAAGCTGGTAAATGTACTAATTTAATTTATTATATTACTTATTTATTATATATGTTTACATTGGAATTAAAATTATTATTACGTATTTTAAATCAATTTATTAGAACAGTTTACCAGTTTTATTAGTGTGATGCATTTTAGCCCTTATATTTTGTTTTTATTCATTTTCTTGCCTTCATTGGAAGTACAGTTATTCAAAAGTATCAAACACCTTGAGAGGTAGTGATAGAATACATCATATGAGCATTAAGAATTTCCAAACTGATTTCCGACCTGTAACGAATTTTTAAATGATACCATTTCTTAAGGAGCTATTAGATTTTAATTTTTCACCAGTTAAAAGGTTAAATTTCAAATTTTATCCTATTAGAAATGAATAAAGAGTAGAGGCTGTAACTTATTTATTGGTATCTATTAGCCATTTTGAAAGTTGAATTACCAAATATCAATTATTCAGCAAAAATTAAGTATTTGATTTCAAAATGATAACTGTGGTTATTGCACACCTCTATGACATCGAAATGAGGAAAATGTGTCTTGTTTTTTCGGTTTTCTACAATTACACGCCTGAGGGGAAAAAAAAATCTCTCTTTCAAAATATTTGTAAGCTTAATGTCACCTTACAACCAAATAGATCTCACTTGACAATAAAAACTCGTATCAAGCAACAATAGCATTTGAAAGCAGTTGAAAACTAATATTTAGCAAGAGTGTTAAATTACTTTTCCAAAATTTTACAAAATAAATTTACAATTAGTTAAAATACTGAAATTAGTGCAGTATTTTAAATGATAAGTAAAAAACAATATCACTCCAAAATCTGTAGCATTAACATTCTGAATAAATAAGTATATTGAAGAAAACAAAATAAATAAAAATGAAGCATTAATAAAATAATCCCATTATAAAAGAAAACTGGTAATAGAAAATTTTCATTTCAATCAATTTGAATTCGGTATCCAGTATCCAACATTAATGTACTGTCTTTGCTCCCTAAGTTCTCATACCCATTATTTTTAAAGTGTTCTTCGCAGTACATTCCTACTTATCAAAATTTGTAACGTAGTATTAATTTTAAGTAATCTGCAATCCACATTTCTAACTTAACAAAGTAAAATTGGATACAATTCAAAGTCTTTAAAATCTTCCAACCCCATTCTCTCACAGTGAATGGTTTCCTATTCCATTCCAAATTCAACGCTTCAGGCATTGGGGTTGCAAAGCTCCGCACTGTAAACAAGTTCATCACTTTACGTTCTGAATGTCCCTCCATTCAACCCCATCTTATCATCCAGTTGGCTTTTAGCCTCCATTTTGGAGAATAATTAATTTTCGCTTATCCCGAGGCCACCTTATTTGGATGATCGTTAAAGACTTCCACGAAAGCGCGCTTCGTAATTAAGTGGGCTTAATTGATAAAGTTCGGACGAAGGGTGGCGAATAATGCTCGGCCACTAACATCTACGGCAAAGCGAGGAATACCAGAAGAGAATGGGCAAAAGTTGGAATAAAAATGGCGGCTGTTAATCTTAATGCATTGTTCCAAACAATTAATACGCTTGGTTAAAGGAAGAGGAAATAAAAATATTGAAGTTACAAAATGTTGTTTTTGTTTACATTTTCAATTAATGGATGACAATCCATTTAGGTTTCTATCACGTAAAGTGTAATTAAAATGACTGTAACTAATTATTACACATCGAAAAAGAATGATGAAATATTTATAAATTTTTGAATTATAATTCCTTGTGGAAAATGACCAATATTAAGGAAGAAAAGGTATATTGCTATCCATTAAAATAGCTTCCCCATGAAGATATGATAAAAAAATATCGAGTTTTCAAAAAAAAACACTGCATGCTGATTATACAAATAATTGATTCAGTGCAAGTGAATAAATAAAGTAAGAAATGCCAACTAAAATTTGTATGAAAGGGAATATTTAGTGGATTTATCAAATGAAAGTTACATTCGAATGTAGTTATTTGCATAACAGCTGTGCTATACCTCCCGTTAGAAGGAAGACCTCCTATTAAGAAGTGCTGGTGTTTGACTATGGCAGAACCGTAGCCCGCAGAAATGATTGATTGTTTATAAACACCACATTGAGAAGCAAAAAGAGGCCTATTGGTGATGGACCTCGTAATTTTCAAACATGGTCATGTAATTAAGATGACACCAGAGATGGCCTTTCCGTCTCCGAATTGCCACACCAAGTAAACAGGAGAATTTAGGACCTTGGACAGAATTAACGTAAATCAGCCTGCTATACTGCGGACTTCTAGTTGCATCTAAGGGTCGCAGTAGCTTAGTGGTCAAGGTCGTGGACTAGCGGCCGGCGGATTTCGTTCAGTCGCGGGTTCGATCCTTTGCCGCCAGAGACCCGCCGTGTAGCCAGGGCTGATGCACGTTAAATCTGTTCGGGGTCCAAAGTCCTCCTATTGGCGTGGAGTGGATGTTAGGAGAGGGGGTTGCCAGCTCAGGTGTCGTCCTCGTCACTTGACCATGGTTCAAAATTACGAGGTCCGTCGTCAATAGCCCTCATAGCCCTCTCCCTTCATAGCCCTCATAGCCCTCTCCGAAACTGGGTTCACCGTGTGTGTCTTCCACCGGGGTGTCCGAAACAGAGTCTACATGTTCAAACTGAATTCTTATAATTCAGTTTTTCAGGTCGAGCTTTCAGCAATCAGATTTGCCGTTTTGTGGGCCGTCTCTCATAACTTTAAACTTTCCGTTTACTCCGACAGTTTATCATCTATATATTGCTACTGCAGAGTACTAGAAATAAATCGGCTTTTATCAATACCATTAGAGAAAAATTAACAACTTATTCTGATTTTTACAACTTACACTGGGTTCGGGCCCACTTCGGAGATTATTGTAACGAAATTGCCGTTTTCTTTGCAAAGCTAGCTATCACTTATGGTGAGAAAATGAATGTCCCTGCTCCTCAGTCTTATATAGTTATGATCTTAAAAAATAAGCTTTTTTCTGACTGGGAGGTCTGGTAGTCAACTTGTAATACTGGTATTCGGGTTCAGTCATATATTCCTAGACCAAATTTGAGTTTTTATACAAATTTTAGTTTTATTACACGCTTCTTAACCGGTCATGGTCCCTTCATTTCTTATTTAAATCGTTTTAATTTAAAAAGTACAAATTTATGTCTCTGTGTCTCTGTTGGAGATGCTGACCACTACGTTTTCTCTTGCCCTTTTACCAGAGATTTTCATTTAAAATGTCCTGTTGTTGAAGCGAAACCTATTTGGCTGAGGTCCGTGTGTGAAAATCCCTACTTACATTCTAAGCTTAAATCCTGTATACTTACGGCTCGTAAAATTACCCAACAAATTTATTAATTGTTTCAAACTTTTATTATATTTTTCAATATTTTTATCATCCCTTACCACGTAGCTATAATTGTATGTCTTGCATATATGTTCACACCTTTGCCTAATACTTCA
Source organism: Nephila pilipes (assembly GCA_019974015.1). Classification (NCBI taxonomy): domain Eukaryota; kingdom Metazoa; phylum Arthropoda; class Arachnida; order Araneae; family Nephilidae; genus Nephila; species Nephila pilipes. The sequence continues at coordinate 80,178 of BMAW01044235.1, forward strand.
TTTTTGTTTACGAGTTTGTGGACTTTTTTGTATTGTGCTATTTCAACTGTTTCTTGTGTTTCTGTCATGTATATTTTTTGTTGTGCAAATACCTTGTACATTTTGTTTAACCTTTATTTCAAAATTATGTAAATCTTATGTTATTTTGTCAATAAATGCTGAGTGCGGGGGTGATTGTTTCCCGGGGGTCCGGTTTGCAGCTCTAAACCCTTTGGGTGAGCTCGGTCCCCTTGGGTATTCTACCAATAGCCCTCATGTTTCTTCTAGTGCGACGTTAATAAAAACTAAACTAAACTAAATTAAACTAGTTGCATCAGGATTCGAATCCACTATTCGACGGAAATAAAGCTAGCCGCGAGTTCGTAACCACGACCCCTAAGCTACCGTAGCCACATGGCTAGCAGGAATTGCGGTTTATCATACCACGATGTTGTTGATCAGATACCTTGATTTTCAGGCGCATATACAATCATTGAGCTGAGAAGGCTCGTATAAAAAAAATACAGGATCTCAGACGTTTCCGGCCACCAAGTTCGAGAGGATAGACATGTTATCTGCAGAGCTACAGGACTTAGCGACCTTGACATGTATTTTTGTCACGCTTTTACTCATTGATTCAGCTACTGGAATACGTTGTCAATGAGTCAGCCGTTGAAAGAAAAAGTGGAGTTTTTTCAATGAGATAATGTAATTTATGCTAAATAAAAAAAATAAAGAATTGTCCTTCAACAGGAATGCAAAATTTTTGTAATTAATATGAAAGGGAAAGAACCTTCACTCTTATGCAAATTCAGGAGTCGTCGTCTAACTCAAGTTCTAGAGCGATGCGAAAGTCGCAACTGATTCATCTCTTAATTCTTAACCTTAGTCCCGTGAGGGGAGTTGAACTAATAATAATAAGTAATTTTCATACCTCTCCATTAATGATGAGACATATATATTTAACAAGATGCTGTTACGATTATAAAAAACGATGGCGTGTATGTTTTGTGGAATCAGGATTCCAACAGAAGTCTCTGGTTAATCATAGCTGGTACCGAAGCTGGCAACAATACCAAACTTCAAATACCAAGTGGCTTCATTATATGCTCCGATGGTTTTAATTTCAGGTACGGTCAGGTTCACAAAAGAGAAATCTCTTTAAAACTAAGACCCTCCCATTATTCTAAAAATCTCTTGAGGTCTACATTTAATAAATTCTATATTCACTCATTATGAACTGCAATTACCGTTGAAGACATTTCCACTGAAGAAATAGGGAAGTACAATTCACAACAGCAGTTTCATCCCATTCATACATAAATATGCTCCTCAAATACAATTAAAATAGATATTATATATTAAACTACAATATGCACTTCAGCTCAACTCCTTATACGTTCACAGAAACAATTCTGAAAAAAGTAAAAGAGCCATCACTGAATATAGTAGATTATATAAAACAAAATAAAAGCATTAAAAGATGAGAAAATAGAATTTATTGAAAAGTTTTCAGCCATTGGGGTGAAAATACTACTTTTAGTGCCTGGAAATGATGCATGTTCTCAAAATTCTGATTTAGATTATTTCTTTTGACGTGTCCAAAAAAAGGATTTTTTTTATAAATTTTTCATGGAATTCATAAGCTACAAGTATTTTGGACAAAATTATGCAAAATTGAAAAAAGAAAAGATTTTTCCCAAACCTTTAGCTCGATTCTTTTAAGAAGAAGAATTCACAGTGAGATATTCCATCTAATGAGACGACCTCTGTACTCCCTGCAAGTAGCTGAAAAAAAATTAATTTAGGTTCCAGCCAACACGACAAGTAATTGAAGGCTAAAACTATAATTACTATCGGGTGACATTTGCCACATTAGGTTCTGTCACCGGGTTTTGGTGACAGATTGGAGGATTTTTTTGCTTATAAAAGGGGTTTGTAATGAGGACCTCCCCATCTTTTTATCTTTTACAGACTACTATCATCACTTGAATAAAGCTTAATTAAAAACTAGCTCTAAGAAAGTGATATTTCCCACCTTGCCTTATTTTCCCTGCTGGTAATTCCAAATAGCTTTATTTTATTAAATTAATAATTTCATTTCACTACCTGAAGGTACGGCATACTTTATTTATAAATTTTATTCCCTAGTCTAAATTTAAAATAATTTTTACTAAGTGATTCAGAGCCTTATCTCATCTAATGCTCCAAAAAAGCTGAATTATAAATGTTCTTTCTCAAAAAAGAAATACTCATCACTTTAGCATACTAAATGTTACTCAATCCAATAGCAGCTATTCATTCAGCTGACTTTTCGTTTCACTTTTGGAGAACAGATAATTTTTCACTCTTCCAAAATCGGCTTTATTAGTACGATAGTTAAAGATACGATGAAAGCGCTCCCTTCTAAATTAAGCGGATTTAATTGATAAAGATAGGCTTATTGCTCACCATCCTAGATTCGCTTTGAAATACTAGAAGCATTACACGGGAAATGATGAAAGAGAGAATAAAGATTATGCATGGTGATTTTGATTTAATGATGCATTGAGGGAACATTTCAAAACCATGGAATCAAAATGGGATATCACGAAACAATAAGACTCGGTGCGTTAGTTCCTGGCCTTAACTGTGCATCTAAACGAAATAAATAATAATATGGTTTTATAATGCAATAATTACAAAGATAATGATAATTTTACACGATTTAAATTTACTATTAACAGTGCTTATTAATAGGTAGTTAAATAAAATAAATTTTGATTATTTACTTTTATTGATATATCATATTAAATGTTATCAATTATTTCATAAAATTCTACTCAAAACACTGAAATTTTTTTTTTATATATTCAATTGTGGAGTAGTAAAGATTGAAATCAAACTTAAATTGGACGCACGTGTTGATCAATGAAAGGTATCACATGAGATATTTGAGCAATATAGCATAGAAATGTCAGTAGTTATGGAAAAACATTTTCGGGGTGTTTATTTTATGTTAAATAAATATATTTGATACTAATTGTTTTGCTTTTTAAAATTGCAGATACAATAATTTATTAATTTAAGAAATTTTCATTTTAACTCTTTGTGATATTAACATTGCATAGTGTCGTATGTACGTAAAATTAAAAAAAAATAATACGTTTAGAAACCTTGTTATCAAAATTAATTAAAAGTGGTATAATTTATGTTGATAAAAATCAAAGACTCAGATATATACTATTTACTCCTATTTACTTAAAATACTACTCTAACGAAAAAAAGTGTTTGAAAAGTTTTGTTTTCAAATTATACATTCGCTGCAAATATCATTCAACACTATCAAAGAATAATAATTATTTTTGAAAATCATATTTACAAACCTAAAATTATATAAAATAACAATGATGATACGTTGGATTAAAATATATTATTATAAGAAGAAGAACACGAATTGTTTTCATAATACTACAGTGCGGCGCAAATGTTTATGTAAAAGTTCAGGGTTTAAATGAAATGAAAAATGTACAACATGATAATTTAAAAGCCAACACATGTATGATCAATTGGGTTACAAATTCATGTTTCGAATTTGGAAATAGTTCATTGAAAGGGAAGTAATAAATTACGAGAGAAAAGGTCAAAATTCTGATGCCACAAAAGTTTATGCACCAAAACAAAATATTTCCATTGCACACAGAAAGAATTCATTTTGTAGTGTTCCCATTGCATCTGCTGAGTGTGCAATGAATGCGTGGTTTTCTACTGATAACACTACATGTTGGAAGATTTAGGGACCAGTCTGTTCCAAGATTGCGCGATCACTGATTTGAGCTCTTGTATTGAGTAATATTGCTTACCATTCTTGCAGACTTTCTGAGAGAGGATCTTCAGAGAGTTTCTATCAGACTGAGATCTGAACTGAGAGCTAGCCTGATATACTAAGCCATATTTTTATAAAAGGAGAAAAGTACATCCATGCGCTGTTTTGCAAAAGTTCCTAGTTGGAACCATTTCAGAATTCACTTAACGACAAAAAATGTTTACGAAGAATTCCCAGATAAATTTTTGAATTTTGTCTGATATTTAAAGAATAAAGACATTTATCCATTGTAAACTTTGAGAAAATCACCACCTCTTTTTCTACTATCTATGCACCTCTGATCTATCCTCAAATTACGATAAAAAGTCACGATTACGATCATTTGGACCATCTAACATTCGATTTTTTTTCCATCGGAGAAAGAATATTAATCCATTTATCACGATAATACATGTGTTTTTTTCCATTAAAATCTTGCTTTTTGTGATACTGTTTCAAAAGAGGCTTATGAACTAATTTTTGCGTTTTGATGAAACCTGATTCGATAATTCGGCAACTTAAGGTATCATCTAATATGGTTTCATCAATTCTTTATTCTATTAAGTGACAAATTGTTAGTTAGAACTCTTCTTTAAACTATTCTTTATCTTCCCGAAATATGTGTTTCTCAGCCACTTATTATGCATTTTAAAATAGTTTTAATAATAAAATAACTTAATAAATAAAACCCTATAAGTAAACTATTTTGAATTATTTTAAGTGATTGAAATTTGAAAAATAGATTTACTTTTAGAATTGAACTTCTCCGCTTTCAAAACTTTGTGCGAAAACCTCAGAGATTTTTGTATTTTGATAATTCATAAAATGATCTCTATAACTTATATTCTCAAAACGTTATCTGTATTATAGTCTCGAATTCCCCATCAACCATGATTAAATATACATTTGTATTATTCAGATATTTTC
>BMAW01044235.1:87927-128340 GCA_019974015.1 Nephila pilipes
CACACACACACACACACACACAATAAACATTAAAAATGTAAATAATATTTTCAGAATTCTGTTCTACGAAGAATTTTGAATTAAAAAACAAAATATCAATTGTTTATTCAATCAAGATTGCATAGATCCATACCTGAATCTTATCAGCATTTCAGCCCTTAAATGTCAATTTAGTTAAGAGAAATTATTGTAAGAATGATTACCGAATTTCTAGACATTAGTCTTGCCTGTCTCATGAACAATGGGAATTGTTTTTTAAAAAAATCAGTGTTAAAATTGTATTACTATTTTTATAACTCAGTCTTATTAATCGTATCATACCACTAATTTTAATGATAGTAACTACAACAATTTTAATCAAAATTTTATTTTTTTAAAAAGATAAAAAAAAACAATTAAAAATATACATTAAAAAGTTTTTTCCCCTAATTATTTCAAGGAAAGGATATTACTCCGGATTTTGTGGGAAACATCTAAGTACCTTGAATAAATTTAAAAAAGAATTACTACACGAATGCGATTTTTAAAATTAAAAAGTTTTAAAAATTATTTATGATTTAAAAGAATAAAAAATTCTGTTATCTTATCTAAGACTTACAATCAGAGAAGTACTTCATCAAAAAGTATAAGCAAGGGATTAAGCAATGAGGCTTTCGAAGGAGTTAATAAAATCCCCTCCCTATGTGCCGAAGCGGTTGAAAATCAGTGATTGCTTAATTATTAATTAATTAATGATTTATTAATGTCGGACGCAAAAGCAACAAGAAGGCTCTCGGCGATGGACTTGTAAATCAGTGGTTTTTGTCATAGAATTCGTTATCAAGGGCATTTGGGTGGGGTGGAAGTTGAGAATGTCAGAATCTGTTTCGTCCTTTTTACCGTGGATTTCAGGAGGCTTGACCTTTTCCTGATTGCCGTACGTCGCCATGGTTCTGAAATCCGCTACTACTTTTGATTTATAAAAGCATAAAAAAGGAATTCAATTGAAGTTTTTATAGTTGTCGAACTAATTTGTATGCATTATTTTTTCTTTACAATGATATATGCCTTTTCTCTTTACATTGAATATTATAAGTATATATTACCGGCATTGAATGAAAAGCCCGCATTCTATAAAATTATTCTATTCTCCGTTTTTAGGCCATGTATGAAATATGAGAATTATTACTTACTTCCCCCTTAGGCATTGTATATAACACCTGAGCATTCTATAGATTTACAATTGCTATTTAGGTTAAGTATGAGTAAAGGTCCTGATAAGGTTAATATATAAATGAAGTGCATTCCTCAAAAATACAATTGTTATTTTGAAAAAAATAATAAGAATGCCATTAAAAAATTCACTCAAAATAAATAAAGAAAAATGAAAGTTGTACAAAACAAAATTTAAGACTTTCGTATTAAGGGAAAAGGAATTTTCATATAAAAATAATTAATTGAAATTAACCTATTTTTTACAATATGGTAGGCTTGAATGACATTTTGAATTACAATGAACTCCCTGTCATTGTCAGACTGTAATATGGCTGGGGCTTCAAGCAACGAGAATATATATCCACTACTTCTACAATATATAGGCTACTTCTTCAGCTGTTTTTGACGTGAGAGATTTAAGTATTTCAAATTTTGTGAAATGACCTTGATATACCATAATGAATTTATATTCTCTGTCTGGGTGAGATTGAAAGTCAATAAGATCTACGTGACAACGGGAAAAAAAATTCGGAAAAAAATCATAGGTTTCACAACAATGCTCTATTTAATACTTTTTTTATTTTATCTGGCGAATATCACAAAGGTGGATAAACATTTCAGTAATTTTTCACAATTCAACGATTCAACAATTTTTTCACCTTTTTTTCAACGAAAGTTTGAAAAGAAGGTGCCAGCTCAGGCATTGTCTTCGTCATTTGAATGTGGCTCATAATTACGAATCTGACGCCAATAACCTTTGTGTTGCTCTTAAGGGCAACGGTATGGACACAATTAAATATAATTTGATGACACAGAATCTCGTAAGAAATAATAGGATATTTTGCGTAACATTAAATTAGCTACGTTTGGGTAGCGTTACGTTGGTGAGGATATTAAAAAAAGTGCCTTTCTTGTCAATGGGGCATGGGTGAATTAAGAGGTATGTCATTAGTCACATACAATATATGTCATATAATAATCATATATGTGAAATCAGTGTGATGTTATTATAAATTTATCAAATACACACTAGTTAAACCACATCTGATACCCGTGTGATGACAGGGTGTGAAAGAATAATCCACCTGAATCTCATGCATATCGCAAGAGGCAACTAAAATGGGTACCCAGCGTCTAGGTGTATAGCCGGGCACCCTGATCCTGTGGAATATATTAAGTATTATGGGATAGGTTGGGAGGTACCTCAGGGACATGCCTTCTTTTGAAAGGTACGGAAATCATGATCCAGGGCACCCTCAGCATTCTTTCTTTCCCATGGGCTATACTGTCTTTGGGAAAAACGGGTGACCCCCACCTCCCCAGATTAATCTAAAGATTCTTCTACAATTTTTGTTCTTCTTGTAAGCAAATTTGTATCTTTTTTTCAATTTTTTCAAACCTCTAGATCACAGATTTGTCTTGTTTGGTGTAGCATAGCTCAGGTTCTTGTGCGAAAAAAAAATACTTCCACTCTTACTTTAAATCATATCTGAAGAAATTTGTATCACGTAGCATATGTCTACTATATAGTATAAATATGGCAATTTTGTTTTTCTCAGTACAAAGAAATTATATGTAAACAATAGAAGAACACCAGTTTTTGGTAGGGAAATATAATACAGTTTACTTTGATTATGGCAAAATCTCGCTCGTTTTTACTTAAGCACGTAAGTATAATTAATATTTTTATTTAGTCTTTGATATAATTTGGGTGCAGAGTGCTTTTGTATTATGCTAACCGTGCCACAACATTTTGTTATTCTTTACAGGATAAAATTATTTAACACTAATTAATTACTTTAAGTTAGTTAAGAAAAACTACTAAACCGTTAAATTGTGGCTCTAAATGTATATAAATAAAAAAAATTTCATTTTCGAAACCGAAGCTAAAATATTTATGAATGATTCAACTAGAGTGAATAAATGAAAGTGTATAACTTGCTCGTTATTTTTCAAGCCGAGATTTTATGTTTAACGTTTATTAATTTGGAATGGGCCAATGTTCTTTTTGAACCTCTAAATCAAAATTTTAATGTGCCTATTAAAATAAATTATAGTAAAATTTATTCTCATCATTTACATTGGACAGTTTCAAATTTGGGCAGCGTCATGTTTACCACGTGATACAATTAGGATTGTTGCACGTTTTTATTGAAAGTATGTTCGACCTCACTGTTGTGCTTGTAATATACAAATTGTAAAAAATAAGGATGGATTCTTCGTTTTCACTCTTGGCTTTTAAAGTACTTTGCATTTCCTTTTAGTTCACCTAAACTCATTAGCAAACGATTACAATATTTAATTTAGTCCGTCTATTAATGTAGTTATAACTTAAGGTGGTAATGAGCTAAGCAAGAATTAATTTAAAATAAAATTAAAGATGTCTACAAACTTTGTCTGAAAATTACTCGTGAAATTTCGATGAATTATTAAAAGAATTGCATTAAGGGTAACTGGACATGCAAAGAACTCTGGAACACTATACCCAACACTTTTGTGATATCTTTTCAAATTATTAGTTGAGCTTGGATTTTTTTTTCTCTGCTCCTAATAGTATATTAATCATTTTATAAAACTAAGAGTAATTTTTTTTTGTCCAATACTGTCTCCTCCCTTGATTAAATACGATTTGTGAGATCTATTTATATTTAAGTTCCATTTTAAATAAAACTATTACACAATAAGTTTCCAAAAATTTTATTCTTCTATAAAGGGTACATAAGCATATTAGTAAACTAAGATACTTCCCCCTATATAATGCCTCAATTAAAAAAATTTTTGAGGAAAAACAGAAAAAATGTTTCCAAAATTAGTTTTATAATTTTGTTTCAACTAAAAAGCTGCTGTAATATTATTAAAAGTTTGGTTCGCTATATTTCATGCATTGTTTTATGAGAAGCAAAATATCTTGCATGTTGGCTACTCAGGGGGCTATTGTTTTATTTGGATCGCTTTTGGCGTACCTGATTACTTGAATTTTTTTTTAGTTTTTATTAATTTTTATTACATTAAGCTTAAATGCATTCAACTTAACTTATAGTTTTAATATCAGAAAATTTACTATTGTCTATTTCTTTATTTCATAGTTTACTCAATAAAATAAGAATTAAAGTAATGTAATAATTATAAAAAAAAACGCACCTTTTTTAATCGGAGTTAAACAAACTGTAACAAGTGACAAAAGATCTACGGTGGATTTATAATCCTTTTTACTTTATTAAGGAATATGAAAAAACTCTTATCAAAATATAATAAAATTAAACATTTAATATCCTTTAAAACTCTATATAATTTCTTGAAATATGAGTAATCACTCTCTGTAGATTTATAAATTTTTGTAATTCGTATTACCAAAATGAACAACTTAAAAGTAGCCATATTATTTAACTTTCTTGCATTTTTTTTCATTGAATGATTAACGTAATTGAATGCAAGTTTTTAGTAGGATAACTTGGAGAAGAATAAGTATTAAGCTAATTAGTCTTGATATATAACCACGGATTAAGTTTTCCTTCAAGTCGTTGGTTCGAGCCTTGATGCCTCTAATTACCCTCCTTGTAGTGGACTAATACACAAATCTGTTTGTGGACCCAAGTGATCTAGTTGTAGTGGTGCGAAAGTTTCGAGAGAGGTGCCAGCTTGAGTGTCATCCTCGTCATTTAATTGAGGTGCAAAATTACGAGGTCCATCACCAATAACTAGTTTCATAAAAGCGCGACTTAAATAATCAATAAATTGAAATAACTTTCACCAATATGTTCCATGAAAATACTTTCAAATTCAGTCTTTTATATCAAATACCACCACACATCAATACAGGCATCCTCGTTCTTTGATAGGGGCCGCGGTAGCCTAGTGGTCAAGGTCGTGGACTAGCGACCGGCGATTTTCGCTCAGTCGCGGGTTCGATCCTTGGCCACCAAAGACCCACCGTGTAGCCGGGGCTGATGCACGTTAAAACTGCTCGGGGCCCAAAGTCCTCCCGTTGGCGTGGTGTGGATGTCAGGAGAGGGGGTGCCAGCTCAGGTGTCGTCCTCGTCTGACCGTGTTCAGAGAGTTGCGAGTAGCTAATTAGTCCAAAGGTCGTGGATAGCGGCTGGCGGTTTTCGTTCAGTCGCGGGTTCGATCCTTGGCCACCAAAGACCCGCCGTGTAGCCGGGGCTGATGCACGTTAAATCTGTCCGGGGCCCAAAGTCCTCCCGTTGGCGTGGTGTGGATGTTAGGAGAGGGGTGCCAGATCAGGTGTCATCCTTTTCGACTCTCCTTGTCGACCACTTGTACCTTCTTTTCAACTTCACGTCTAGACTACAGTTTAATCTTGTTTGGCGCAGCATAGCCATATCTGGCTCTTGCGCGAATAAACTTTACATTCACTCACTCGCACTCAGGTTTCGTCCTCGTCACTTGACTGTGGTTCAAAATACTAAGTTCGTCGCCAATAGCCCTGGTGTTGCTTCTAGTGCGATGTTAATAAAAACTAAACAAAAAATCGCCTTAAGCGTTCTGTAGGAAACCACGCCATTTGGTATAAATGATTCTTTTTTTTAATGACATCTATCTCAAAATTTTACTCCAGTTGGATTAGGACATTGATTTCTTAAACTAACTTTTATCATTGTAGTTGTATCGGAGATTCAGTATACTACGTCTTGAATTATCACTATAACATGAATTTCCCCTTACTAAACCCAGCATTAACAATCGGCAATAGTAGCATAAAAGTTTAATATTCCATGAAAACTTTGCAGGAGATTTCGAATGTAATTCAATCACCGTGTCTAAAAGTTTCCTTATTGATTTATGGAGACTCTATGAGTTGAAAATCTTTTCCGGGGATCTGAAGGAATTCTGTAAGCCCTTGTTCGCGAGTGAAGATATCCTAGGAACAACTAATATATCGTGACTCGTGTTTTGCTTGGGAAGAAGATGGGTAGGAAAGCCAACATTCAGAAGTTGTATTGTAACTTAATTTTCGTATTCTAATAGTTCTACAATTTTTCATTATTCCTTTAGATTCGGGGATAGCGTAGTGGTTATGGTCGCGGACATGTGACCGACGTTTCGTGAGCAGGGGATTCGAGCCCTGTTGCTTCTTGAATACTTGCTATACATAGCGGATCTGTACTTTAAACAAAGTCCTCCTAATAGCCTTGTGTTGCTGCTCTCGGTGCGACTTTAATAAGAGCATTCATTCAGTTTTGGTTGAGAAGTTAATATTTTACCGGACCAAAGTATGATTTTTATATGTTTGTTTATCTGAATATAACTAATCTTTCATTTTTAATCTCTGACGTTCCTACAAGGTCAATAATATGAATTTGATAGTCGATGGTACGTCGCATCAGTTTCATTGAGTGTTTATATGAATGTCGCACTTTAAGAAACGCGAAGATTATCATTTTCATCGCGGTGCTATGCCTGCGAAAATTACGAGTATTCATTTGAGTTAAAGGTCATTTTTAGTGATATTTGTTACCAGTTGATTTATATTTGAAATGTGATTTATGTTAATACTTTTGATGTAATGTAGATTTTTAATTTCATTGTTGAATAAAATAGAATTCGGGGATTGGACTCAATGCAGTTTTACCTTACTTGGAGGCTTTACACTTTGTAAGGAGCTGTGCATCAGAATTTCATTCGGACGATGTCGTCATGGACGTTGGCTGTGGGCCTGAAATGTATTGTTGCAAGGCTGTATTAGAAGTGTTTCCTCAAGTCAAAAGTTTAATTGCCGTTGATTCAGAGCAACGACTCCAAAACGCAGAACGAACAGATATAATCATGCCGTTTATCGGTAACATACAAGAAAGGTACTTGCAATTTTTCTTCTATTTGATTTAATGTTCATGTCAACGGGTAGTTTGTGGTCGGATTGCTAAAACTGAATTCATTAAACTGCAATTCTGTCCAGTAATTTAATCAATTGCAGGTCAGAATTAATTTGAACTGACTATAAAGTATCCGCTATTTCTGCCCATTATCTACATCAATAGACTTACAAGATTCGGTACCCACTCCACAAGCAAGTCTCGCTTGTCGTTAGTTCGAAAATATATAAATTTTTATTTTGCAAAAAGTCCCGATTTGGTTATTCCTTTTGTGTAAATATTTATATAATTGCAGTTAAATTGTATATTCTTAGTATAGAGAAATACTGCAGAGTGTATTAAATTGATTTTTTTTTTGTTGTGTTTACATAACGCACATGGATTAAAATCTATAATTTACTTTTAAAAGCGAAATCATTTAAATAACTTTTTATTAAAATTATGAAATGTATAATTTTTCGCCGAAATCGATTCAATAAGTGATTATTGTATATGCCGCTTTTGTAAAGTGGGGTAAAAATGTAATGTTAGTTCTGGAACACTTTTCAGAATCAAGAAATTTCCTATTAATTTTGGTAACACTTGTCTCCCATTTTGATAAATACGTGAATCTATACTCAAGAGTATCCCAGTGATATTCTTCCTATGGAGATTGCACTTTTTCGTGAACATGAATGTTCCCTCGGATATACTAACAATCTATTTCTTTTCAACCTTCTCTTGTTTATTAAATACATATTTTTTTTTTCTTTTCGAGCGCTCGTCTTCAGATTAGTGGTTGAAGACGCGCTATCAAGATACCAGAGTGGAAATGGTTGATATCGCAGATATTGTTTTTTACGCAGTAAGGTTGAAAAATTGAATTTTTTTGGGTGTACCTAGCTTTGTGGATGGGATTCCGTCTTTGATAAATACGGGTGACTCACCCCCGGGATACCCTAGAGGTCCTCTATTTTCGCGTTGTATTTTATCTTAACGTGGTGTAAAGAAATGTGGTATTTGAAGCAAATGTTTGTCGCAGCTTAGCCAGAATTAGTTCTTGCTATAATAATCCTTACTATCATTCACACCTTAACTATAGAAGAATACAGCCGTAACATAGGGTGGGAGGAAATTAGCGTAAATGACAGTTTGATTTAATTTTTTTACCAATAAAACTATTTCAACTGTAGATTCAAGGCTTTCTTCAGTCATTTAGAATTAGACTCGATCTAGTTATTGACTCGCCAAACTTTTAAGACTAATTTCTCAATTATTAAATACGCTGATTTTTTTGTATAAAATAGAAAATTACACCTTAGAGGACTCTCAAGCCGTGTGTGTGTGGGGGGGGGTCACTCATTTATCTAATTTAACCTTTACAATTATCAATAAACCATTTAAATGTTTAGATCCCAGTTATACATTGTTTGGCGCACCACCCCCGCATGTGGTTCATGCGCCATAAAGCTTCACCATCCCTCTTTGAGTAATTCAATGTTTTTGTAATATTTGTAAGAAATGTTTCAATTTTAACGATATCTCTTAGCTTGGGGGGGGAATGAATTTTAAAATTTTAAATCAGTCTTATATATAACATTTAACTTTTTAAAACTAATTTATTAATCACGTATATTTCTGATCTCTATAGAGATTCCTTAGAATATTATGAAGGCAAAATTAGTAAAGTCTTTTCGATGAATGTAGTTCATGAAATAAAAGACAAAGAATTGGCTTTTCAAAATGTATATCGCTTGCTGAAATGTGGAGGGGAAGCTGCATTCTCTTTCTGCGTGGAATCTAAAGGAAATAAATTTATTAAAGCTATGCTTGAAGTACCAAAGTATAAGAAATTGTTTCAAGTAAGTAGCATTATTTTCAATAAATTAGAAAGTTATTTTATTGAATTATTCTTCTTGAGACAAATTTAAAAACGTATAGCTTGTTTTTGTGGATACGATACTTTAAATATTCCTTTTGAGCAATATTGGGTTTCCAGATTATATATAAATCTCCAAAGTTTTTAAAAAGTTGACGTTTTAAAATAATTCATGAATTCTTGCGATTTAATTTTATATCTAACTGTACTAATACAAATAATTTCTTTAATGGTATTAAATACATTATTCATATGTTTTTAAATTTGCTAAGTGTGTAGTGTTTGTATCTGCACTTACGTCCCCGTTCAGCAAATGCACCATAGCTGCAATTGTTATCCAAAGCTTGTGATCTATCCATCACAGTTGGTACGCGGAAATCATTCCGATTTACACAGACGGATCGAAAGGAACTACATATATCGGCTGTGGTGTCGTTTCGGATGACATCGGGCACAGTTATCGGCTCGATACTTCCTGCAGTATCTATACTGCAGAAGCCAATTACTGTGCTTAAATTATTTACTGTTTCAGAGTTGTCGAGAAATCAAATTCTCGTAAGTTCGTAGTTTACATTGACAGCATGAGCGTCCTGGAACCATTGTTACATCTGGACGTTTGCAGTCATTTTGATGTGGTTCATATTGCTGACATTATTCGCATTCTGTATAGCAGGGATTATGTTGCGAGATTCTATTGTATACCTAGTCATGTAGGTATTTACGCAATGATCAAGCGGACTCGGCTGCACGATCGGCAACGAATCCTCTGCATCTCGTAGCCCCGCGTGATTACATAAGACGTCTCATTTTACTGACTATTTACCAGACATAGCATGAATGCTGTAATTTTTTATGCAATAACAAATTACACTCGACGAAGCCTATCATTAGATTGCTCCATTTCAAAGTTAAGAGCTGATATCAGCTTGGGTCTTTCACATTGTGCGTAAAACGAGTATATCCAATCTTTTGTTCGGGACGATGCTCACAAGTGTCCTTCTTGTCATGTCCCATACACTGTTCATCACATTAATGGAATATCCAGTGTTTCATCTGCATCGTTGTACTCTTTTTCATTCATTTATTTTAAATTTGACTGACTTAATGGCGAAATTCCCCAACGTAACCTATTTGAGTTTCTAAAACTAATTGGATTTTACATCTTGAGGTTTGATTTTGTGTTTTTTCTTTTTATTAATCTGTATCTTATTCCTTATCTGGTTTTAAGAATGGATTAGCTTGTGGAATCCTCAACGAGTGTTCGGCACATGATAGCTATAATTAGCTCTTGCGCAATAGCATTGCTAATACTCTCTCATCTGCGCTTGCATCTATCACCTTGACATACGATTTCAAGCTAAAAGCATTACTCTCGGAAACTTTTAGAATTTTACAATTTCGGAAATGCATCTGTTTACAACCACTTTCTCCCTCCATTCAACAAATCTCTATCTCTGTGAATATCTGTCGGGTTTTTCATAACATAATTAGCTTTTACAACAGAATAGTGGCCGCGGTAGCCTAGCGGTCATGGCTTCGGATTTGTGGCTGGTAGTTTTCGTTCAGTCGCGGGTTCCATTCTTGGCTGCTAAAGACCCACCGTATAGCCGGGGCTGATGAAAGTTAAATCTGGGGGTGGGGCAAAGTCCTCATGAACGTGGTGTGGAAGTTAAGAGAAGGCAGGACAGCTCGGGTGTCGTCCTCGTCATTTTACCGAGGTTCAAAATTAAAAGGTCTGTCGCCAATTTCCCTCGTGTTGCTTCTAGTTCTACATTAATAAAAACTACTCAAACTAAACCGCAACACCTTCTGTATAGGGATGAATATATAAGGACCTGTGAATCTCGAAGGTAAAGAATACAAGAAACGTATGAAAGCGCAAAATACTTAGTTTACAGAACTTTTGCAAATATTTTAGAAGTATATACAATGAATTCTATTCAGAAAATAGAATTCCTGATTGGTTGTATCAATAAACAGTTGGTGTAAATTTGTGACTTAGTGATGTTTTTGCAACCTAATCAGATATGAGGTGGAACATTATACGGTTATACAAAACAGTTTACCTTACGATACCTGAATTGCTTCATATATTGAACTAAATGATAAAATTTTACTTCGAATCCAATGGTTACTTGTACAAATTTTTCTTCATTTCACTTAAAACGGGAAAAGTCTTAAATGCACTTGTATCCTTGTGGATCTATTGCTAGAAACATGTTGGATGCTATGGTATTTTCAATTTATTTTGTAGGACTCGTTTGATGAAAATTTCTATCCAAATGAATGTAGAAAGCAGTATTATAAGGAAATGTTAGAAAGAGTTGGATTTCATGATGTTCGAGCCAATGAAGAAAGAAAAACACTACCATATTCTACAGATGAACAGTGCAAAGGTTGGTATATATTTGGAAATTTCAGTTTGGCTCATTTGAATTGAATGTTTTGCTTTCTGTTAACTAAACAGGAAGGTACTTCTAATCACAGTCGTTGTGTATGATGAATATAGTTAAGATTTGGCATTAAATGAATTTAACTGAAATGATCAAAATGCATTCGTCAATGTTAGAGAAAAAAAATTTCTCGGGGGTGGGGACTTTAAAGGACCCGTGTGATGACCGGGATGACAGAATAGTCTCATTGTAGCTCATGCATGTCGTAAAAGGCGACTAAAATGGGTACCCAGAGTCTGGGGGTATAGCCGGTCACCCTGCCCTTGGGGATTATATCAGGGGACCTCAGGGACTTGCTTTCTTCAGGTAAGTACGGGCATCATGACCCCGAGGCACCTTAGTGATCTTTTTCTTTCCCATGGGGTTTACTGTCTTTGGTAAGCATGGGGGACGCACCTCCGGGATACCCTAGCGATCCTTCTGTATTTTCGACCCTCCTTGTCCACCAAAATTTTATATAATTAATTTTAATTATTATATTTATTTTGTTATTTAATATTTAGTATACCAAAATTTTATTTAAATAGTGGTTGACGTCTAGACCACAGTTTAATCTTGTTTGGCGCAGCATAGCCATATCTGGCTCTTGCGCCAGTAAACTTTACATTCACTCACTCACTCACTGAATGCAATAAAGTGCATTTAAAAGAACAAAAAATGATCCCTTCTGTGGAATTAATTTTCCTCAGATTCTTAAAAAAATATTCTTTAAAGACCGGGAAAGGGGAAAACTCGCAAACGAATTATTAAAATAAGAATAAAAATATTTTTATTTTTAAAAATCTGAACAAAAAAAGTAATTCCACAGAAGCATTCATTATTTTTGGCTCTTTCAGATGCACTTAGTTACATTTAAATAGATCAAACAGTCAAGATGAGAGAATTAAAGTCGAAATCCCATAGGTTTAGCATTACGTCCACGAAATCAAAATGGCGGGTAGATGAGAACGTTAAGTTGACTATTTATATAGTTATGTCTAAAGTGTGGATAAAAGAACATTTTACGATTAAATACTAAGCTATCTGCGTGTTTCCGAAAATTTATTACGGAACGGAGTTGTGATTGTTTTGCTTCTGTAATTAAGTAGCATTAAAATCCAAAATTAAGCATTTGAAAACATGTTGCAAAATGAAGTGTCTCTATTTCTTATAGTATTCCTAATTTTTGAGTATAGAACGTTACAAAAATTCTCAAATGAATCTTATAAGGCTCCTCAAAATGGGTAGATACATTTCATTATTTTTATTGCTTAGAATAAAGGTACTCTTCTTTCAGAAAACCGAACAATGAATACTCTTTTGCCATCTTTCATTTTACGATGTCTTTCCTTCTAAGGTTTCAGATAAATAACTTATCAAACACGTTTACACATCTTGCCTTAAAAATACGCCCTTTTAGTTAAGTACGGGTATCGTGACCACGTCCTTGGCGATTCCTTGGAGACTTTTTTTTCTTTCCCAAAAAGTTTAGACTTCAGTAAAGGTAACGCATCCCTTGGATACCCTAATGATCCGTGTAAACGTTCAAACTTACTTGTCAACCAATTGGCCATGGTTGTCTAGTAAACATGGGGCTAGAGGCAGGCGTTTTTAGTCGTGGGCACTAGTCCTGATGCCACTAAAACCGCCGTATAGCGGGGTTGATGCAAGATAAATTTGTCAGGACTTCAAATCCTCTCGAAACGTGATGGGGGGGGGGATTTCGATGTGGGAGGTACAAGGTCAGATGTCATCCTTGTCAGCTCGCCAAGGTTCAAAATTGCGAGATCATCTGCAATAGCCCTCATGTTGCTTCAAAGTGCGATGTTAATAAACAAATGCATATGGCTTGATTTGCTTGTTGGGTTTGGGTCCCCAAATCTTTACTTGACCCGTGTGGTGACCGGGTATGATAGAATAGTCCCACTGTAGCTCATGCATGTCGCAAGAAGCTACTAAAATGGGTACTCGGCATCTGTGAGTATAGCTGGACAACATGCTTCTGGGGATTATATCGGGGGACCTCAGGGGCATGCCTATGGGTAGGTACGGGCATAATGTCTCCGAGGCACCCTGGTGATCTCCCTTTCCCATGGGGGGGCCCTCACTGATTACCCTAACTATCCTTATCTATTTTCGATCCTTCTGGTCAACCTATTATCTTTTTCCATTTTTTTTTCACGCGTCTAGACCAGAGTTGCATCTTATTTGACACAGGAACCCGAGGTACCCTAGTGATCTTTCTTTCCCATGGGGTTTACTGTCTTTGGTAAACACGGGTGACGCACTCCCGGGATACCCTGGCGATCCTTCTCTATTTTCGACCCTTCTTCTTGTCAACCTCTTTTACCTTTTTTCAACTTCACGTCTAGACTACAGTTTAATCTTGTTTGGCGCAGCATAGCCATATCTGGCTCTTCCGCCAATAACCTTTACATTCACTCACTCACTTATTTGACACAGTGTAGCCACATGTGGCTCTTATGGCTATAAACTTCCTTTCACTCACTCAATAGCGAAAGAGACTGATGTGACAACTTTGCAGTTTCCAAGGTGTTATCTACGTCATATACTGGAGAAATATTGGAGGAATATTAAGAAATAATGTAAAATAATCTACATCAGAAGGATCACTAGTATATTTCGAGGACGCGTTACGCGAGTTTACTAAAAACAGTAAGCCTCGTAGTAAAAATTACGTAGTAAGATTTCAGCATTTGGAGTCTTGTGTAGTCACCGGGTCTAAAAGAATAGTCCCATTGTAGCTCATGCCTGCTGTAAGAGGCGACTAAAATTGGAATCCAGTGTATGAGGCGTAGCCGGGCACCTTACCCATAGGGATTATATCGGGGCGCTTGCCTTAAGTAGATACATCTTGTACTCGAGGCCCTCTAGTGATCTTTTTCTTTCCCATGGGGTTTACTGTCTTTGGTAAACACGAGTGACGTGGCTACGAGATATCCTAGCAATCCTCTCATCATGACCCCGAGGCACCTTAGTGATCTTTTTCTTTCCCATGAGGTTTACTGCCTTTGGTAAACACGGGGGGCGCACTCCCGGGATACCCTAGCGATCTTTCTCTATTTTCGACCCTCTTTCTTGTCAACCACTTATCTTTTTTCAACTTCTCGTCTAGATCACAGTTTAGTCTTGTTTGGCGCAGCATAGCCATATCTGGCTCTTGCGCCAATGAACTTTACACTCACTCACCCTAGCAATCCTCTACTTCACACCCTTGTCAACAGCTATTTATAGTTTTGAATTTATTCAAACTACCACACCAGTTACTCCTTGTTTGGCGCAGCTTAGCCATATACGGCTCTAGCTCCAATAAACTTCACTTTCACTGACACTCGTACTCCTCCCTTAGAGAAAGAGGGCTCCTGAAAAGAAGACAAAATTAAATTCAAGATCATAAATCGCATTTGATTTCTCGCTTTTCATTAATGGTGGAATATCGCATAGTTTTGCAGTCTTTCCAGTTTGACCAAACTGGCGGATGAGGATTTTATACAATTACTAAAATGAATATTTGAACTTGATTATTGCCAACCGAAACCATACAAAATGTGACCCTGTATCTAGTTTTAGAAGCAGTTCATAGTCTTCTCAATTTTTGGAAAAAATACTATTTTAAGGAGAATTTATTTTAATTTGACTTTTACAGTTTATATATGAAATGCTTGACTTTAAGTGTGATTAGTTTTCTTGTTATAGATTCGCAATGAAGCTCTATTTGAAAACTTTCTTTACTTATTCCTTTCGCCCTTAACTTCAGAAATATTGTTTTTAGCTTTGTATATACTTGCATTTTAATCAATTATTACAATTTATTTTTGGAAAGTAAACGACAAAGTGTGAAGTAACGTATGAAAAGCTTCAAAATAAGGGAAATTACTGTATATTTTAATCCGCTATTTGTTTTCAATTACTTTTGATTATTTAAATGTATTAAATGCTCTTGAGATTTAGTTAATGTTCGAAAAGTGTTTTTAAAACGTTTTTCTGAATTTTTAACATGGTCACTTTAATATGTGTATAGAAAAAATGTTTCGTGAAGTGACCCCATCCCCTTTAAGATATTATCAAAGTATGTGAACTCCAATTGTATGAAGAAATAACGTCAAAATCGCTTTCAATTTTCTATAAAATAAACATTAATGTATCCTATATGCTGGTTTATTTTCAAAACTTAATTGCGAATAATTTTCTTTCCATAGAAGTCCTATCTAAAACACTAAAAAAATACTTCAAAGTACCACGAGAAAAAGAAGACGAATTCATAGATGAAGCGTTCCAAATTTACGTGAAAATCGATAGTATTGCTGATGGAAAACCATATTACCATTCTTTAATCCTGACCTTATTCGGAGTTAAGCCCGTGGAAAGCATGGATTTGAAGGCTATGGAAACGTCGGATGCTTAAATTTGTTTTGGTCAAACAGTAAAAAAGGATTAACAATTGAAATTTTCAATGCATGTAATGATTTTAAATGTTTTGACCTTCAATGTGATACATTTTAAAATACAAGAGTCTCGTTTTTAATGAAGAATTAAATATATTTTCTGTTTTCGCTTCGCAGTACTTGTATCTTTTATTAGTTTAAATAAAAGAATTTACGAAAATATAAGTGTTGCATAATTTTTGTTTTATTTATTAAATGCTTTCAGATTGTGTTTAGTTTATCAAGCTTTTGGAGGCAATGATTAATATTTTTTTCAAATTAGAAGGCTTGTTAAAAAATTCTGAGGTCTGCCCCAAAATGTGACCTTTTATTCATAAATTTCTTATTCAAATAGAACCGTTTTACACTTATAGCGCATGGCCTCTATCGTAATTCTTCCTTCATCTAACATTTCAGAGATATTAAATGGATTGGTTTGTTTAAAGTCGCATTACAAGCAATGAGAGCTATTGGAGAAGGATCTCATAATTTTGAGCTTCTGTCAAGTGACGAGGACGATACCTGAGTTGGTACCTCTCTCGTAACTTCCACACTAAGGTAATGGGAAGACTTTGGGCTACGACATATTTTTCTTGGATCAGGCCTAGTTACACGGCGGACCTTCGGAACATAAGAGCCACAAGGCTCGATTCTATAACTCGACGAAAACCGCCGGCCGTGATTTCGAGACCATGACCACCAGGCTACCGCGGCCCCGAGATAGTAAATGAAGTAGTTTGATTTGAAATCCCAATGATTGAAACGTGATTAACGTAGATTATAATTTGTAAAATGTGGTGAATAGATGCTGTAAATTTAATTTGTCAGAAGCGAAGCAATTTGCACCGAGTTTGGAAATTTAAGCAATGGAAGATTGGTACTGAAGCTATAAAAGCAGGAACGCCTCTGATATATTTACCTTCAAGCAAGTGCGGGCATCATGACTCCGAGGTACCTTTGGTATTTTTCTATCGTAGAGTTTGTTTTTGTAAACATTATTGAGGTGCTACGAAAGACCCGTCGTGTAATCGGGGCTGATGCATTTTAATTCTGTCGAGGCCAAAAATCCTCTCGTGCGTGATGTGGAAGTTGGGAGAGGGGTTGCCAGCCCAGGTGTTGTCCTCGTCATTTACCAGAGTTTCAAAATTATGAGGTCCAGCAACAATATTCCTCATGTTTGATGGTTAAGTTTTATTAACATTGCAATAGAACAAACACAATATGTACAGAACACTTTACTGTTACTCTTATCAATATCAAGGGCGAATTATAACTTTAAATTGGTCAATTCTATTTAAAATTTTTAGAAGTCTTCATTTTCTAATCTGTTGCCAAAAGTTTATTTAATTATTCGAAATATTTTTAATACTAATTTTACTATAATGCATTTAATTACTCAAGGCTGTCCAGAGTTCGGTTTTTGCAAACTCTCGATTGAATTTATTTAATTTTTTTTGGATATTAGCTGCAAACACTTGTTAGTTCAAGCTTTTGCGATGATCTGGCTGTTATGCTCTAGGCCTAAATGTTCAAGATATAACTCCAATATTTTAATTAATCTTATTCCTTAGCATCTGATATGGCTAAGATCGATTGAGAAAACAAAGTCTTCAGGCTTTGTTGCGTTTAAATGCCTATCAATCTATAGCAAGGGAGTTCGTGGTAGCTGTGTCTTTAGTTGAAAACCCAATTTTCAAAATAAAATTGTTTCGTTTACATTTGTAAACTATATAAATATTTAGGTGTCCTGATTGACTGCCGGATCTCATCAAACCTCCACATTAACTACCTTGGAGATTAAATTTAAATAGCGTTTCTTTTGGGATTTAAATTCCAAAAATTATAAAGTATGGTACTATTCTGTCTTTGAATCCATAAGTCATTGATATGGGAGTCTGGAGTGCTCTAATATCCGCAAATTTACAAGTTAAACTGCATTCAGAGAATTTATTTTGCAAAAAAGGCCTACAGGACGTTTCCATCTATTGCTTTACAGATAATAGTTGGGGGCCCCTTACTTATCTTACCTTAAAATTTATTTAATTTTCCTTAAGTATCAAATTTGGAGGCAGCATAATTCAAAAGTTTTCCACTTGATTAATAATATCCCATTTGACTCTAATATTTCACTGAAAGCTGTTCGTCATGGAAAAGGAATTTGTTATCATAATACATTTTCATAGCCCTTCGAGTGGAAGATTTACAACGATGGATCAAGGATTGGATTCAAAACTAGGTTCGCTATGTATGTCTTCTACCGAGGCGTTCTAAATAGGGTCTATATACTTATAGTGAATTCTTATAATTCAATTTTCTAGGTCGAGGTTTCGGCAACCGTACCAACCGTATTGTGAGCCGGTTCTCGTAACTTCAAAGTTCTATTCTGAAAGTTAATCATCAATATTTTTGCTGCAGAACATCTGAAATAAATCTGCTTTCATTAATATTCATTAAAGAAAGAAAAAATGGCAACTTTTTCTTGTTTTCATAGCTTTTGTTGGTTTTGAATCCCGACAGATAATTGGAATGAAACTGCAGATTCATTTGCAAGACTCGCTGCCACTGTTGAGGGAATAAATGTACATGCCCCTCGGTCTCGTAATTAAGATTTTAAAAAAAATGCCTCTGTCTCTGTCTAACTGGAAGTTCTGTCGACTAGTAATGCAGGCAATTGGGTTCAGTCTAAATTAAAATTTGTTTCATTTAAGGTTTTACTACCCGTTTCTTAATTAGCCATAGTCCCTTTTGTTATTGAAATCGTCTTATTTGAAAAATGCAAAATTAATGTTCCTGTGGTTCTGGTGATGAGGACCGTAACGCTTTTCTTGACCTTTTACCAAAGGTTTTCATTAAAATTAACTTGATGCTGAATCGAAACCTATTTGGCTGAATTCCGCGAGTGAAAATGTAAAATTTAAATTTCAAGTTTCAATTGTATATTTTTACGGCTGTAAAATTACCCACCACATTTCATAATTGTTTCAATATTAGATTGCAGTTCTAAATTTTTAACATTTTTGTGGTGTACGTATAATATATAGTGGCACAAACAATTGAGGTTACACCTTACTTTTACTTGATAAATCCAACTTTCAATCAAAATAACACCTTAACCAGAAGTGCAAACGAATTTTTATTCTTAGACATAACAAAAGGTTTAATTAACAGTAAAAATAAAGAAAAATCAACGACAAAATTCTAAAATAAAACTTTTTAGAGGCATTTCAAATAAACATAAGCAGATTTTTACCTCAAAAAATTGAGGATACACAAATGAAATTTTTGTTTAACTACCACTTGATTTCTTTTTGCTTGCTACTAATAATCTAAGTTTGGGAAATTTTATCCTAAACTTTTTCAACTGTTATTTCTGTCTTTGGTTATAAGAATATAAAGCTGTAATTTTAAATAGAAAATGGCTCCTCGGAAAGAGACTAGTATTGATGTAAGAAAATTTATATTAAGGTTATTTAAGAAGGGAAAATCTTATCGTGAAATAGCTGAAATTGTCGGTAGAAGTCACTCATGTGTCCAGAAAATCATTGGGAAATTTAAACGCGATGGATTAATTCAAAATAAGAGTGGAAGAGGAAGGGAAAAGTATTCTGAGTGATGTAGCTAAAAGGAAAATTTTAAAAGATATCAAGATTAATCCTAAACTGAGTGCAGTCTAACTAGCTGCAGAAACTTCTCGAATAATCTGCAGAAGTGTAAGTACTGAAACTGTGAGAAATGTGATTAGACATGCTGGATATAGCAGTCGAGTAGCTAGAAAGAAACCTTTCATAAGCTTACAAAATCAGAAAAAGCGTTTGGAGTTTGCAAAAACTCATCAGTTGAAGACAGAAAACTTTTGGAAGAAAGTTATATTTAGTGATGAAAGTAAATTCAACATTTTTGGAAGCGATGGTTGTCGCACCATTTGGAGAAAGCCGAACACCGCTTTGGATCCAAAAAAATTAGGTCCTACAGTTAAACATGGTGGTGGCTCCGTCATGGTTTGGGTTGTATGGCTGCAAATGGGGTATGAAATTTAGTTTTTATAGATGGTATAATGGATCCTAAGCTTTATATAGACATACTCCGCAACAATCTTAAAGAAAGTGCACAAAAATTGGATTTAGATGGAAATTTTATATTTCAGCACGACAACGACCCCAAACACACGGCACGTAATGTCAAAATGTGGTGTCTTTTTCATTGTAAACAGCAATTGCACACACCGCCACAGTCCCCTGACATCAATGTCATAGAAAATTTGTGGGCCACACTAGAAACAGCGGTCCAAAAACACCAGATTAGAAACAAAGCCCATTTAAAGTAAGTGTTACAAGAAGAATGGGATAAAATATCTCCAGATACCACTAAAAATTGGTCGAATCGGTACCAAGACGTTTGGAGGACATTATAAAAGCCAAAGGACATGCAACAAAATACTGATACTGTCTATGCATGTAATATATCGAAAAAATTTCATTGGTGTATCCTTAATTTTTTGAGGTAAAGATCTGCCTATGTTTACTTCAAATATTTGTGAAACTTTTAATTTTAGATATTTTTTGTTGATTTTCGTTATTTTTACTGTAAATTAACCCTTTTATTACGTGTAAAAGTAAAAATACGTCTTCTATTCTAGTTAATGTGTTATTTTCATTAAAAGTTGGATTTATCAAGTGAAAGTAAGGTGTATCCTCAATTGTTTGAGCCACTGTACCTTTCACTTCCGGAGGGAGAAAAAAGAAGTGCTTCTCTGAGCCAGCGGCTTCTTACCACGGAGTGTTACTTTGTGCTCAGACGAGTTTAGATATTAAGCCTAATTCGCAAAAAAATTCCTCTAAAATTGGCTATTCAGTAGAATAGTGTGGTTTTGACATATATTATTTAAAATGCATTAAACTTAATATATATGAAAGAAAAAAAAAGATTTAATCAAAAATTGTTTTATACACAATTACAAAAAATTATTACATAAAAAAATCATATCTATTAAGAAAATACAAAATATATTTACATTTATTACATAAATTTCATGGAGCAATGATGTGCCGTTACATGAAATATTAAGATATAAAAAAAAATGAATCTTATTTTGCTGTATGGTATTTTTCAAAATATTCAATGCATGGAGCCAACGTCACATGTCATTACGCATATTTTGTCAACTTTTGAAGTTTCACGCAAGATTTTGAGCAAAGGGCACATCTTTGTCCTCCCCCCTTTAATTTTTATGTAACACATCGATCAATAACTCCCGAGACTAACCCAGAGATGGCGCTCGTAGTAAACCAGTAACCAGGTCTTTCTAGAGTACTAACCTTTGCTTGAAACGTGTCAAATTTTTAAGTCGATCAGACCAGGAAAAAGGTTTTTTGAAGTGAAGTGAAAAAGGTTTTTTCCAAGTGGGTGCCGCGATTGCTTTCGATGGAACAAAAACAGCAACGAGTCGATGATTCAGAAAGTTGTTTATCGCTATTTACTCGCGACAAAAAGATTTCTTGGAAAAAAAAAAAGAAAAAAAATTTTTGGGAAAAAAAAAAAAAAAAAAAAAGATTTGGAAAAGCGTTGGAACGATTGTATCACCCTAAAAGGTGATTAACAAAAGGTGTTATGTTGATGAATAAAAAAAAATTTTGCAAAAAAAATGTTGTTTTCAATGTTAGACTCGGGAGTTATTGATCGATGTGTTACATATTTGGAAAATATTGTCCAATGACACGTAATAGATGTTTGACGTTTGAACAAGGAGTTTATGGAAAAATATATGGAATACACAAACATATAATCTGATGAATCGGTTTCGATCTAAATTTTAGTAATGAAACTTTTTTAATGTAACAGAGCCGTCTACATTCAACCCTGATTTCTCTGTGAACACAAGAGAATGCAAATAATTAAGTTTTCGCTCCAATCATCCTACAATTGCTGATTGCTTGATTCGTCTTCTGCAATCTCCAATATAACTGTACTTGATGCTTCAGAATCATCATCTAAGTCACTAAACAGTGCAGATTTATCGGTATTTTCGCTAACATCCCTGTCAGATTTATTCATTAATTCAAAAATCTCAGTCTTAGATAAATATTTTCTTTTCGTCGTGACTGTCGCTACAAATAAAAGCCGACCGAATGAAACGAGCTAAGAGCATGTGCTGCCAAAAGCCCTGACCCCATAAACATCCATAAATTCGCATTCGAACTTCTAAGAAGCAAGCAAGAAAGAAAAAAATCAAACTGAAAGCAAGTGCACCCTTAAAATAATGTCATTACATTTAAAGAGCCACGCAGTAGCACGTGATTTTAACAATTGCTTCCCCCCTCCCCTCCTCGTAGCCAGAAGTTAAATCCAAGCCCATATCACCAAGGTCAACACTCCAGATAACCTATCTATATAGATTTCGCTGTATTGTAACGCCATGTAGTAACATTAAAAGATCAAATAAAACGTTCTCATCAAGCGTATCTCTATTGATACGTTGGGCCGTAGAAGACACTGACGGGGCGTATCGCCTGTGATACGCTGGGCACAGATAAGCAAATATGAGAGTATCGCATGTGATACGCAGGAAGTGAATGGGTTAAATTATACGTATATATTTTGTCTAGTGCTCCATTTTTGAATATTTTAATTTTCTTTATGTGCATTATTTGCACCATAGGCGTGGCCGGCAGTCTGATTTTGGGCGTGATTCACGGTGTCTATATTCGTTATTAGTAGGGAATCGAGATGACAATGGAATGCAAACTGATATGTATTCCAAAAGAAAGGTGAAAAATTAAAAATATTTGAACTATGACGTCACTCTCTATATACGCATTGTTAGCTTTTATTTCCATTTTAATTTTGAAATTGTATATTTTCCTTTGTTCTGTGCTCCAACATGTACTGTTATATCTAATCTTTTATTATTGTAAAATATGTCTTTTTGGCAATAAATGCTTAGTGTGGAAGATATTGTCTTCCGAGAGTCCGTTTGGTAGTTCTAAGCCCATTGGATGAGATCGGTCCCCTTGGCATTCTGACCAATACGTAGTCAGTTTTATTTATAGACTGACAAGAAATTATATATTATGTCATTCTTTGTGAACCAGTGCTTTTTTACAAAATATAAAAGAAAGTGACTGCTCCTAATAGATTGTATTATGATTGAACATGTGTGATTTTTATAAAATTTTAGTAACTATTCGTTTAGTGCCTATTAAATTATGTATCGATTCATTGAATATTTTTAATGTTTGTGATTGATTACTGAATTTACATTCAGAGAACTCAAGTTTGGAGGATCTCGGAAATGAGAATTCTTACTGTATTTATTTTCTTTTGCCTGCCAGCAAATCGTCAGAATACTTTTATGCTGAATAATTAATGGCGGCGACGCAGGGTTGCTTTGAAGTCGAGAAGAGTTTTTAATCAGTTCTGTCTTTTTTTTACGTGTTGTATAATAGAGATAATAAATGTGTGTTTTGCGTGAATCAGCCTTTTTCCCCGAGTTTTTTCTCGAACCCTTCGTTTTAGGACGATGCGTAATATCGGATAGAAATTATGGTCGTATTTGTGAAACGTAATTTACATTTCCCAAATGATGAGAAAGAAACTAACATTTTCTTAATGGCTGCTGAAAACCATTGAACAAAATATAGGGAAAATCCATGATCGATATTTTCTACTTTTTTCTATTTCTCTAGTTTTTTTTAGCAGTTATGGTTGTTTTTTCTTTATATAAATACAAGAATCATGGCTCCAAGGTAGTCTAGTGATTTTCTTTCCCAAGAGGTTTACTGTCTTCGATTAAAGACATCCATGTGTTTTTTCAATTTCCCTTCATGACAATCATTTCTTAATTTTTTTTCCTTTTTTTTCCCCCCAACGTCTGTAACTTAGATACTCCATGTTTTGGTGCAGTATAGCAACATCTTTCTCTTGTACCATAACAATTCACCATCACCTCTCTCAAATTGTCTTGTTTGCTTTTTGATGTCACTGAAGTCCCGTCTCTTACTTTGGCCGATACCTGTTAAATCTGTCTAGGGTTCAAGTCCTCACATTGGTGTGATGTGGAAGTTTAGGGAATGGGTGGCAACCCAGATGTTCTCCTCGTCACTTTTCCATGCTTCAAAATTCAAAGTCCGTCATTTATTGTCCCGGCGTTGCTTTTAATTACGGCGTTGTTTATCAACCTGTCAATAAATCGATCCTCGGTACTCTTTATAAAAGTTAATATGAATGCCTTCATTTATTCTTACATGTCACTTAAGTCCATCCGTGCAGCCGGCTCTTGCGCCAGTAATCTTTACATTCACTCACTCACCTGTCATGCAGCCGGAGTTGATGTACGTTAAATCTGTCGGGGCCCAAAGTACTCCCTAGGCGTGGTGTGGATTATGTCGCATGGGAGTCGGAGAGAGATGGTGCCAGCTCAGGTGTTATCCGCATCACTTGACTAAGGTTCAAAATTAATATGACCGACACACAATGCTCTCATATAGCTTGAGGTGCGACGTTAATAAAACAAACAAAAAAATCCTTTATATTTACTTATAACATTTAAAAAACGACAATATATAATGCTCATTTTATAAGAAAATATAAATTTAAAATTAATGAGAAACAAATTTTAGAAATTCAGTTAAGTTTCTTTTACAAAAAGTTAAATTTGAAAAAAAAATAACATCTCTAGGTAAAAAAAAAATTAAGACTTTTTCCCATTTATTTCGAGTTCTAAATAAAGGTAAAAGAAAAATTTAATTAACATTAAAATTTATGAACCAAAACCCTATATTTTTCATTATATTCAGGAAACATTTTTTTCAATACTTTTTTTTACCTCCAAATATATTATCTTGAATTAAAGAATTTCCTCAAGAAGAGAGAAAGAGTTTTTCGCTTCATGACTTCAAATCACAGAATTTTTAATGTTTAATTGACCGATCATACAATGGATCTGAAGTATAATGAATGAATAATTTATTTTTTCTGTATTTCTATTGATAGTCTTTCTGATTAAGATCTTTTTCCCTTACTACTTTTTTCTTTTATTTAGGGAACTAAGTTGCTATTTCATTTAAGCAGTTTCTGGAGATATTCTTTTTCTTCCTCAAAAATAAATTAACGATTCAGATAAAACGGGAAATAAAACCCTTTTCATGGTTTGTTTTTCTGTGTCTATAACCATTTAACAGCTGCTTGTATTTAAGGAACAAATTGGTATTAAACAATAAAAGCGAAAGTGAATACCTTTACCAAGATTGTACTACGCATCCTATATGAAATGCTCTAGCTTTAGCAAATTTTGTATAAACTGTACTTTCTGAAAACTTTTGATATAAAAAGGTAAGAAATTATATCTTGAAGAATGGCGTAAAATTAAAAGAAATATAAATTAAATGAAAAAAGAAGGAATTTATGAGACTTCTCGGTATTTAAAAATTATTTTTCCATCATTTTTATCACATCATAATAAAAATTCGCTTGATTAAAATGTCATAACATATTTTATGTTACTTGAAAATAATTATTATAATACTCGTAATAATAATAATAATATGCTTGTTCAAACAATTTCGTACATGTCCCCTTACAGCCACTTATAAATAATTTCCTATATGATTCCCATTCATTTTCGACGACTGCTTACACAAGGTGTCCAATAAGTCCGTAAGAATTTCAAAAAATCAAATTAAAGTAGTTTGTATACTTCAATGTGGTTAGTAAAAAAATATATTCGCTTGTAAGGTATTCATTTCAGTAAAGAAAAGGCCGCGGTAGTCTAGTGGTCATGGTTTCGGATTCGTGACCGACGGTTTCCTTTCAGTCACGAGTTCGATCCTTGGCTGCAAAAGACCCGCCGTGTAGCCGGGGCTGATGCACGTTAAATCTGTCAAAGCCCAAAGTACTCCCGTTGGCGTGATGTGGATGTTAAGAGAGGGGCGTACTAGCTCGGGTGTCGTCTTCATCAATTGACCGAGGTTCAAAATTACGAGGTCCGTCACCAACAGCCCTTATGTTGCTCCTAGTGCGACGTTAATATAAACTAAACTGAACTAATTAACAGATATGTCTAGTAAAAGTAATGCATTGTTAGCAATTGGAAGAGTACAATTATTATTGACTGGTCTTGGTACAGTTAAATTCAGTTTAGATGGTGCACCTTCTCTCGTCAAAACTAAGTGAAGAGTTTCACGAGACGAACTTGTACTGAATATCGATTGATCAGAAATCAACGTACAAATAAATCGTACTCTGGCCCAGCATATTAAACACCTATTTATTTTTGACTCTGATGCTACCAGAAGTCTCAATAATAGGGAGATAACCCATCTTCAGTACCATAAAAAGATCGTCATTCGCTGAGAAATTTCCCGCATTCCACTGGATACGGTAGTGTTGTGCTTCCCTTGCAAACTGTCGTTTCTGTGACGGAGGTCACGTGCAAGATTTAATTTTAGGCTTTAATATGCTTCCAAACGTTTTCATAAAATACGTTGTGTAATAAAAACAGTTTTTTTTACCTAATTTTCATATTTACTTACGTGTGCTAAGCGCCGTCTACTGACAAATATGTAAACTATTTTATTCTACCGAAAAAAAAAATTCCTCTTCAGAATTGTTTTGCAAACTGCCTTCAAATGCACCAATGATTTTAATTTTTGGATTTTTTAAATACTTACGAACTTATGGGATATCTTGTACTTCGGATACTCATTACACATATTTTACTTTGTACGTGTATTATCAATTAAAATATAATTCTTAATTTTCATCTGCTTATAATTGTGCAACACTACTGTGTTTTAAGTATATATACGGTTTACCTTATAACAATTCTTAATAATATTACCTTATAATATTTTGTTATTAATTGTTCATATTTTAATGCACATTTATTTTGCTGTTGTATCGGGAATTCGTTTCTAAATGTAATGCAACTCTCAATCATTCCTAAGTTTTAATAAAATATTCAAAATATTATAAAATTGAGTTTGTTCCTCTACTTGCAAATTCAGGGTTCAAAATTATTTTTAATTTATGTTCAATTAAACTGCCTTAACATAAAAATGATTTTTGAATAATTGAGTTACATTTTTATAACACAAAAGTGAGAAGGAAAATGAATCACTATTGTAGTAATTTAATTACAAATGAATTGTATGATATTATATACTTAGTTATTAGTTATGATTATGATATTATATACTTAGTTATTAGTTAGAGTTATGATATTATATACTTAGTTATTAGTTAGAGTTATGATATTATATACTTATTAGTTATGATATTATATACTTAGTTATATTATTAGAGTTAGAGGTAGTCTTATGGTCGCGAATTCGCTGGTGGAGTAACTCGTGTGGTGTCCGGGTGTGAAAGAATAGTCCCACTGTAGCCCATGTATGTCGTAAGAGGCGACTGAAATGGGTACCCAGCGTCTAGGGAGCATAGCCGGACATCCTGTCCCTGAAGATAATATCAGGGGACCTGAGGGACTTGCGTTCTTTGGGTGTCATCATGACCTGAGGTACCCTAGGGATCCTCTTCTTTCCTATGGGGATTACTGTCTTTGGTAAACAGGAGTGATGCACCCACGGGATAACGTAGCGGCCTTTCTCTATTTTCAGCTTTCCATTCTTGTCAACAAATATTTAACTTTTTGCAATTTTTTCAAATGTCTAGATCCCAACCTTACTTGTTTTGACGTAGCATGGTCACATCTGGTTATTGCTCCATTAAAATACTGT
This sequence comes from Nephila pilipes, assembly GCA_019974015.1. Taxonomy (NCBI): domain Eukaryota; kingdom Metazoa; phylum Arthropoda; class Arachnida; order Araneae; family Nephilidae; genus Nephila; species Nephila pilipes. Next base: position 115,420 of record BMAW01044235.1, read on the forward strand.
CACTCACCCACTGGCGGCGTTGTTTTCGTCTTGTCGAAGGTTCGAGTCCTAAAGATCCGCTGTATAGCGGGGCTGATGCACATAAAATCTAAACGAGGTCCCTAACCCTACCTTTGATATGATATTGAAGTTTGGATAAAACGGTACCAGCTTAGGTGTTGTCTACATAACTTGACAGAAATTCAAAATTACGAGATCCTTCACCCTCATACTACTTCCCGGTGCAAAGTTAATAAGTGATCGCATCACATTATATACTCATAAGAAAAATAGTCATTTTAATTTGTTTGATAAAAAAAAGCAGTGCAGATTTATATAGTTGTCTTTATTATATTTAAGTTGCTTGTAATACTATTGTTTTAATTTTAAATATTTGTATTGATAAAAATTACTAAGTTACTTTACTATTGAGTCTAATGAAGTTTATATTCTAATTAAACTTTTTCACAGACAGTACAAAAGAGAGCGTGTTTACATAGAAAGAGATTAATTTTTGTGTGTTGTTAATGTATTTACTAAAATATTTCGATACAATTGAAAAAAAAACAACGAGTTTTAAGCTAACAATACCTTAGATGAAATATAAATGTTTCAGTACATTTTTAACGTACCTTTATCACGCAAAATTAACGATTGGTTATATGTGGTATTGAATATTTTTGAACAAATTTATTTATATACTGTTCAAATCTTAATTACACCGCAATATAATTCATCATATACGATAATTATCAGAATATAATTTAGATATTCTTCCCAGAATAAACATTGTATATTATTCAGTTGCTTATAAATATATTATTTCACAAAATTGAATAAAAATTCTCAGTTACACTTCTGAAATCCATTATTTAATATTATTAGAGTTTCACTTCTTGTATATAAATAATCAAATATTTTTCACGTTCAAATGTCTTTATCAGAAATAGTAAAATGTAAAATGCACATGAAAATTTCTAAAACCACGCACATTTGCTACAACCACGTATATGTTGAAAATTAAGTGCTAAAAATGTGGGCTCAAGTTTTTTTGGATAAACATTGGTATTTATATAAAATATATTTTAATATAAAGAAACTAAAAAATTATAGATATTATTTGTTGATATGTTAAATGTAATTATGCTGCTTAGGGGTGCCAGGAATTAAATGAGAATTAGGGGAATAACTTATCTAAGTCTCTTTGCTTTTGTGATATATAATATTTTACAACTTTTAGTAGCACTTAGAGTTTTTGTGTCCTTAGTAATGATATTTTAATCATCCTGTAGAACTGTAAAAGTAATATTTTGTCAAAAAGTACTTTTGTTTATCTCGTAGTTGAATATAGATATGATTTTTAAAATATATTTTGTAGGTACTATTTTAAAGAAACTACTACACACAATGTGGTTCCAAACTTTTTATGCTTCTATAAAGAGAATTTACGCATATGGAGAATCTAAAATATTTTTCTCTAAGTAATACATAAGATTTAAGAAATAATTACATATTTGATAAAAAATAATAAATTTTCCAAAATTACAAAGTTCTATAATGTTTTCAATGAAAATATATTATATCATTAAAAATAATGGTTCACTATAGTTTGTGTATTGTTTTCTATATGAGGATTAAATTATTTTATATATTTATGGAATATTATTTTTATAAAAATGGTACCCAAATGAGAAATACATCTGGAAAAAATCATCCATATTCAACTTAAGAGGAAAGAAAAAATTTCGACCCCCCAAATTTTTTAAATTTATTAAAATGATTAAAATATTATTAAGCACACAACAATCCTAAATTTAACGAATAATTTTTAAAACATAAATGTGATAAAGAATGCTTTAAATAAGTGAGTGGTCGCAGTAGCTTAGTGACCATGGTTTCGTATTCGTGGCCGGCGGTTTTCGTTCAGTCGCGCGTTCGATCTTTGGCCGCTAAAGACCCACCGTGTAGCCTGGGCCGATGCACGTTAAATCTGTCGGGGCCCAAAGTCCTCCTGTGGCATACTGTTGAAATCTGGAGAGGGGGGTGGCAGCTCAGGTGTCGTCCTCATCAATTGACTGAGGTTCAAAATTACAAGGTCTGTCGTTGATAGCCCTTTTGTTGCTTCTAGTGCGACGTTAACCAAAAACTAAAACGAATCTAAAAACTACAATGTCTTAAACCGGTATTCAAGTCCTGGTACACATAAAAAGGACACATGGGTATTTAATTTATACATTTAATTACCACAAATCTTTAAAAACAATACATTTGAATAAACTAATAATTACAGATATCAATTAATAAATATGTTTTAATTTGAATTATGTTGCTTAAAAATGACATACTGTTTTTATCGATCATAAATAATATTACATAATTATATATATATTATATAATTGAATGTGTATTAAAATCCCACGCGTCCTGTTACTTTAATATACGATTCATTAAGAAAATTTGATTCTTCTGAATCAAGAAAATTGTGGTGTCACTTTTCAACAACAATATAAGTTTTAAAAGTCCTTAATAACTAACGCGTCCGGGATGACATTTTCGGTTTGATCTATTCAGAGACTTACAAATTTTTAGGTAAGCCCTCATCACCCCGATGATGGGAAACGCACATCAAGGACAATACTTCCCTGTGAAACCCTAGATATATTTCTCTATTTTCGATCTCCTTCATGTTATACAATTTTTATCTTTTTTTTTTTCAATTTTTTCCCACGTCTAGGTCATAGCTTTAATTTGACCACACGAACACATTTGGCTCTGACGCCATTAAAACATCAGAGTTACGTCTCTTATGGACATGTACTTAAAATTTAATCCATCTAAATGAGGCCACCCTCTACTTGTCTGGAGATACTCCTGTTGGTACTCGTCAGAAGCAGTTTCATATCGTTGATTCCCAAGTCAAGATGCTGGGCGACGACGAACATTTCAGGTACCTGCGAAAGCATGTTCGATACGCCTTTCGTAGTGACCACGGTAGCCTAGAGATCATGGTTTGAGATTTGTTTCAAGGCAGTTTTAGTTGAGTCGTGGTCCTCCCAATGGCGGGGTGTGGAAGTTGGGAGAGGGGGTGCTAGCTCTGGTGTTGTCCTCGTCACTTGACTGTGGTTCAAAATTACTAGGCGAGTTCTCAATTTACTCCGGGAGGAGCTTACACGAGATTCGTCGATTGGCAATTTGTACATGAGGCTAGGCTGTCTTGTTCATCTTAATGAAGTAAAGCAAGGGATCCCTGAGATTTATAGGCGTTTCCAGAAGTTTGGCCAATATGTGGAAACCCTTTCACATATGTTGACATACACGGAGAAGTGAAAATTGCAGATAACACCCTCCCACATTTGACAACCGACGGGCTGGCTTCCAAACGGAGGAAAATAATAATAAAAAAAAAAAATGAGGAAAATAAAAAAAATATACCATCCTGTATTTGACTATTTTATCTACAAGGATGTGCCAAATGGTCTGTTTTCCCGCCATTGTAGGGAGTTTAGGCTCATGGGACCCTACAAATAATATGTTACTCCTGTCATGGAGCACGAAATCGCAACTCTCCACACTTAGGAAACTTTGTATGTGACACGATAAGTGGAGCAGGGACATTAATGTGCTGCACTTGACAGAGAAAAAGCAGTCTAATGCAGACAGGTCCTGGACTCCCCGTTCGGAGAGAAACTCTCCTTAATCTGTATTACCATGAGGTTTACTGTCTTTGGTAAACACGGGTGACGCACTCCCGGATACCTTATCGATCATTCTCTATTTTCGACCCTCCTTCTTGTCAACCCCTTTTTATCTTTTTTTCAACTTCACGTCTAGACCGCAATTTAATCTTGTTTTGCGCAGCATAGCCATATCTGGCTCTTGCGCCAATAAACTTTACATTCACTCAATCACTCCTTAGTCTGTATCTTTTCGTGTAAATATTTTATAAGCTTTCATTTCTTCAGAGCCTTTTGTTTATCACTCAGTCACTCACTTCTCTTTCCCCCTACTTTTATTAATGTTTAAAGCACAGATACACAAGTATTTCCGCGGTGTAGCAAGAATTGGCGCTTGCTCCATAAACATCCACTTTTTTTCATACAGTAACGTTTCCATTCGGTTGTCTAAGCACCCGTGTAACGACCGGGAATGACAGAATAGTCCCACTTTAACTCATGCATGTCAAAAGAGGCGACTGAAATGGGTACCCAGCGTCTGGGGGTATAGCCGGGCACCCTTCTCCTTGGGATTATATGAAGGGACCTTAGGGACTTGCCTTCTTTAGGTAAGTATGGGAATCAGGACCCCGAGGCACCATAGTGATCTTTTTCTTTCTCATGGAGAATATTCTCTTTGATAAACACGGGTAATGCAAATATGGATACCCTAGCGAGGGAGAGGATGTATATCAATTGCAAATACGGCTCGAAAAACAATTTTCTCTGAGCTGACGCTCAGAAAATCCCTCAAATGTTAAAAAAAAATTGTCCCTGATTATTTGGTAATACATCGACGATACTGGAGGAAAGTATGCGGAGGCTCTCTTCAATAATAGGAGTTTTAAGCCTTTGACAACTGCCCTAACTGGGAATTCTCTTTTGGCTCGCTTGGGTTCAGTGGATTTGCACATTATTGAAAATGAACTTCGAAGTAATTCTTCATTTACAACACTTTCGTTTCTTAATTACGCGACTTTATTATTCTCGAAATATATAAGATCTGTTCACACAAATCCAGTGATTTGGATATGAATGTACAGTGTATTAGTTTTGGAGTAAGGTAGAGGGCTTAAAGATTTACCGTTTCAGCTGTATGTTTCGGTTCGTTGTCTTTTTGAAAAACTCAGGTGGTTTATTTTTTAAATCAAAATCTTCATGATCTTGTTTACTTTCTAATGGTAGGTACGAGCATTATGACTCCGAGATACCCTAGTGATTTGTCTTCCCTATTAGAATAATGTCTTTGGTGAACATTAATTACCTACCCTAAATACTATAGATAACTTTTTTTGGTATTTGACCCTTCTTCTTGTAAGCTATTATTTAATTTCTTTTCCACTTTATTCAGATATCTAAATCACAATAATACCTTGTTTGGGGCAACAGGGCCACATCTGGTTCTTTCGGCATTAAAATATATTGTCACATGACATTTTTAAATCTAATTTCAACGAATTATTTCTGTTTCTTTTAGTATGTAATTAAATAGACGAAACGAAGCACTTAAGAGAACAGAAAAGCAAATTTGCTTACTCTGGAGGCTTCCATTGAGATTCCTGAACCATGTGGGAAATTCCACCAGACATATTTTACTATCGACATTGCATTCTTCTGTTGTAGGTCACAATTCTCCAACTTTTTCTAGAGTTTCGATTCCACAGAAAATAAATTCTCAAAATTCTATCGTATGATTTAATAGCATTTGACAAACACAACTGTGGTTTCTGACAATTAGGTTTACTAACTGCCTGCTTTTCCTTGAGGTTCAGTCATTATGTTTAGTCAAACTCAAATTTATTCTGTAATCCTTGTATTAACTGATAGTAATTTTAAGCTGAAAAGTTTTTTTATAATAATAATTTTTCAGTTATCTTTGTCACTTTAGTAACGGTACATTGTTTAACGATTTTCAGAAAACTACACGGATATCCAAATTTAACAATTTTTTAACTACTACGATAACATGTCTGATAATTTCATTCACGTGATACATTGTAACGATATCATGAATAGCCAAATGAAATATTTGTACAACTTTTCCGATTTCTTTTAAAGATAAATGATCACTTCCTAATTGCACAAAATATTAACATAAGTCTTGACTAACTTCTCTGTAATTAATTTTCACAACTTTTAATACATTCAGTATTTTTTTTAATTAATATAACATTCAAAAACTTTAAAAAAGTAATATAAATGCGATTTATGCCCGTTATCATCGAATGCCTGTACTACGATCTTTTTTGACTCATAGATTTTAGTTGTTCTTTACAAATATGCAGACAACACTTTTGCATCATCTTGCTTTTAGTTTTCTTAGATTGTAACTTCAGTATAACTCATTGATTTACTTTTTTAAACATTAAACTTAAAATTTGTTATTTGACGTGGTTTTCGGGCCGCGGTAGCCTAGTGGTCAAGATCGTGGACTAGCGGCCGGCTGTTTTCGTTCTGTCGCGGGTTCGATCTTTGGCCGCCAAAGACCCGCCGTGTAGCCGGGGCTGATGCACGTTAAATCTGTTCGGGGCCCAAAGTCCTCCCGTTGGTGTGGTATGGATGTTAGGAGAGGGGGGTGTAAGCTCAGGTGTCGTCTTCCTCACTTGACCGAGGTTCAAAATTATGAGGTCCGTCGCCAATCGCCCTCGTGTTTCTTTTAGTGCGACGTTAATAAAAACTAAACTAAAACTAAAAATTGACGAAGTTTTCTTTAGATGTTCTTATTTGTGACACAAACAATGAGTTTGATTTTGACACACAATTATCAGAAAAGCTCCTAATGCCGGTGTGTTTAAAATCTACGTTGTGATATCGATCTGAAAATAAGTCTAATATGGGGTATTGTCCTCTAACATAGTCTGGCAGATTACATAGTGTGACGGCAAATTAAACAGGTAGCAGTTAAAAAGTCTGTGTAGCAGTCGATTCAACTGCTGCAGATAGGCAGTTTTTACCTCCGGGATGGTTCTCAGAAGAGTATGCGCAATTGCTCTCCCAAACTGATATAAGACTTTCTCAATAGGATTAAGCTCAAGAGATTTAGCTGGTCAATCCAAGGGAAGCGATTATCTTCATATTCCCGATCATTGACTAGCTGAGCCTTATGTGGATCGTCCATTTCGTGGATATAACATTTAAGATATCATTGTCGCCTATTAACTGAAATTCAAGAACAACTGCACCTATGAAGAGTAAAACATAGAGTTTTAAGATCTTTTCTCTATACCTCACAAAATTCAGGTAATCTCACAAATACATGTATTCATAGAGGTCTGAGGTCAGCTGGCATATTGTGAATGTCAATTCTAATGTACTTTAACCACCGTAATGATCTTATTCCCTGATGAGGGAGGGATGGTATTCCTATCGCAGGATCTCCCAAATTAAGGTACGGCGAGAAACACTGTCCGGTCAGAGATTCGACACATTTTTAATATGAACAATTCTTCATTGCAGTCTGGTCAGAGGAACATGTCTTCTAAACGTGGAAGATAAACAGGCTCTCTTGTGTGCTGCAATGAGCGGAATGCAAACAACTGGTCTCCTGGCATGCATTACTCTTTCATGAAACCTTCGGGTAACTGTAAACCTTGAGATTTGGGTTCCAGTGGCAGTATACAGCTCACTTGAAAGCTATAAACTGTAACAATTCTGTGTCGACGTGCTGAAAATGCCAAATAACGATCCTTATTCGTCTTTGAGGATTTTAGTCCAATTTGTTCAGGTTTTTTCGATATGAATCCGATATTTTCAAACTGTTTCTACAAATTGCAGATAAACCTGAGAGTTATAGTCAGCGATGTATCCTCCTACTCTTGTTATTGACTTGCCTCCAATCTACCGACAATTCTCTATTTCATTCCGTCACCCACACATTCTCCGATAATCATGTTACATGATATCTGACACAATTTAACCTTTCTTGCGAGAAACACGGCGAATATTGTGGAGGAGTATAAGCACATAAATATTCAACAACCCTCTACGCAGTCACAGTTCAGCTGACACGCACGTGTATGCTTACTTATTGGAATTTGAATATTTGTATACTTCTTGGGGGGCATAATTAATAATTTTGTATAAAAGTAGACATAATTTGCAAATTTCTAAATTTTTCACACGAATGTATAAACATACATTTGAATGATTTTCATTTGTATTACATTTATGTAACTCAGTACTTCATTTGTACGGCAGTGGATCTTGAAGATGAAGTCACCAGATCTAGGACATTTAAAATAAATGTTAATTATTTGAAAAGTGAGCATGATGAAATATACCGCAATATCTTGTTTTAAAGTCATCCAATTTGTGAATCATCTAGGGTAAAATTTTTGTTGAAGAGTCTGCAATGAATATTACAGTTATGGTGCCTAAATTAAAGAAGTAGAAATATAAATTCGTTACAGCAAATATATATTTACAATAAAAAAATAAAGATGTTCCCAAGGAGCTGCAGGCGTGATGCATGCTGTTATGCGAGATTTGGCGACACTGGCGTGTAGTTGGGCTTCCTCTCTCCCACTCCCCGCCCTGGAGAACTGTCTATGACGCTCATTTTTGGCTTGGCTGCCGTTAGAGATGTAGCTCTCACTTCCCTATCCCTCCAGTGCGAATTACGCTCTGTGATTCGCTTTTTATGTGCAAAAAAATCTATGCCGGTGGACATTCATTCCCAACTGTGTGAAGTCTACGGAGAAAAGTGTAAAACGTACAACACGTGCGCAAATGCTGCAGAAAATTCGAAGACGGACGTCCATGATGAACAACTCACTCACCCTACAGACCAGACTTGACCATCTCTTCCCTGAATTGAGGAAACTCCTGGGTGGAATTCTTTTCATAACCGGAGAGGAACTGAAAGAAGAGGTTTTACCTTCGCGGCGTGGCGGAAGAGTTTTATGATTCAGACATAAAGAAAATGGTACACCCTGCTTGCAAAAATGCATTGATCTCTACGGCGACGGTGTCGAAAAATAGGGGAAAGTCTAAGCTTTCCAACTATGTATTATTCAGGGCCAGTAAACGCGTTTTCCATTGTGAAAAAGCATTTGGAACCATATTTTATGGACAACACTCGAATATATATATATATGTATGTACACTTGTGTGTATATATAATTTTGCAAGACATAATATTCATGAATGCATAAATCTTGCAAAACTTTTCACGGCTGCTTCCCCACATAAAATATATTTTTAAAGAACATATCTTACAACTTTTGCTTATTACAAGACTTCGTTGCTTATAGTACAGAAACAAAAGTTAAAAATGGAAATAAAAGCAGTGAAGATTATGTACATAACATTTAAAATAAATACCAAACTAGAAGAAGCAATAAAAATAAATCAAGAAACGAAATATAGTTTAAAAATACAAATCTTTATAATCGATAAATAACAGTTATAAAAAACAAGTCAAACTAATTACAAAAAAAGCTAAATGAACAACATATTTCCGAATTTAAATTTTAAAATCTTAAGCTCCTTTAGGAAAAGTGATTATCACTTAATCTATTTCGATTGCTTTAAAAGTGACAGTTTTTCACCCATCAGTTCTTAAGCAGGAAAAATTCTTAACAATGTAAAGAGAAAATGAAAAAAAAAAATATTCTTTTATTTTTAGAGCCTTAAATAAATAATGAAAAATGCAGAAAACAAAACATACATTTTATCGCTTGAAAAGAGAAAAGTTTAAATCAATTTGAAGATTATAAGAAAGTATTTTTCAAATATTCCATGAAAGAAAAATTAAAAATTGATGAAAATAATATTTCAACGAAATCCTCTTATATCTGATTTACTAACATTAACAGATTTTCGAAAGTTTTTTTAGGAATGTTTTGGATTTTAAAGTGAAGATTAATTTTTAACACGGTCTATATAAGTTTACTTTATTTTACTTCTCTGATTAAATTTCTTTTGACTTTTAAAGAAAGAAATATTAAGTCACAAAATATTAATTTTATTGGCTTTAAGAATATTAAATATTTTTGAAAAAAGAAATACGTTCTTATAAATATCGGTCAATTTTCTTCTATTAAAGGTTTAAATGGTTCCATTTTCTTTTGAAAAATATAACCAGTAGTAAGAATGTAATAAAATGAACGAATAATTGAATCTAAGAGTTACCGTGGTTCACGGAATTTAGTTAGAATGATAATTTTTTTTTTATTTTCATTAGTATTTCCGAATTTGACAATTAGCGGTAGCACGTACCTGTGGGAGCAGTGATACGGTAATATGTGATGTCAGTTACTTTTCATATCTATAGACCCTTCTTACAAGACTCTACGATCACTATCTCGTGAATAGAAATAGCAATTTTTATTGTGTAAATGTACAACAGAACGAACGTGATAAGAAGTAGCGAAAAAAGTAATAAATATGTGTTTGTGGCATGCATTCCTTTTTAAGGGATAAACTAAAACCTGCCAAACTTCTAGAAGGTTTCTGGAAAGTGAGGATATTCCCCCTTTCGTAGGTATGAATTCCCGAAATTCAATCGGGAATTGACTCCGATAGCGTGAAGACAACCGTGTGGTGCCTAGGTGTGAAAGAGTAGTCCAACAGTAGCTCATGCATGTCGTAAGAAGCTACTATAACTTATACCAAGTGTCTGGGGTATAGCAGGGCATTCGGATCCTTGGAATTATATCAGGCCTCATGAGGGGCTTGCCATCTTTTGGTAGGTACGGGCATCATGTCTCCGAAGCACTCCGGTGTACTTTTTTCCCCCATGCGGTTTACTATATTTGGTCAGCACGGGTGACGTACCCCTGAGATACCCCAGCAATCGTTCTATGTTTTCAATAATACTCCTTGTCAAACTTTTATTTTTTCCCCCATTTTTTTCATATGTATTGACAATTGTTACATCTTCTGTGGCGCAGCATAGCCATGTTTGGATCTTGTGCCATTAAAATGCTATCACTCACTCAGCCGTGTGAAGACAAAATTGAAGGCAAGATAGAAATTACTGAATGTATTGAAAAGCACTATAATTATCCGATCTCAAATTTTACATACGTTACACCGAAGGACTATTGCACAATAAACGAGGTCAATTCTTTCAACCAGACCCATTTTAGATTCGACTGGTTTTTATTCGCAAAGGCTTTAAGGGTTCTACATTTATGCTGTTTAAATCAGCAGATCAGACAACTGGTGAACCGTGGGCTATCAATCGTTGAATAAACGACACATTTTCAGGAGGGCATACGAGTTACTCGTGTTCTAACCTCACTATGTTTGCCCCCTTTCAAAGACTGAATTTCGGACGAATTGTGGTATCCATTCGAAAACTAACTGTGTCCCGGTACATGTCTTTATAGAAACCGTTATGATTAGTCGCTGAATCTCTCATGCATTGCCATCCTATTCATTCACTAATTGCCTATCTGCGTGATCTTTGTTTGTATAATGTTATACGAACAAGACGACTACTGAACGGATGAAGAAAAAGTTACATATATTTTCAATCCAGTGTTTTCATGAACAACGCTACGCAATTGTGACGTTTCTGATCTTGGGTTTCCATGCAATTCTCAATCCTTTTAATGTGTTCGACCTCTCCTTAAAATCTGTACCTTTATTTACAGGACACCCTGCATAAATAATATTCAAACCAGAGTAACTGGTCAGAAGCGAAAATAGCTACAATCCGTTTCAAATACTATGAAAGTAGCCTACTTAAGAACAATAACATTCTCGGTTTTGTCAAATTAAAGTTAACCTTTTATTTTTATCCTGCAAATGAACTTTTGTTATAGCAATTAAGATTAATGGAATATAAAATGATATATTGATGCCTCTTGTAAGTAAACTCAGAATAATAAGGATATATTGATTGGAAATTTTTTGATTACTCTACTCTGTGAAAACATATGACTAGCTTAAAATTTGAATCGGTTAATAAAATTTTAATCACATTTTTAACGACTGATTTGAAAATAATAAGGGACCGTGAGTCCATGACCATTATCACTAGACTTTCAAGGACATGTAGTACAAGTCGTATTTAGTTTAATTTTAGTTTCTATAATTGTACATAATATATATTTTATTTTTTTTTATTTATGAAATAAACTCACATAATATTACAAAATCGCAGAAATGATCATATCCTTCTCAATAGTGATTATATTATACAGCTACACAAAAATTCTACCTAAATTTATAGTTACAGAAATAATTGTTCTCACTGTCTTAAAGTTAAAAGAGAAGAGAAATTAATAGCGACATTGACAATGAATCTTCTAAAGCTAGAGAACAATTCCAACAAATCTATATTGAAAAATTATAATTACGAAGTGTCTTTCGGGTTAAGATTGCCGTTTAGAATGATGGGAGAGTATATTTTCGCATGGCGATCTAAGTTTAAAGTAACTTAAATTGATCACGGACTCAATGTGTGATGAAAATATTTACTCCTTCGGGAAGGAAATGTCTTCCCTTAAATACACTATTTTCAGTTTGTTTTCAATTAATCTTTCAAAGGCTTCCTTCTGTTACTTTTGTCTTAGAAGCAATCACTTGCTTTTGCAAGATAAAACATTTTAGTGTTGACATTTGGATGTTCAGAGACTGAGAAGTGATGTAGTTGGAATGTAGAGCTTTATATAAATTAAAATGAAGCAGAGAAATAAGTGGTATTTTTTGTAAATGGCTTTGCTTCTTTACTCAAAATGGTGTTTCGGAGTTTCAAGAGCCTTACGTTTATAAAATTGACTAATAAATTTTTAAATATTTTATAAAAGGGAAAACTTATTAAGATAATTGACAATATTTTCTTGTTTAAGGGATCTCAAAGGATTCTTGTTATTCGTGTGTGTGAAAATGTTTCAAATCAATATACCTGTTCAATGAAGTAAAGCAGATAAATGTGATACTTTTACCATATAATATTCATATGTATTTACACCAATTCTCTAATTTGTACATAATTTTAAAGAAAAATAGTAAGAAGAAATATGTAAAGAGATATAAATTTGACACATTTTCCAAATTACGAAAATCGGTATTTTATTTGCTCAGATTTCTGAAGTACATTGATCAAAATTTACAAAAGTAATGTTATTTAGAGGAAAAGTGTTTCGCTTTGAAGTTATGCATATCTTTAAAAATGCATTGATAAAGTATTCATAAATACAGTTATTTAGAACAATTATAAAATTTAAAATATACAATTATTTAGAAAAATTATAAAATTTAAAAAATACAATTATTT
>BMAW01044244.1:0-12846 GCA_019974015.1 Nephila pilipes
ATATATGAAGAAAAGGATACAGCTTCACTTCTCTTCTTGTTACCCTTGACAAATTCTCGATAGTAAATATAGCCCGCAGATGGACGTCTTCTGTTGACTATAGTCGAATGCCACCTACGGATCAAAGTTTAATAAGTGAATGATAATGTATTTGTGGCATAAGAGCTGATTCCAGATCTTGCGCCATTGCCACAAAATGTGTGAGTATCGCTATAATCTATTTATCTTCAAAAAAAGTTACAATCGCAAGGAAACAAGGTGCAAAAAGGCAAATTAAGAAATTGGTTCATTTGTGGAAGATATGCAATTGATTTAATTTTCAGCCTCTTTAGCGCGAATGCTAATAGCAAACAAGAGACTTATCCAGATACTAAGAACTATTTAAAAGATTTTACCGAAGCGCATAATTAGGATTTTAACTTGTGCGTTTGTGTTTAATTCAACGCTTCGAAGTTTTGAATGTTTTGAAAGGAAAAAGACAACCAATTGAACATGTGGACGTGTTTGAGAAGAATCGCATCGTAAAATTGCATGAAGGGGTAAGATTGCAAAAAAAAATTAAACTGAAAAATTAAATTATTGCAAATAAAATTGGAGCTTCTTCAGTTCTGCAACAGTAGCTGTTCATAATTAATATATTACACGCATTATCATAAGAATTTGCTCTCAAAGAAAAAGTTGTCAGAATAGAACGAAATCTTACATACCTAAGTACAACATTGATGTAAGTAAGCGATTACAAATTCAAAGCAAAATTATCATTTATTGTAGAAAAAATTACAAATGAATGGTGGTTTTAGTACCCTGCATGGCCACCTCTAGCATGAATGCATGATATGATATGGTCGCGCATTGAGTCATACAAGTCCCATGTGATGTCCTGCAACATCTCGTCCCACAGTTACTGCAAACGTACTTTTAATTCGTCCAAACACGTAGTCTGTCCAACTTGGCGTCTTAAATGATTCCAGATATGCTCGATCGGTGACAAATCTGGGAATCGAGGAGATCAAGGAAGGATGGGAATGTAGTGGAGGCAGTCCAGGGAAACCCTTGCTGTGTATGGACGAGCATTGTCTTATTGAAAAAGGGCTCCCAGGAGCCCTGCCATGAGTGCAACACATGTGGATGAAGAATGTTACGAACGTAACTCTAGAATGGCATTATGCCGTGGATCAATATTAGGGGTGATCGTATGTCGTATGCGATTGCACCCCATACCATCACACAAATTGAGGGAGCGTTGTGGCGCTATACAGCGAAGACAGAAATGAGACTCCACACACGTACACGATTGTCATTTCTGCCCTAACTGAATCTAGATTCGTCACTAAAGACGAACTGATTCCATTCGGTTGCAGTCCCATCCCTTCGAACACGACACTACTCTAAATGGAGACAACAGTAAGTGGCACTGTCAGTACACGTATTGGGCGTCGCTATAGCAACTGTTCTTCATCCAGGTGCCTTGCGATGGTACTGACTGACATAGAGGTCAGTAATGAAAGTGCTGCCTATACATGGATGGTGGACAATGAGACATTTGGCACTATATGTCCGTATTGTATGATATGACAATCTTCTAGACTATTGGACCTCTCTCTTGTCCCCTGGTTCCAACATCTCTTCACAGTAAACTCAGAACGGCCTAGGAGGCGAGCTACTCACCAAGCTGACCATCCAGTTTCTATCATCCCTATGATTCTTCCCTCTCTGACAGCTGCACATATTATCTCTCATGGCGGCGTAATGTCATCTCAAGTTAGAAAACTTCCCTCTGCAACAGATAAATTACATTTTCAAATAAGCTCTGCTTACCAGTTTTACAATCCGAGGAGAAAGAAGTTTAACGCCCTCTGGTGGCAATACACAATGCGCAAAAGTGCTTCATTTCTAATCATTTACATATCTGCCTGACACGTACTTTCTTGAAAAGTTTCTTAATAATCCCACTTATACTTCTCTGGTGTTCAACTTGTTATGGCAATGAGTGTATATTGTAGGAACTCTGTCCTTTCCCCCCAACATCCAATTCTGTTTTCCCCGGATATTTCCATGTAAGTATACAATGCTTGTGGCGTTGGAGTTTCCGTAGATTTTTCTTGGAGTATTTTTGAAATTTGAATTACATAACATTACAACCCTTGCAATCCAAATGAAACACTATAAGATAAATTAGATGAAGAGAAGAAGTGTAATGAACTGAAGTTGGGATAATGATATATAATCAAAATTAAATTGGAAGAAAAGAGAGTGGAGACAGATGGTAAGAAAAAACTGATAGGTGTATGTAAATTAGAATGATTTATTGTAATTTATCTTTGGGAATAAATTGGTTGGAAGTGACTCCTGGATAAAAATCATTGAAGCCAAATTTTCTATAATTAAAACGTGTTTCAATCGGTTCGAGGGGAGCAGGTAAGCTAAGACTTTATTGCTTAGTTATAAGTTAGCATTAAAATGAGTTAGGAGAGATTCGTGAGGCAATGACCTTACGTAATCTGTGCAGATAGTTAAAGAAACTGTGTTGTCATTTTTCTGACGTCATTTAGATTCAAATTGTTAATACGTTAAAAAATTTAATTGAATATTTCTTATTTATGTAATTAGTCTTTAAGATGTCTTTGAAGTTTTTAATATTAAAAGACAAATGTTACATGATTTTCATAAAACACATGATACGGGTATATTTATAAAAAATTCGTACAACATATTTCAATTAATAATGAAGTGAAAATATATATTTATGAGGTTTCGTTATTTACAAAAGGCCATTCAAATGAATTACTTTTTTAAAACTAAATTTCAAAATTACGTACTCGTCATAGTTTACTGTCGTAATATAAGGAGTACAACATTCAGAGTTTTCTCATTAAAATAACAATTCACTATTTTGATTAAATTTGATTAACTGATTTTAATGATTTTAAAATGAATTACAAATTTGTAGTGTTTATTTAAATTTATAATTCATGCAATAATCATATTGAATAAAAAATCGTCAGTTGTAAGTTATTCAAGGAATATTTTTCTAATAATTCATTTTGAAAATATTTTATTCTAAATGAGGTTGGTGACATTTGCGGAATGAAAATGAAAACATATTTCTTCAAAAATTCATTTCCTTTTTCTGTAATCCCCGAACACAAAAGATATTCAGAAAATATAAAATAAAGGTAAATTTGGGAAATATTACTTAAAAATGTTTATTTTTTTTAATAAATTATTTGTTGTTTTCGTTTTCTTGAGACCATTAATACAAATACCTGGAGCACGAAACAATGTAAATATTTGGTTGAAATAATGATGGATATCTACGCGTGGAAAAGGTGTTCTTACTCAGTAATAGAAGAAAATATTTTTGAAAGTAAAAATTTTAAGAATACAATTCATGAGAGCAAATTACAAAAAGTATTATAAGGTTGAGTTTATAACATTTTGTTAGAATAACATTTTATTGTTTTTCAAAGTAAGGAAGGGGGAAAGTAATCGAATCATGTAAAATAAATGTAATAAAACATTTTAGTAGAACTCTAAAACAATAATGGAAATTTTGGAAACTCAATTTTGTCATCTGATTTTGAATTCTGATCAAAAACTTCTATACTATTACTTTTTCATATACTTCACTACATCATTGAAAAAAATATTCATTATTTTTTGTTTGTTTGTGTGTGTCTCTTTTGTAATCGAAAAGAATTTTTTTGGAGGTCCTTTAATATTTTGTAGCCAGAACTATTCGGAAGAATAGTTCTGGATACGGAGAGATTCTGGAGTTCTATATGGAGAAAGGGATGCGTATAAAGTGTCTCTGGGATTACAATTGCACAGTTTATTTCTATTTTTTTCTTTTGAAAAGAATCTATTATTTTTGGAAACTTTAACTTTCGATCCCAAAATCGACTTCGTAAGTAAATTTTCTTTTCCCCCTTTTGAATTTATATATAATTTGTTCTATCTTTTGTTTAACTTACTGTTCATAAACATGAGCATGGACAAATACTGCAAATGTGTAGAATTGGAAATCTAATAATGTAGTTAATTCGACATTAATAAAACTTAATTCAAACTTAATTTGGTTGTTCGATAAACTTGTGCCCGTTTGAGAATTTCAAAACATGTAAAGATTTAGATCACATTTGCTATTTCCTCTTTCTTCATTTTCTTATTGATTATGTTGTTCTGTAAAAAGAATATCATCATTAAGATAAATGCAGTATATTATATAAGGTACTTGAGCGTTATATATCCTCACTTTTTTAAGACTAAAATACGATATTTGTAATAAAGTTGAAAAAATGGATTGCATACGGCAATAATTACTAATTTTCCTCTTTCTGTTTTTTTAAGAGTTTTGGTTCTAATTTTAGATTTTTCACTTTTGAATATGATACTTTACAGTAAAAATTTTTGATTTTTATATGGCTAATCAAGACAATATAAGATCGTTTTCCTAGTTTCCTCAATAAATCCATTTCTACTTAGTTTTATAAAATTTAAGCGAAAGAAACAGCAAAAGAATAATAATAACAAATGCAATTTCGTTATTTTTACTGACAAAATTTTATTTTTATTTGAAATGAGTCGAATGTAAATAAGAAAAGATGCTAAATTCATATTTTCTAGACTAAGGGCTCTCTTATACACTTAGCTGGTTTCACTCCTTTCCGCTCACTCTCGACCTTCAATTCTCCAGGCGCTTCCATTCTCTCTTCTAATCTATTTTACAGATTAGGGACTCTGAATGAATCTTTAAAAAAAGGTTTATGTTACATTAAATAATTTTTTTTCCAATCGTAAAGTTTTATTATTTAAAAAAAAAAAAAAAAAAAAAAAAAAATGGAAAATGGAAAAAAAAAATTAATTAACTATTTGGAATTGTATGGAGAGTGAAAAAAATCTGAAAAATTAGGCTCAAAGAGGATGAAAATGATCTCAACTCCGAAGATCTGCATTTAACTTGCTTCTATATTTACTTTTTTTCTTTAAATATATAAAGAAGCGTTTGCTTAACACGCTCCTTGATAGAAAATAGGAGAAATATTATGGATATTTTAGAAAGTTCACTGAAACATTTCTAGATTCAACACATTGACATTGTTTATCATTCTGTCCATGAGACGTATCAGAAACGAATTCTACTTATTTCTCCTTTTTAGGAAACGACGATAAAGCTGATTCAGAATAATCTTCTTTAAAAGAACTAGATATACACAGATCATTCTGATCCGACTCTGAAATATATATTAAAAGAAGATTTAAATTTTTCAAAGAGATCAATTATTATCACCTGAGCCTGTGACAAGTAATTTTTAAGTGTTTCGAACATTTCAGGCAGTTTCCTCTGAATTACACTTAGCACAAATTTGCTTATTTATTGTTTTTAATTGTTTATTTGTTGTTGCTTATATCACTTGATGGACAGTATCATCCCAGCAAGTCCATGAACCCGTAAATTACGAGTCATGGCAAGGATTTGAGAGGTGCGTCTTAATAATATCCGAGGATTCTAGGGTCCAATAGAAGAAATCCGACTTTTGCCTTAACAGATGGCAGCAGCATCGCAGATATCCCGGAATTTTAGATCCAGATCAGGGTTCCAGGACAATCCTGATCCTGCATCCCCAGAGGTATTAACTTGTATGGGAACTTGGAGGACTTGCAACCACATTTAACGTGCACCAGCCACCATTAGCGTATACGGTGGATCTTCGGTCGGCACGGGATTCGAACTCGAGATCTTCTGATCATAAGGTTGACATTCTTACCAAACAGGTCACATTATAAAAAAAATATTCAATTTTGTTGACGAAGTAAAAAATGTCACATTTTTTTTTAAAAAAAAAATTCATAGACTAGGTTTATTAATCTGTTGGAAAATATTATTCAGGTATTTGCAAAGCTTTTGTAGTTATTCATAGTTCCAATACGAGGGCTATTCAGAAAGTAAGGAACGTTTTGGAATTAAAAAGAAACTAAGTACAAGAAAAAAAAATACATACATCAGGAAGAGCGACAAAAATTCTACTTTTTGACATAGTCACCAAACAAATTGAGGCACTTATCATAGCGATGGACAAGCTTTGAAATTCCTTCGTCGTAGAATTCTGCCGCAAATTTCAAACAACAAAGTCTGTGAAACTTGTGGAAAACTAAGCGAAAGCTCCGTTACTGTGAAACGGCGTTTTTCATGAATCTTTTCATCAACTGTAGAGACCAGTTCGTCAGTCACAATGCTAGGGCATCCACTCTTCTCTTTATCGTGAACGTTAGTTCGCCCTTTTTAAACTGACTGCACCATTTCCGGATTGAACTTTCATTCATTACGTTGTTTCCGTACACTTCTCACACTTGCCGATAAATTTCCACAGATTTTAGGTTTTTTTGCCAACAAAAACCGTATCACAGACAGCACCTCACAACTGGTGGGATTTTTAATTGCAGCGCACAATTTAAATTTGAATATCGAAAAAACGGGCAGGGTGGAAATGTTCCCGTTGTGATGTCTGGACACCGACTGAGATGCCGAGCGCGCAGACACCAAAATATACTTGATCGGCGCGCGCCTAGCAACGTCAGACCGAAATGTTCTTTACTTTCTGAGTAGCTCTCGTATCTCTAAATTTTCTTAACAAAAAGGTAGTACAAGTTCAGATTCTCTCATCAGTTTTTTACTCCGAGACAACCACCTAAATTCGGTGTGCAAAAGCTATGGTTTGGGAATGTTGGCTATATCTTTACGCATCAATTTAAACAGCATTGAGCTGACTGGAATCATCTTCATAAAATTGTTAGTTTTTACGCTTCATCAATAACGTTTAACAGATCTGAAAGCAAAATGGTTTCTATTAAAGGTGAATACAGTAGTGATCTAAATTTCATTTTGAGGATGACTTCGGTCATGTTTGCTCGAATGATTGATAGCTTCGAATAAGCCTTTGACAGTCGTAAGATCCTTTGATGGATAATAAATCAAAAAATATTTTCCGAATTCTAATTCTTTCAAATGTTCTTAGAAATTATCAGTAGTACATAATACTGAGAAGCGTTGGTACTTTCAGTTACTTGGACAGAAAAATATCACAGTCTTTGACGTCATTTATGACTACGCTCTCAATAACTTCTGACGTATCCTATATTCTTTGAGACAACTGTGTTATTTGACAGAGGTATTAAATTCCTTTTATGAGCAATTTTATCCCGAATTGTACATCGTTGATGCATGGTGAAATTAAAATTTCACCAATGATGTAGTTTTTACATTGTCTCGCAAAAAGATACCTAATGTAGTAAGAGGTATTGGTAGTTTTGATATAATCAATTTTGGCAGATACAAATTATATTTGCACGTTTGCAAACCTCTTAAGTTGCAAATGTCAAGAAATGGTGGACCCTTTAGCTGTGAGTTCGGGATGTTGGAATGTAAACGTGAAGCCGCGGTATCCTAGTGGTCATGTCCATGGATTTGAGGCTGGAGGTTTTCGTCGAGTTGCAGGTTTAGACCTTGACGCCACCAAAGTCCCGCCGTGTAACGAAGGACTGATACATGTTAAATCTGTCGTGGTTCAAAGTCCTCCCGTTGGCGTGGTGTGGTATTTAGAAGAGGGAATTCCAGTTCAGGTTTTTGTCCTCGTCACTTGACTGAGGTACAAAATTACGAAGATCGTCACCAATGCCCTCGTGTTACTTCTAGTGCAACGTTAAAAAACCCAAACCAAACCAATTGGTATGTAAACGCCGTGTGAGCAATGAAGACAACATTGATTCACTACTTAGTAATTAACAACATATAATTTAGAAAGATTCAGGGTACAATCCATTTCTCCTACACTCACAAAATAAACACTTCGTAGTCAATGTGGAAATCTATCTTTGTTCTTATTTATTATTACAGAAGATGAAGAAATATCAATTTGTTTATTTACCTGCTCTATTTGGGTTGGATCAGCATTACAGACTTTTTGCATGTTATATGTTTTGGACTATGTAGGATAATGGACACGTATTCATTCATCTGATTTCCATTTCGTCTTTCGGTCAGCTAACATGCTTCCGTACAAATCCAGTTTTTGATTCATAGCGTAAATTACATGAGTAGTAGGTAGTTAGTAGAAAAATTTACTTAGAATTGTAGGAATGAAATGTATACGCATCATTGCAAATACCATCTACAAAAGTTAAAACACTGCATAAATTACTTTATCCCATTGTACAACCCGGCAAATGTAAGCAATAAAATATAAAACACCGAGAAAAAGTTATCCACGAGGACTAAAAGCACCAATCGGGATTCTTAGTGATTTTTATTACATTCGATAATTTCTATTCTATCTTTAGTTTTATTTCCACATGGATGTGATCCGGGTCAATGCCCATACAACTGTCGGGAATTAATGCAAAGGAAGGGCAAATAAAATCAATCCTTTTGGAATTTTTGGTGAGTTTTAATTTGTCCTTTGAGAAGGCATGCATGCCAACATACAAATACTTCTATTGTTTTTTTTATTACTTTTCATCTCTATACTAATTTCCTCTCTATTCTACACATTTACACTTCTCAAGTAAAAAATTTTCTATTTATTATAACGAGTCTGTTATGGTCGGGTCTTATGAAAATGGTCCTTAAATATGATAAGTAAATGACATCACAAATAACTTCACCCTTTCTTTTCACAGGTGCGTACCATACGCTGATTGTATAATTGTTCTTAATTTAAAGAAAATAAAGGATGTTTACTATCGAAACTGAATTTCATGTGCAACAATAACTACTAGATTCAGTAAATGGTTAATCTTATAACAGTTTGAATATTTACACGAACTCACTTCAATTCCACTATACGATAAAATTAATACTTAACGACTCTTATTGGTAAGAAACGAATCATTGAGAGGAGGTTTGGTGGAAGCAAAAAGAATGAGAGTCAGTCTTTGTAGCCTACGAAACTCGAGTTTTATCGCAGATTTTATTAATAGGGAAGTCAGTATTACAGTATTAGTAGAAACATATACCTACTTTTATAAATTCTTTTTAATCTTTATTTAACCCTTTCTAAAGCCTTAACACCAACTTCATCTATTTTTAGACAATAAGGGTAGCGTAACCAGAAAAATTCATTATTTGATGAAGCTTTTTATGAAGACAGTATTATGTAAATATTTTTCTTTTTCAAATGTCCAGCATAAAAAAAAATAAAAGGCATATAGTGGTCCTTAAATCGTACCCAATAGGCGGTGGTAAACATACTTTCCTCCAAAAAAGGTTCTTAAAAGTCAAATTAATTTGATCTAATAAGCTAAATGAATTTTTTTTTGAAATATAATTCTCAACCCCAAAAATATTTTCATATACCATTATTAGAAAAAAATGACCTTATAAAGGTTTATTTATTTTGTTTTTTTCTTAATTGTGTGGTCAACTTTACTGTTTTCATACCGCATGTTCCTTTACAATTTCATACGCATGCTGCCCCCCTTCTCCCCATTTCGAACTATTACTCTAGACTCCAGTTCCCCTAATCCTCTGTCTATTTGATGACATATTGATTAGGTAACAAATATAACAATATGTGTACTCGGAAACAGCACAGAATAAACATATTAAATAATAAAAACCAACGTTTTTAAAAACAACGTTTTTATATGGAGGCAAAGTTTATTACAAAAATTATGGAAATATTAGTTAAAACTGGTCACAAATATCTAAATATTGCATTGCTAGGCGGGTAAGAACGGTTCCTAAAATTTCAGAACTCTAGCTTGATGGGAAGTTGGTTAAATTAACGATAGAAAATTTGATGATACTCTGATACACACACAGACAGACACACACCAAGTGCAATACATAAAAATGTTAAAACTAACTAAAATTAATTAATTCATCCGGAATGCAGTTTAACCCAACCACCCTTGGCGACAAGAATTATTTGGCGGTATTTTGCCAAATGTGGCTACCCTGTTCCGTTTTACGGACTTAAAGTTCAGCCAAAAAAATCGCCAAGTTTGGTGCCAATTTTTGAAATCGCGCCAAGTGGTTGAAGTAAACTGCATTATTAAAGAAAATATCAGTTAAAACTTTTCGCAAATGTCTAAATATTGCATTGTTAGGCGAGTACGAACGATTCCCAAAGTTTCAGATCTCTAGCTTGATGGGAAATTGTTTAAATTAACGATAGAAAATTTGATGACACTCACACACACACACCAAGTGAAATTCAGAAAAACGTTTTAAAATAAAAAGTTATATGCAAAGTTTCGAAAAGAACAGATTTAGCCACCCAAGGGGCGCTATTTTATAATTATTATTATATTACTCATTTAATTATAAGAATTAAAGTAAACGATGCTATATCGAGAAAAGTACAATAGTAAATGTTTCCAGTATTAAAACTAAAGGAAACGATAAATTATTAAATTGAATATATTTAAGCTAAATGGTATTAAAATTAAAGCAAACGATAAATATTATTAAATTGAGTATTTTTTTAGCTAAATGTAATTAATATTCAATCAAATGGTAAAAAATTGAAAAGTGATCTAGTACGCCAAAATTCCCCAGCTAAAACAATAGATCCTTAGATGTCCAATACAATAATGACTCAAGAAAGTTCATATGCATGCATTATAGCTACTAGTAAAAGTAATATAGACATGCATATAATTCTACAGAAATATTCTAATGAAAACACTCTGATTCGTGTATGAATCATAAACGATTTGAAAAAAAATTCGGCACAGACTGAAAAACATTAAAAACCCTCTAAGAGATTCAACAGTGCAATACATTTTTTCGATTCTTTATACACCCCTCAAAAAGCGAAAGTAACTGGATTAAATTGACAACGACTGTACTGTATAGCCATGAAAACAATGCTAAACTCGTCCTCTGGAAAGGTTTATTTTTAAATCCTACTCGTTGCTGTGATGTAGCTTCTTCTGAGCTTCGTTTTTAAGTGAGCAGAATCATCTGTTAGTTAAATATGAAATTAACCCTGAAACCACAAATAAGTCACATTTCTTGCTCTGACAGCACTACCCTTAGGACTTTATATCAGGTTTATTGTTTTGGTTAATCATATATTTTTTTTTTTTTAAATTATAAATGAAAATCGAGTACTTTTATGTTGAAAAGGTTCTTCGAAAAATATCTTCATTTGACGTATTCTAGAATTTAAACTACTATGTAGGAAACAATTTATAAAGTAGACATTTCGGATAATTTATTTTTATTTTTATTTGTTTCGACTGTCGATAAAAGTACAGCAGTCCAATCACCGAGGATATAACGATGTTGACATGTATTCTAGAAATAATACACTAAAGTTCTGAGTGCATTATACCTCATAAAAAATGTGATTATTTTTATATTTTGTATTCACATTAAAAATTTGGCAAAAATGAATAGTTCCTAGTAGGTTATTAGTTAAGGATATTAATTTTATTTTCTGCAGCATTATATATCTGATTCAAGCAAAATCTATTTAGAGGACTGCTCCATGAGTACATGGAACTAAACGTATGATCTTCCCGTGAGTATGAAAATATTTGGAAAACGTAAAAAAAATTGTAGAGGGGGCAGTTATAACAATTATTGTCCTTTTACTCGTCTATCTCCTGTTTTAATGTTCAACGTCATTCTTATCTCACTTATTACGTGTAATAAGTGAGATAAGTAACGTAATTATAGTAATAACGTAATAACTTAATTATAGTAATAACGTAATTATAGTAATAACGTAATAATTAACGTAATAACTTAACACTTATTACGTGTAATATAGGTATGTAGGTTCTGGTAACACTTAGTAGAATTAGAATAGAATGTAAATAAGTAGTCTAAAAGATACTTACTATCTTCATTAATTAATCGTTAAAGATCTTAGAGACATAAAAGCTTAAAAAATGGAAGACAATTTAAAATTTATTGAGTTATATGTATTCTGTATATTCATTTCGATTAAATTTTTAACATTAAGTTTTGTTAAAAGGGAAGAGGTTAAGTATCAATTCATGTGGTTACATATTACTCGTAATATGTTGGTATTTTGTAACATTTATAAGAATTAGAATGTAAATAAAGATAAATATGGAAAAAAAGTTCTGATGTATCCTGTAATTAATAGTTAATGATCTAAGAGTGACAGAATCATTACAACAGTTACTGAAGTTATTTTTTTTATTTTATAGATAGCTAAAGTTAAATCGACTTGGGTCACAAACATGATGAAGTGTCATCTTAATTATTTGACCAAAATTTGAAAGTACATGGCCAATCACCACTACCTTTCATGTATATCAAGGGCCGAAAAATAGCACAAAACAAAATTAACAGGTCAATTGAAAAGTCCTCGGCCTGAAACATAGATGGTGCAACTAGAATTAAATCCATATGTGTTTTAGTTAGCCCTAACCCTCAAAAGATGCGTGTATAAAATTGACAGCTGTCGGATCATTAGCTTATGAATTATAGCATTTTGAGTGAAGCAACTTTTGTTATTGTGAAAAAAGTGGATAAAAAGGAATTTCGCGTGTTGATAAAATATTGCTTTTTGAAGGGAAAAAATACAGCTGAAGAAAAAAATTGGCTTGATGACGAGTTTCCGGACACTGCTCCAGGAAAATCAACCATCAAGGAATGATATGCTAAGTTTAGACGTGGTGAAATGAGCACAAAAAGACGGTGAACGCATTGGACGCACTAAAGAGGTTGCCATCAACAAAAACATTAAAAAAATCCACAAAATGATTTTGAATGACCGTCAATTGAAATTGAATGAAATAGCAGACACTCTAAAGATATCAACTGAACGTGTACATCATATCATTCACGAATATTTGGGTATGAGA
>BMAW01044248.1:0-42391 GCA_019974015.1 Nephila pilipes
GTCTAAACTATGACTATTGGAGGGCCACATTGCAAAAAAAAAAAAAATTGCTGGGCCACACATACAATATTTTTTCAACAAATTGAAATAAAAATTTACTATGTAGCTTTATTGAAATAAATTAACTTCTTTTTATCATAATTTTTTTTAATTTGAATTAGATATGTATAGGTACATATTTATTTTAAATTTGTAAAAGTTTCGTTTCATTTAGTTTAGATTTCATAAAGATGGAAGAAATTCAAATTAATGAGTTGGATGAATCTGCTTTTGTTGAACAAGCAAATCGGTTTCGAGTTCTGAGGTTACAATTCTTAATGCATTTTCAAGATCTTTGTCCTCTTTCCTGATCTTTGTCCTAGACATTAATAAAGCATGATTGTGAAAATTAGGATATATATATCGCAAGGTAGGTAATCTTTATGAAACTCCAGTTAAAAAACATTCCCAGATTTTTCTTTCAGTTGAATGTCACTTTGCAGTTCAATGCATTCTATTTGCAGATTTGAAGGTAATTTATTTATTTCTAGAGGAAATGGGTCAGGCCTCTTTTTCTGTGAAGGGCTCCTTTGGCCAAAAGGATTAGGAAATCAAAATACAATGCAATATACTGCATACAAATATTGTAATTCTTCAAAAAATTCGCCGTCGAGTGGATACACACATAATTCGAAACGTAAATTCTCATAATATATTAAGATGTTTTTATTTAAATTTTTATTTCAAAATAAATGTCAAAGAATCCATTATATATGAAAAATATAGGAAACATTTATTTTTTTAATAAAAGTGTATAAATTTAAATATTTTCATAATTTGCATTTGGGCCACATTTTAAAGGCTTTTGGGCCGCACTTTAGACAAGCATGGCGTACACAGTTAAAATAATTGCCTAATCTAATCGAATTTCTCGAAAAAAACTGAACGAAAGGTAAAATTAATAGAGTATAAGTATATATGCGTGTAGGTTTGCATTTAGAGGAATATGTTGTTTAGTGCATGTGACGATCTCCGAACATCGTTCGATCGCGTATTTCGGTGATTTTCGCAGCATTTTTCTAAACATTCAATGAAATTCAAAAGCATACTGTTACAATAAATAAGCACTACGTTTGTTTCATTGGATGTGAAGTGATGAGTGGTCGGTAGGCTCATTGAAAAAGCACGTAAACTTTTTTTAGCGAATTAAGCATTTCTGCACACACACACAAGGAATTATAAAAATAATATGTTACAAGTTCTAAAGAACAGCAGCCTTTGCATAAATTGGTCTCAATATGTTAAACCAAAATAATTCCGAATTTAAACCTTATTCATTATTAAATACAAATAAATTACAGGAAAATAAAAATAAAAAAAATTAAACATTTTCTCTAACATAATTGTTATGAAATTTTGGTCATATCGATTATCAATTGGAAATATGTAACGTAATTAAATAAATGCTAGACTTCCATTTATTTGTGACTTAAAAATTAAGATAATTCGGAAACACATGGTATATGTTTTTTCTGCTGATTTTGACAACTGCAAAATTTTTATTCAAAGCTTTTATATTTAAATTATCGATAATTTTATTTTCAATATATATCATCAATAAATTAGAGAAATCTTGCCTTAGACGATCTTAAGACATATATAAACACCGACACTTTACATGTTAATACATAGAACATTTTTCAAACATAAAATAAAATGTATAAGTCTTACAAAATTTAAGAACACACAAGCATATATACACAGAGATATAAAAGATTTCTTTCATTTTCAATTTAAAAAAAAAAAAATCTTTTCTCCTGAAGTCATTGTTATCTATAATGTTAAGCTTACGCGTAATACTATGGCATAACTTGGAAATTATCGTCAATTTAATATTGCAAATATAATTTAAAACACATCGACAGAAACACTTATATTTTATATAACATTGTAACCTTCTTGATTTTTCAAATAAACTATACCTTCAATTTTGTAGAAATCGAATGTTTCGGTCATATAATTTGATAATAAGAACATGATAGTATTTAACATAAAATCCGTTAATAATATTGAAATTATAAATAATGTGATTTAGTGTTAACCATGAGAAAAAAGACTGAATGTATTCATGGAATTTGTCCTCTCACTGTCGAATAACTATGGAGGGCTACGTTTCAACAACACGCAGTTTTTTCACACACTTCATCTTGCACCAGAAATTGTCACTGGTGGATAGCGGCATCAAGACCTTGTTAAATTTTTACGCTTAATCGCTTTTTATCATCATATTTAGAATCTAGCCGTTTTATTCAGTTAATGACTTTTTGCCTTCATTTCTATCTGGATTGCTCTGAATTTTTATATGGATGGGATTAGATCGTTACTATTTTTATACTTGTTGAATCATTCGCTAGAAATTAATTTCGGGGGGGGGGGGGGCTATTGTCATTACCATGAAAGAAGTAATTATGTAGTTCAGAGTCACCACTTGGCTATATCATAATAATATACGTTATTTCAGACAGAATCTTAGTTCTCCTATTTAAAACTGTTTAAGTATCGATATAATTTTATCAAGAAATAAAAATCATAAAAATAAAGATAATTTTAAAAAAATAATCAACATGAAAATAAAATTTTTATTTTTTGGAAATGCATTTTTAGGGAGATGCATCCCCTCCCTCTTCATCTACAAACACTGACCCAAAGGCACTCTTTCAGAGACAGCAAAAACTTTTTTGTTCTAGTTGAAATCCTTTTTTTTTTCTCTTCTTGGTGAAAAAAAGTTAAGCATGAGGAGAAAAAAAATTCTTATGTTTAAAATTTTAAAACATCTATAATAGTATAGTAAAATAATTGTTTTGAAATACTATAATTTCGAGACAAAAAACTTGGGGGATGAATAAGTCCCTTTGCACCCCTCCCCCCCCTTGGTACGCCACTGCATTCGCTCACTCACTGTTTGGCGCAGCTTTTGAGAACCTCATGCCAATAAAATTAAATTAATCAATCAACCCGATTTATTATTTTTATTAAAATTATTTGAGGTTAAAAAAGATACAACAACAAAAAATGTGAAAACATAGCATTATTTATGCCTCTAGAAATTAATAAAATATTTCTGCACGACTTAAACAAAAAAAAAATTGTAGAAGTTTTTTTTTTTTTTTTGCAATTGTGCTTCAAATTATTAAAATTACAGATAATGCAGGGTGTTTTTAAAGGGTATCCTTTTAAGCGGCTTGTATTTCACTAATTTTTGTGTAATAGCCGTACCTCCTAAACTATATACCTCTTGGTGATTTGAATCATTAAGTTTTCTTCAGTTAACTTTCTTTTTAAAAAAAAATAAAGACTTTAGTCCTGCTTTTTATACAGAAATTGCATTATGTATACTGTCACGTAGTGTTGAATTGAACACACAACAGGTATCTGAAAAAAGTGATTTGTTAAAATACTGAAAGCATCTACACTTGGCTGAGAACTCTCTCAGTCTAAGAAATCCATAGGTTTATATATTACATTAGAATATTCCGGAACATTAATCTGATAATGTAAAGAATATTCTAGAAAAATTTTAGGAATTAAAATAGAAAACAGAAAACAATTAAGCAAAACTGGGATGTTGTCAGTTCTTTAATGTTATCAATGCTTTCAAGGTCAAATGATGGCTCACCCCAACAACCTCATCACTTGATAAGCTTTCATTATTTTCTAAAAGCCCTTGTATTAATTTGCTGTATCTCGGATGAGATAAATTAAATTTTTAGAAGAGTCGATCATATAGTAAAAATATCACACTGACGAGAACATTGAGTTGGATCGGCCCATCAAACACAACTCACATCTTTCTGTAATTAACTCAAACTTACGTTTGGCACAGTTGAATGTAAATAGTGAATAAGTGGATAAGTGAAGAATTAAGTGCCGTTTAGTTAGTAAAGCTTTTTATAGATATTAAGGAATTATTTCGAATTTTCATTGTGTCACTGCCGGTTGATCCTTCAGAGTTTTCGGCCATCTTTATTACGTAAAATGCAAACATAGAAGTCCTACTTTTTTCCCCAAAAAAAATCTTTTGTGATAGATTCCCCTGTTTCGTCTGGCAGCAGTCTGACAGAAATTCCTCATTTTTAAAATAATCACCTTTTTTTTTTCATCAGAGCGAAACAAAATTTAAAACTGAACAAAATAATCATTTTCATTACCTTTCCTATATATTTGGACAAGACACAAAAGAAGAAAAAAAAACTTCATTTTATAATAACTAACAAATTTAGGTTTTTTTAAATACCCTATCAGAGTATAAAATAAACAGTATCAACGCTGCACTACTCTTCTAAGTAATTAAAAATTTGAAGAAATTAAATGTCACCTGCTTACCGTCTATGAATTGTTCAAGGACAATAAGAGAATATTTTAAAACGAACACACAAATTGCATTTTGTTGCATGGCAACAGCAGGGCGTGGCTGACAGCACCAATTTCGATATTCAAAAAATGAAATTTTTGAATTTTCTCCTGCAACTCCCCTTTCTCATTTTGTCTAAAATAGACTAGCCTCATATTTAACTTCACATAAATGTAAATATATTTGTTCAGCTCAAATCTTGCTACTCTATTTTGAACCATTTCCACTTGCCTTGAAATTCTGCATTAGACAAAAGTAACCAGCTCGGCCGTTCCCTGGTCTGATCCCTCGGCCACTCCTTAAAGTGTGACAAATAGCATTCTTTTGCCACAGGCCAAATGAATGACATTCCTTAAAACCGTCTCACAGATTGTAGTCGAAGTTTCTATCTTCTTTCACTTTTTTACACTCGGAGTGGAATTTCAACATTTTCTTCACAGAGAAACTGCGGGTCACATTACCGTAAGTTGCCACATAAATATAATAATGCAATTTTAAAAATTAAATTTTGATTATGATAGAAACATTTTTAGTTTAGTTTATATTAACGTCGCTTTAGAAGCAACACGAGGGCTATTGGCGACGGACCTCGTAATTTTGAACCATGGTCAAGTGACGAGGACGACACCTGAGCTGGCACCCCCCTCTCCTAACATCCATACCACGCCAACGGGAGGACTTTGGGCCACGAACAGATTTAACATGCATCAGCCCCGGCTACATGGCGGGTCTTTAGCGGCCAAGGATCGAACCCGCGACTGAACGAAAACCTCCGGCCGCTAGTCCACGACCTTGACCACTAGGCTACCGCGGCCCCATGATAGAAACATTATATTTTAAAACAACAAATGGTTGCTCAAAAAACATTTATGTGAAAAACATTGCTGTAAATTTGGCTTTTCAACAATTCTAGCCAGCTCGACAGCTCTCTGCCGCACTCCACATCTACAACAACCGAGACCCTGCCCCACCCCTGCAACTTCCCTCCTATGTCTTTGTCCCACCCAAAAAGTTTTTCTAAAAAAAAACCCCCCCCCCCCCCCCGTATAATGACATTCGAAAAATATGCAGTCTTTGAAAACTGTCACAAAATCCCTACAAATTAAGCAAATTGACATACATTTGCTTCGATAAAAAATAATAACCTGCATATTTAACCTAGTATTATTTCTACAATTTTTTTGGGGGTATCTTTGAAGCCATGCTGGAATTTGGAAGTAAAAGAATGATAAGTATAAAACATGGTTTTATAATAATAATAAAAAAAAAAAATAGCAGTTTTGTTTTTACTTAATGGATAAGTTCTTCAAAAAAGTTCCTGTAAAATATATATACCATGCGCCTGTGGAAAATTAGCTCCTGACATAAATAAAATAAATTAATATAATAAAAATATTAATGCAATACTAAATTATGAAGTTTGTTTTTTCCATTTTATTTTATAAACACAACATATATGTATATAATAATATAAGCCGTGTTCAGTAAAATTGATTTAAGAATTACTATAAGCGAAAGTATTTCTAACATTTTTTTTCCAGCTTTGCTTGTAACCTAGATTTCTTGTACCCTCAAAATAAAATTTCCTCAAACAATCGCATATTGGACATAAGATTTTATTGAGAAATTTGGGAGTATGATTAAGAAATTGAAAATCGCTGGATTCTGTTTCATGAAGAAAATTGCATTTTTATTTTATTTTTGCGAGAAAAAAAAAGCTGGAAAATTTAATTTTGCTTCTAAGTAAAGTGTTTGATTCTGAAAAATCATATTTATGTGTCACTATAAGAAAAAAGTAGTGAGTGAGTGAGTGACTTTAGAATTTTATGGCGCAAGAGCCAGATATGACTATGCTGCGCCAAACCAGGTGATACATAAAAAGTAGTTAAAACACAGAGATTAGGCAAAATTTAAAATCCTATTGGAATCAATTAGAAGAAAATTAAAATCAATGTTAATAATTATGAGAGGAAATCGCTGTTTAAAACGGATAAAAACGTAATCAGATCAGACTAAAAAGAGATAAAAGAGTAAAACACTATAAGGTAAGATTTAATCCGAATTTTCTTTTGCTTCAAGTTAGTATGTTCTACTTGGTCCATGGCATCCATGAGCCAGGAATCATCGACATCGTATAAAATGCAATCATCGTCATCTCCAAGATTAGGTGGTAGGGTACTTTTTTTGGGTCTATAAGCACTTAATTTAATATCAATTTTCGGTTTATTGTTTTGTGTAGGATGTGAAATGTTTCAGTACGGGCTATTTAATTTATTTTTCTTTTTGGTTTTTGTCTTAAAACTAGGAACATTTACAGATTTAGTAGCTTTGATAGTAACTATGGAAGGCAAAATATCTGCCTGAGAAGATGACGATGATGTATTTACTGTGTACGTTGGAAAAGACAAAGGTGTGGATTTGGATTGGGAAGACAATGGCTTAAGACGGTGAAGAGGCGGGCATATCACTTTTGTAACGGAAGGATCGGTTTGGGTGAACGTTGATATAGATGATTTAGTGGCCTGAGCGTAAGTCTGAGAAAGTGGTGGAATTATTAATTTGCGTGCTTCGGGATATGAAATATTCTGAATGGTTTTTATTTCTTAGATCTTTTTCTCCATTTGCCATTTTGGGCATATTGTTGAATTTGAAGTATTAAGTTGGGAACAATTAACACACTTGGGCTCCAGTTGGCAATCCATGGAAGAGTGTCCAACGGACGCACACCTAGAGCACGTTAATTGTCCCCTGCAAGCAGATTTTGAGTGACCGAACCTCTGACACTGAAAACAGCGCAGAGGATTCGGAATATAGGGCCGAATATTGCAGTTAAGATAACCTGCTTTGATAGTTGAAGGCAATTGAGGACTATTAAAAGTTAAAATTACATGTTTAGTAGGGAAAGTAGAACTATCTTTTTTAATTATGATTCTTCTGACCTGAGTGACACCCTGATCGGAAAATCCATCGAGGATTTCCGCTTCGGATGCGCACAACAGGTCAGGTTCAGAAATTACACCTCGGCAGGAGTTGAGAGATTTGTGCGGAGAGACTTGGAGAGGAGAATCCAGAAAGGTTTTTGCGGACAGAAATGATTTCGATTGTAAAGCAGTTTTTGTCTCAATAAGCAGGTCACCAGATTTTAATTTTTTGACAGATTTCGGTTCACCACCGATACCAAGTAACGCTTTCTGTATAGCAAATGAAGATTGTTGGGACATTTTTATTGTTTGGTAAAGAGAGGATCAGATATCGAGCATGTTTGGCAGTTTTATCAATGTTAATGTTTGTGGGTAAATTAAGGCCTTTACCCAGGCACGAAAAAGTAGGATCCATAGAGTAAAAAATGTATTCATCCTGGTATGCCTCCACCCACCATGGAGTCCAACGAGGGAGGCAGTTGCCGGTCATCTAGCGATTGCCAGGCACGGCACTTACCTGAAGGTCAACCAGGATATAGCACTGCAGCATCAGGGCGAGGATCCACCGGGAAACCCGATGCACCCCTTATCTGCAGCACTAGCCCTACAGCAGAGTCTCTTTGAGGAAGAATCCGCAAAGAGACTTACCACCAGCCGATTGACAGAAGCGGGCTCACTCCTGCCACCCGTCTACAGCGAAGCATGGGCCAAAGGGAACGCAAAAGGTATCCACAGGATCCCACTTTCCTCCTTACGGGACGCCGCACACGGCAAACATGCGGGTTGGCAAGCCAACAGAAAAAAAAAAGGAAAATGGAAAACAAAACGGATATCAACAAACCTGAATAGAAGAAAAATATGACGAAGTAAATTTGAACAAAATATATCTGTTAAATGAAATTTATAAGCGTAAGAAACTGTGTTCTGGACGAAGAGGAAAGGAAAATGAAAGGAGAAAAGTTAAGACAAGCAGGAGGGTCGAAAACAGAGAAAGATCACAAGGGTATCACGGGGGCGCGTCACCCGTATTTACCAAAGACAGTAAACCCCATAGGAAAGAAATAGATCACTCAGGTCCCTCGGGTTCGTGAAGCCCGTACTTACCTGAAGTAGGTAAGCCCTTGAGGGCAAGAAAAAAGTAGAAAAAGTTATAATAGTATAGTGTTAAAATTAAAGATAGTGTGAAAATTAAAGTGATAAAATTACCGTTTCAAACAAATTTATGTAACAGGACTGCTATTTGAGTAACACATAATTATGATTAATCGTACGATTTACTATATAATGAAAAATTCTGGGATGATTAACAACCACTTTAAAGGGGGGGGGAAATGATATTTTATATTATTATTATAAAATTATTTTTATTTTCATGTATAAATGCTAACTAGGCTAAATTTAAACATTGAAAAATTTGGACATATCTTTTAACTGACTAAACTGACGTAAATCAGCTTTCTAGATTCAACTCTTGTGGTTTTGTTCTGTTCGTTAAAAAATAAATAGCACTTTTTATAATAATAACTTATTTCATGAAAGAAACTTTTCCTAATGAATTTTAAGTTTTTTGTTGCATGTGTCATTAAAGTTCCATACTTATCTTATGCCTAGAAAAATATTTAATTTACGAATGAAATAAAAATAGCTTTGAACTTAATGAATAAAATTCTTAGCTTTCAGACTGTCACATTGAAATCACAAAATTAGTTCTGAAAAATAATACGACAGATAATTCTATTTATGTTCCCGATAACAAGATAGGTGCTGAAATTTCGAAATAGGTTAGTTAAAATATGCACGACATAGAAACAATTACTTCAGTAATAAATGCTTTTTATGCAAAACATTTAAATCATCTAACTTTTCCCTTCAAAGATAAAAATGTCCATTTTTGTTGCCAACCGTGATTTCGTGGATGAGAGCAACAAGTTAGAAGATGGAATGGAAAATCATTAGTCCAACGAAACCTTGTATCTGAACCAAGAAATAAGATACTTGTTGTGCGCAGTTGGGCTACAAGATGCTCTAATAAAAATTTTAAAGCGCAGATCGATACAGTGACGTCAGAATACTAGGAACTATCGAGGACTAGGCTCATTTATCAAAAATAGGTAGAGCAATGAATGTCAGACTCTTAAGTTTTATTCATTCATGAATATAATTATACTTAATTTTTTTTATATTTTTAATTACTTTGAGTACCATGCATTATAAAAACGGCCTATGTAACTATAATACTAAGCATTTTGTAGTTTATAATTTACGAGAGTTTTTAATTAATTAGGGTTTTTTTGGCACATTTCCTATTCAAGAAAAGGTAAAAGTGTCAAAAATATAATTTAGCAGTGACTGGGAGTGTCGGTGATCTATTACTTTAACTTTTTTGAGTATTTTTTTCCGAATTTACTCATTTATAAAATATTAGTTTGACATAGCTCAAATTTTTTTTAGACGTCAATTTCTTATGTATTTGTGATTTTTTTTTCCCTATTTAATTCTCCCCTGCGCCGCCCCCCCCCGTTTTTTCAAAAGTAGGTAAAAAATTTCGTTTTATACCTACTTTTCATTTTCAGCTTAAAAGTTTTAAATTCCTTCAACCATATTTTCCACAAAATAACTACTTTCCTAAACACGTTTTTTAACGAAAAATTTTCATTTTTTGCACTCCCGGCCAATTACCCCATTCATAAATAAACAAAATTAAAAACAAACTTGGGGAAAAAGAACACTTTTCTCAGAATTGTTAAATGATATCTTAAAAGATGAATACACAACACAATAAAACGAAATAAATCTTTTAAAAATTATTTATTGATATCTCTCTCATTTAGGTTTTTTATGCACATAAATAAAGAATAAAATAACCTTTAAAATAAGGAATGCAGCGAAAACCAAGGAACAAAGAAGCAAACGATAGGAAGAAAAACTATGCGTTAGGTCTCTCACTCTCAACTCCTCCCGCTACTTTCGCTGAAATGTTCACCAAAGGAAACGCGAATCAAAGAACTTCAGCGTTTGTGCGTGCGTGCCCAGACATGTTCTGGCTTGTTCCGAGTCAATATATCAGCGCTGGGAGCGGCAAGCTTTGTTACGGCGA
The DNA here is from genome assembly GCA_019974015.1 of Nephila pilipes. NCBI lineage: Eukaryota > Metazoa > Arthropoda > Arachnida > Araneae > Nephilidae > Nephila > Nephila pilipes. Next base: position 10,409 of record BMAW01044248.1, read on the forward strand.
ATAAATATATAGATAAAATAATTGAGGAAGCACTTTAATTTTTGAAGAAAAAAGGTATCAAATTACAGATTAATTATTTATTGTGATTGAATTCGCAGAATAGTTTAATTAAAACTAAAACGGACATTTCAAATGCCAATCAATTTTAGAATAATTTCTTAAGCGCAATAAGCTTTCATTTTAATACCTCAAAAACGTAATTTTTCTTTATTCGTTGGTTAAATAAAATGTAATTTATTATATTTTTTTTTTTCTGTTTCAGCTTAATAATTCGTTAGAAATATCTGGATTGAAAAAACTATTTCTTTACTGTTATATTAGGTACGTAAGTATTTATTCATAATTTTTTATTTATTTTGTAACAAAATATTTTGAAAATTAATCAATAATCGACACAAAAAAAAATCCTTAATCACAACAAAAACCACAAGAGCAACACTTCAGATATCATTAAAGGGTATATAAATCTTAATGTACTTATTACCAATAAAAATCATACTTAATTCATTAATCTTAGACTACAAAAACAGATAAGAAACAATTTTAGAGCAAGGTTAATTTTTGGCAGCTTCAACTAAGTCTGAACACCTCTAAATATGGTTACATCGAACGTTAGTAACTGAAAAAGACGAATTATTTGAGTAACGAGTATATGTCTCTACGATAGATAGTTTAGTTTTTATTAACGTCATGACTTTCTTACGAGGCTGTACTTGTTATACAAGGGACCGAGCTCACAAGGTTCCAGGCTACCAGCCAGTTGAGGTAATCACCCCACTCAGCATTTATTGACAAATAACAAGATTTACATTTGAAAATAAAAGTTAGCTCAGAAAATGTACAAGATATTTGCACAACAAAATATACATGGCAAAAAGCAGTTTGTTAGTTGAAATTTTCTCAATAAGATACACAACAGGTTAAATAGCACAATACAAAGCATTACAAACTCGTAAACAAATTAAGTATTAGGCAAAGGTGAACATACCATACAAGACATACAATTATAGCTGGTAAGGGATGATAAAATAATGAGAAATATATAATAAAGTTTGAAAAATTAATAGAAAAATTTATTTGGGTAATTTTGAGCCGTAAGTATACAGGATTTAAGCTTAGAATGTAAGTAGGGATTTTGGACCTCAGCCAAATGGGTTTCGCTTCAATAACAGGACATTTTAAATGAAAATCTCTGGTAAAGGGCAGAAAGTGGTCACATCTCAACAGAGCAGAGACATAAATTTGTACTTTTAAATTAAAGTGATTTAAATAAAGTAAAACATATTCATGATCGGTTAGAAGCGAAAGTGTAATAAAACTAAATTTGTATAAAACTCAAATTTGGTACAGAATATGACTGAACGAATATTATTACAGATTGGCCCGCAGACCTATTGAGCAGACCTCAGTGAACCATGGTCAGTGACGAGACGACACCTGAGCCCTCTCTAACATCCACACCACGCCAGCAGGAGGACTTTGGGCCCCTAACAGATTTAACGTGGCCCCGGCTACGGCCGGGTGGCGGCAAGGATCCAGAACCGCGACTGAATGAAAACCATAAACCTTCAGTCACGACCTTCTGCCTAGGCTGCCGCCCGGCCTCTCTGATAGAACTGGGTTCCTCCATACAGGAGAATGTCTGAACATGCTTTTACGTCGTAGCATATTTTAGGAGCACGAACATGAGAAATTACTGTGGCCTGCTTCTAATTTTAATACAGTTGCACCTCCTGTGAGGATTCCTCTGAACTGGGGCACCTCTGTTAGGACAATGTCTGATCGGTGGTGTCCTTTGGAGGTACTATTATATTTTTCACCATGCGTGTGTGTGTTTATTACAATGAAATACTTAATTTTAAATAATGTAGTCTGGTCTTTGACTTGAGGCTGGCATTTTTCGTTGTGAGACACGGTTTCGAGCCTGATGCAATAAAATTCACTTCATCTGTGGCTGATGCACGTTAATGTGGGCAAGGTCTCCAGTCTTCTGGCGTGGTGTGGAAGTTTGGAGGAGATTATCGTCTCATCCTTGACGAATTCAGAGTATGAGTTCCGTCGCCGATAACCTGTTGCTTCTCAATACATTTTAAAAACAATTCAAAACATCTTGTTTTGAAACTTTTCACTGTCTGTAAATGAGTGTAAAGGTAAATATATTAAAGATTCAAAAAGGTGAGACCAGCAGAATTGTAGATATCCATAAATAAATTTTACAATTAGTGCAGTTCTCATAGCAGTGCTTTGCCCTTAAGTGTTTCTGCCCCTATTTGTTTACATCTTAAATCTATGTTCTGAGACAAGGTCTTCAACCTGGGTTCCGCGGAACCTTGTCCTGATTTGACGGGGTTCCGCAAGAATCTATTGCTAATCAGCTTTCTTCAAGTAAATTTCATTTTATAAAAGATCAATTCTTAAACACCAGTTTACCGAAATAAATATTTTATAGATTAAAATAAAATCTTAGATTTCACGTAAAGTCGTAAATACATTAATCAGACACATTTGGTTATATGAGTGTCCATTCTTTGGCTCAGTGGCAAATCATCCAGACCATTTGGCCATTTATTTCACTATTTTCAATAAGTAAATTTGGCACCACCTTCTAAGCGAAATTTTGTACAGATTGCATTTTGAAAGATAACATTTTGAATGCTATTTTGTATTTAGTAGACGTGCCATAATCGGATAAAATGCTCATATTAGTTTGATTCTGTGATCAGATAAAAACTTTCTTTAATATTCCTATAAAGAAAAATTATATCTTGGATCCAAAATCCTTCTCAGATTGCAATACACCTTGAACTCCCAATAATAACAATAAAATGAGATATCGACCCCCTCAGGTGGAAACTAAATGTCAGTCAGGATTATCAATTTTGGACTGATATTAGAAAGAATATCCTGAAATTGCCAAGGAGTTGTGAAACGTCCATGCCATATGTTTCAACCTATGTATGTTAAAAACCATTCTCTTTGTACTCTGCGACAAAAGCAAAACACAGAAACAGATTAGATGATGAATGACATTAGGTTACAGATTTCATAATTAATCACATAAATATACTTTGAAAATAAAGACTATCTTGTGCTGATGTTAAAAATTTTCTCTTTCTTAATTTGTTATGACTTAAAATATTGATTTAGTTTATTATTCATGAGGCCGAACCTCATACTTATTAGCACACATTTCATTGTATCTTACTAATACACGTTTCTATTGTAATAAAAATAGATATGCAATAATGATTTTGTAAATTTGGTGGATAAAGCTTTGTGTCTATTTTTGCTTCCCTTTGATCAAGAGGTTCCTTCAGAAAATGGAAAGCTCAAATAATTCCCTAAGGTTTAAGGTTAAATACCCGTTTCTAGGAGGTGCACTAACCTACAGAGGCAAGTGAACGAACACTACACCACTGCAGGCATTGAAGGATCAAAGGGTGGGAGGTTTGGCTACCGTAATACTCAGGTCTCCTTCAGTCTCCAGACCAGACATTTTTGACTAGTGAGCACCCTTAAAGAGGTAAATGCATATATTCAAGGGACTAACAGAGATCGTACTTAAATAGAGGGTATACAGTAGTACCTCTGTTAAATACTTCAGAATAAGGTCACCTCTATTTAGGAACAATTCCCGGATCGCTGAATATTATGCATGTAATGATGATTAACAGACATTAATTTCTCACTTAAATAATTTAATTTACTAAATTTGCTTATTCTCTCCCTTTAAACGATAATGTTCATTCATTTCCTGATACAATTCCTATTCACTTTTAATTAATCTTTGGGTCTATGCACTATTTCCTGGAGAGTCCCAGTCTCCATTAAGGGTGGTGTGGATGGTGGAGGGGTTGCCGAGAGCTCAGGTGTCGTCTCGTCACTTGACCGTGGTTTCAAAATTACGAGGTCCGTGTAATAGCCCTCGTGTTGCTTCTAGTGATGGCAAAACTAAACTAAACTAATCCCTGTCCCTCATTCAGACAATTTGGACTCAGACGTTTATTGATTTTCCCTCATATAAATAGCAAACACGAAAAGCGCTTGCTCTTCTCTTATTGCTCTTCTTGTACTCTCTGATAGTCATTTGAGATTTATATGGTAACTTCCCTTCAGCCTTTGGTGGCCAAGTCGACAAGTCTACAATAAATGTCATCAAAGTATTTCGTATGGACTGATTCATTACTATTGAACAATAGTTAACAAGTAAATACATTACCTCATATTAAAGGATGCCTCTACCGAGGTCAAAATCTAGTCAGTTGAGTGCCCTGTCGAAGGTTTACTCTTCAGTACCTTCTTCAGCTCAATAATAGTTTCCTATGTAATTAATTTAAGACACAAAACTAGGGCTTATAGATGGACAACAAAATATGAAAAATTTCGTTTTCAAATTCTAAAACAAAGAATAATTTCAAAAAGGGAAAGTGCCTTAGGTCTCTACTTATTGCGAGGTTTCACCAAGTGGATTAGAAAATTATGAAGTGAATGGATAAAGGTTTAGATTTTTATTTTTAAATTAGGGGGTATTGGGAATTGGGAAGAGAAGGAAAGCAGTTTTTAACTTTGAAATCGAGTTGGTTCTTCCGTAAAATGTGAATTAATTTTATAGTTATTCAATTCTCTCTTATAAACTTGGCACGCCAAAGACCACATATTAGCCGGGGCTGATGCACGCGTTAAATCTGGTCCCTGGGCCAAAGTCCTCCGTTGGCGTGGTGTGGATGATGGAGGGGGCAACTCAGGTGTCGTCCCTCGTCACTTGACCGTGGTTCAAATACGAGACCCGTCGCCAATATAGCCTCGTTACTTCTAGTGCGGCGTTAATGAAAACTAAACTAATCTCTTCTTTCATAAAATTTGATTTTGTTTTACGTACTCAATGCTTATTCATAATAAAACTTTTAATCGTAAATAAACCTGATATCCTTTTTCATTTATCGTTTCATTCATTTTAATAAAGAAAGACGGAAAATTTAAAAATGATACTATAATATTTAGAAAAGTGCAGCAGTTAAAAAGTGTTCACTTGTACTTTCTTAAGATAGCATTTCAGCTTTTCATTGTAAGCAGCATGCTTTGAAATGTTGAATTGTTGACATTTATAAGAGTAATAAAACGAAAAACAACTATAAGTAAAACTCTTTGAAATAGTTAATTTATCCTGATATCAGAAAGGTGCTTTCAATTTGTCCAATAGAAAGAATATTGAGTTCAAATAACATCAACAATCATTTGTTTTCATAATCATATAGTGGCCCCAGTCATAAGCCTTACCTTACAAAAAGTAAGAAAAGTGAAACTATTTAATAAATACAGTTGATAATGAAGTGTCTATATAAAAATAAGAAAGAAATAACTGTTGCGCAACGTTTTATTTTCTTCGCTAAATATATTTTCTCGACTGCTCCAAGTACATTTCCGGCATATTGTTCTTTTGTAGGTGACATAGCTGCACGTTTGACTTGATAAAGTTTGTTAAAGTCGCAATACAAGGTTTATTTGCGATGGACTTCGTAATTTTGATCACCGATCAGACGAGGACGACCTTGACTCGTATTTGACGTTGTTTTCATCCAGTCGGTTCCGAGCCTGATGCCACTAGGGCTGTAGTGGGACTGATGCATATGAAATCTGGTCGAGATCCCCAGTCCTCCTGATGGTGAACTTAGAGAAGGAGGTGTCTTCTCATGCTATCGTCCTCTCGTCTTGACCGAGCTCAAACACGGCATCTTCGCCAATAGCGCAATGTTGCTTCTCAGTGCATTGATTATCCTGTCTAATATTTCGTGAAGCATTGTGAGTCTGGGTATTTAACTATCACTACTCGATGGATCCTGGTGGCATTGAAATCAAACCCGCGACTGTATGAGCATAGTCATGAGCTTGAGACCGTGATGCCATACGCATTTTGATAAACAAGCACTATAATGGCACGGAATTTCGATAAGTTATTTCGATACGATAAGGTTCAATAATGTTCCAGCATGGATCAAACTTCGAAAGTAGCCGTTTCAGTAGTGGGCATGGTGGTAATCTAAACACTTGGTATTTTATTCAAATATACTGCGGGATCAAGTTCTGAAGCTTGTAAAGATCCTTCGTGTAGTGGGGTGCATTGCACATTAAATCTGTCGAGGCTCTAGTCTCACGTTAAGATTGTAAGAAGCAGTTAGATGTGCTCATCACTGTATTTCGACCTGGCTGTATTTTATCGACAATTGCCATTATTGGTAGATATAATGTTTTCTCGATACTAATTAACTAGTCGAGACCTTGAAAAGATGAACACTATCCGGTTCTATTAATTGGCTCAAATATTCAAAATCAATGTCTGTGTTGTTTCGTTGGTGGAACAAGTACCACACGCGTCAAACATAGAATAATATTGTAAATTATCGAACGAAATTTTATCAGCTTCATTCAGTCGGTACTAGTTGGATCCTACTTGCTCATTCGAATAATCCACACAAGCTTTGGCATGCTCTTTCATCTCATCAGTTTATCATGGTATTCACAGTGCTATTTATTAACTTCACTGAGAAGCAACACGGGGACTATAGGGAAGGAATGTTTAATTTTGAACCCCAGTCAAGTGCCTAGATAGCACCAGGCTGGAACCTCCCTCTTCAAACCACACCACCCCAACCGGAGAACTTGGTACCTGGATCGGGTTTAGCATTGTCCAGCTACTCAGTGGTCTTTGGTAGCATAAGGTCATGGTTCACGACTCAATGAAACAACGTCGGTCTGCGCTCTTGACCAATGCCACTCGGTTTCCGTGGCTTTGCCTTCGAAAGCATGATGTAAGAGACAAGTGAATTCTCAATCTGTTCCAAGAAAATTAAATAAAATTTTAGGAAAGTTACTTTTCTTTCATTCCAAGGAATTTAGTCTTTTGTGGCCTGTCTAATTGGTTTGGTCTCAGACTCACGGCCGGTGGTTTTCGTCGAGTCGTGGATTCGAGCCTTGATGCCATTAAAGACTCGTCGTGTAGCCGGGGCGGTTGCACGTTAAATATGTTGAGACTCAAATTCCTCCCTTTTGATGTGGTGTGGAAGCTAGAAGAAGGTGGTGCCAACTCAGGTGTCGTCCTCGTCACTTGAAAGAGACTCAAAATTTCGGAGTGTGCCCCAGTAGCCTTTGTGTTACTTCTAAGTGTGACGATAATGAACAATCAATCAATATCACGAATGGTTCATTTTAACGTAAGGAGGAAAAGAGTGTGTGTTGGGGATAATATCCTTTATTGCTCTCTATATCCCACTTAACATCAATCAATCAATCAAAGTGTGTATTTTTTAAAATTACGTATTTCCAATGTAAAACTTTATATATTTTTCTTTATTAAAAAACTAAAGATTATTTTAAAAAAAAATAATTATAATCAACTGCTGAGACACAAGTTAAAGAATAAAAATAAATTAAAATAATGAAAAATCAATTAATGTCGAAAATTTAATGGTTATAAAATATTTTCAACGAAACAGTTTCTTACTGTCAAAGAACAATTCACTAGGAAAGTTGGAGTTCTTTCTTTCGGAGAATTAAGGTCATCTTTTCCCCCCGAGAAATTGGACAGTACAAAACCTGTTAGGACCAGTCTAAACCGATTTCAACCTGTTTCCTCTCAGTTTAGGTACCGCGTTCAAAGGGGCCCCGAAATTCCCAAGCAAAATTCATCTCTGAAACAACTTGGAACACCTTCAAAAAAAAAACTTTTTTTTTAGCTTTAATATATCAATTAATAATTTTCCCATATTTATAAAAAAAAAGAACTTTGCTTTCAATATTTACAAGTTCTTCTTTTAATTCGATTTTAATCAATTCGTTAAGATTAAAAAATTTAACCGGTTATCCTCCCATTACTGTTTTCTGAAATAGCCCAACATGAATATAATCATATTTTTTTGTTTTAAAAAAAAAAAAAAAAAAGGAACGAGATTTTGATTCGAATATTGTGAGACATTCTCATAGTAATGTCTAATATAATTCCTTTTGTGTCTATAATGTATCCTAAAATGTCCTTAATAGAGTCACAATATGTTTATTTTTTAAATTTTTATACATATGTTTATTCCTGAATTAGTTTTCAGATTCAATACCATAGATGCTTAAATATATCATTTCTACTTGTTTGTTTTAAGTTTGTATCATCTGTTTTCCGAACTTTTAGTTGTTTAGTAAATTTTAATTATTTAATAAGCTATTTTAGTTATTAAAAAGAATTAATAAAAACATTTAGTTACATTTAGTTATAACATGGTTCAAGAAATGTTTTGATTAACGAAAGTTATTGGGTAAAATTCAGAGTGATTGAGATTGTTTATTAACGTCGCACTTAGAAGCAACACGAGAGCAATTGGCGACAGACCTCGTAATTTTGAACCTCGGTCAAGCGACGAGGAAACCTGACTTCTCTACACTCCACCCGTGTGGTGACCGGGAGTGAAAGAATAGCCCCACTGCATTTCATGCATGTCATAAGAAGCGACTAAAATGGCTACCAATGTTTGAGTATACAGCCTGCCCGTGGGACTGGCGTGACTCAGAGGATTGCCTTCTTTAAATAAATGTGGGCATCATGACCCCAAGGCACCCTAATGGTCTTTTTCTTTCACATGGAGTTTACTGCCTTCGGTAAACAGGAGTGACGTGCCTCCGGGATACCTTAGCGATCCTTCTCTAGTTTCGACCATCTTTCTTGTCAACCAATTTTTGTTATTTTTCAATTTTTTCACACGTCTAGATCTCAGCTCTACATTTTTCTTGTTTTACACTCACTCACTCACTTTGTTTGGCGTAGTATGGCTATTTCTGGCTTTTGCGCCATTAAAAACACTATCATTCACTAGCATCCCTCTCTTAACTTCTTAACTAGCTACGGGAAGACTTGGGACCTCGACCAGATTTAACGTGTATCAGCCCCTTAGCCAAAGGGACTTTAGAGGCATCAGGGGTCAAATCCACGACTCAATGAAAACGATGCCAACCGCAAGTTTGCGACTGTGACCGCTAGGCTATCGTGGGTATATAAACTTCAGAGAAACTTCATAATTTTTCTTATTTGGGAAACTTAAATAAAAATGAGATGAAACACACATCAAGAAATTTTTTATTATTCATTTGATTTCCATATAATTAATTTATTTTTAGAAAATTACAATTTTAAATCTGTTATTGTGTTTATTTTGCTTTATCTAAGCTCTTTTAATTGACGTTATCTAATTATATACAGCGGTATATTCTAATTGGAGCCTGCTCAAAATCCTTACGCCTGGAGCTGCGGAAGTTAGCTGAGTATCGTGCCAGCTCAAGAGTTGTCCTCATCACCTAACGAAGGCTCAGAATTACGAGGTCCTTCGCCAGTATTCTACGAGTTGCTTCGAAGCAGGGGTGATTTTAGAGTTGCAGAGCGTCATCGTGCCATTTAATTTCAGTCACCCTCTCACCCTGTAATATATTCACTCGTTTACGATAGCAGTGTATATAAAAACTAAGAATTTACTTTCTTTTTTTTTTTTATGTCAAACAATATTAAAAAGAAAATTTCTTTCGTAAACAGAAGAAAGCTTGACTTATGCACTTAACGAAACAGTGACCAGTTTAATTCCTCAATAAATTTCTGATTATAAACAAGTGCTGATCATAGACTTAATCTTTTTCAAAAAGGCGTCACCTCATATATTCTCAGAAATACAGAATTTTACAAAAGTTCCAATTATTCCGACTATACCTGCGAAACACAAGGTGTGGCTATTAAATGAAAAGATTGGTGATGTAAGACATTTTTTTGATGTCATACCTATTTACTTTCAATATAAACCCCTCATCTATCCCTGTAATTATGGCCCGAAACCCTATTTTCCCCACTTTAGTTTTTCCAATGCAATACGTTGGTTCATGAATTGAATTTTGGAAACAGATTCCGTAACAAAAATATCCTAAAACCAAAGAGTGTGCCCTAAAACTTACCTCAGTTTTCGGTACTTCTTACCGTTGTGAGTGTTTGCATTCAACTCTTAAATTTATTAAAAATAAGCGTTGGTCTGTTTTAACTTATCTGCATTAAGCTAGGCTTAGGCGAATTGCCCTAACAAATCTTCAACTAACTTTCGGCTGCTAACTGCTAAGATGAACAGCATTCGTTAAGCACAACATCTACAAGAAAATATAACTTTTAAAAAAAATTTCTTTGCAAAATTGTTTGATAGAATTAATACAATATTTACATTTTTTTTGAAAATTGTTTTAAAGTTTTTTAACTAACAAAACAAATGAAATAAAATGATTACTTTTGGAGATAGATCAGTACAAGTTTACTAATAAATTTGTAAAAAGAAATTATATAAATAAGTTAATTACATTTAAACATTGAGTAGCTTTAGTTTACCATATTTTATACATATATTTTATTTGAATAAGAAATACTCCATTCGTCTGCTTGATTGATTGAGTGTTTTTATTAACATCGCACTGGGAAAGATCACGAGGGCTATAGTCAGAAAGCTCAAGGGGACCGAGCTACACTCAAAGGGCAAACCGGTCCACCGGGAGACAATCACTCCTGCAGTCTCAATATTTATTACAAAAAAAAGCAATTTTTTATAACAAAAGGGGGAAATAAAAAAGGTAATAAAAAAACAGAACATGTAGCAAAGAACAAAAGGAAAAATAATCCCAAAATGAAAAGAAAACATAATCAAAAAATTTACGACGTTCGTTTTTGACGTTTCAATTTTTCACTTTTCATTGCTTTTTTCTATCTTTGTTTCTTTTTTTGGAATGCAGATCAATTTGTATTTCATTGTCATCTCTAATTCATGGTAATATCGGATGATGATACAATGACTCATTCCGGCAGACAGACTTCCGGCGACAGCTCTGGCTCAAGTAGAACACACAAACACGTAAAAAAAAAAGAAAGAAAATTGAAAAATTCAGAAATAATGCACTAGACAAAACAATTTACATATATACTAGGTATACAATTAAAAGCACACAATAAGGAAAATTTAAAATTTAAAAGTGTAAACAAAAATTGAAACAATTATGAAATTTGTTGGGTAATCTTACGAACCTTAAGAATGCAAGTATTAAGAATGAAATGCAAATTAAGATTTCCACACACAGACTTCAGCCAAACATGTTTCGCTTCAACAATAGGATATATTGAATGAAAACTTTTCATTCGTAATTTTGAACTTCGGGCAAGCGACGAGTACAACACCTGAAGTGACACCTCCTTTTCCAAACTTCCACACAACGCCAACAGTAGGACTTGGGACCTCTACCAGATTTAATGTGCATGCCCCACTATACGGCTGTTTTTTCAGTGGCATGAGGACTCGAACCGACGACTTGACGCAACAACGCCAGATTCGAGTTCACGACCTTGAATACTAGACTATTACGGCCACCACACTTGCGAGAGCCCCACGCGGTTCGCGACCGGCCTTTGGCCACTCCTAGGATTGCGCATACAACTGCTCTGTTTGGGCAGGTTGCTTTGAATAAAAGGTTACCATATTAATAATTAATACAATTTGTTTTTGAATGAAGTACAGTAATGTAATTTACGCAAATAAAAGGTTAGAGCTTATTGTGCTGCATATTTGTCATACAAAATAACAGTACCGCCGGCAGTGGCGGTGCTTAGGAATTAGAAGTTGGGATGGGAGACAAAAATTTATAGACAACAAAAAATAACGAGGTGGTCTGTGAAATATGAGTAGGAGGGAAGAGAAGACACAAATATATACAAATTTAGCTAAAATTGGTAAGTTTTTGGTGCTTTCTGAATAAATTTCGACAGAGAAGTAAAAACTGACACTTATATGAACTTAATTATGATTTAATTTTAATTAATAGTGTGTAATCGGTTTTTTTTTAAATTGTATAAAATATAAATTTCATCAATTGATATTAGAAATCAGAAATGGTCAGCGATAATTTCATTAAAAAAGTATGCCTTGTTTAAAATAAACAGTAAATACTGATATTTTGCCCAAACCCAATCAATGTGTTTACTCAAGGCATTATTTTATACCTCATTACGTGACAAAATATACAAGGAAATAAAAAAGGGTTTTTCATGTTATTTATCACAAGCAATCGTATAAGGTTGTGACGCACTTTCTTCCCACTATTTAATACTACTGCCATCTTTCTTTCTAATTAAATAGTTGATAATTATTGGACTCCAATTGAAGTACGTTTCATCAAGACAAAGCACTGTATCAATGAAACATTCACAAGATCGCTCTCTATGGAATCCCACTTAACTCGTCAATTCTTAAGTATAATCAAATAATAAAGTCTTAGCTTCCCGATTTACTCGATCTGATAAAATCACTTTTTGCAAACAACCGGTACGTATATTAATACTTTAAGATTCGCTTCGATCTGAAAGATTAACCGATTGAAAGATTAATGTAACTTTCAAATACTTATCAGTCTGACGTTATCCTCTATCTTCCTTCATTTTCCTTTCAATTATATTTCATTAAAAAATCACTATCTCTAATTCAATTAACTTAACTTCTATCTTCATCTAATTTACCGAATCTCGTGCAATTTTATGCAATTCAAACTACTATAAAGTCCTCGAAGTTTGTGAAAAGAAAATCGCGAATAATCCAACATCACAAGATTACTTGTGCTAAGTAATAATTAATTCGGTGTTCAAAGCACAATACAGTTTCGTAATTTTGTAATAAATAGAAATATGTACAATATAAAATAAGTTTCTCAGATTCTAACAATCGTGCCGTGATGCACGACATTGCGTTTTGTGTATATTTCCTCTAAGTAATTTTTTAATAATTAAAGAAATGAAAGCTAAGAAAATTAGAGGATATAAGATGTAAGGATTTATACGATTTTTTTTTTCCGTTTATAAATCTTCGTTTCAAATGGCTAAAATAGGATAAAAGTCAAATTTCTTTCCAAAAAAAAAAAAGAGAGACTTCTTGCTGCCTCTCCTCACTCTCCCAATGACTGCCACGGATTGTAAGGTGCCATTTGCACAATGTAATAGTAGTTACTATTCTTAATAACGTTGGTTTTTGTGAATAATGGTGGTTTCTTCAACCTCAGAATTTTTTAGTGGAATGACTTTGGCCCTGCCCTTTCAAACCAGGGACACAATATTTTCTATTTCAGCTATTGATTGATTGATAGGTGTAATGGGATATAGAGCAACAAAGCCTATCATCCCTCCAGTTATTGATTCTTGTAGCTTTAGTGAGAAAGGAAATGACATCTGCAAGGATGAGACATCCGGTGTAATTGTTGGTTTGTTGGTTATCTGAATTTATGGCACTGAACCTTCCTGGGACAAACTCAACCGGTGTGATTATGTTGCGAGTTCTTAGAAAATTCAAGTTCTGTAATAATTTGATAAAATGATTTCTTATTAACATCGCACTCAGAAGCAACACGATGGCTCTTGGCGACGGACCTTGTAATTTTGACCTTCAGTCAAATGACGAAGTCGGCAACTGATCTGGCACTGAGGCTCGACTTGGAGCCTCGACATATTTAATGTGCTTCTGCCTCGCTATATGGTGGGGCTTTAGTGGCATCAGGACTCGAACCTACGATTAGACGGAAGCAACGCCGTCCGTGAGCACCCGACCATGATCACTCGGCTACCGCGGCCACATCCAAGTTCTGTAGTGTTCAGTCTTGAACTTAATCTCAAAGTTCGTGTATCGCAAAAATATCGTCTGATCTTTCTCAAGGGTCACAGAAGCATTTTAACCGTAATCTTTGTTGGAGTGTGAGAGGCACCACCAACTAAACTAATCACTTACGTGTAGTCACCGCACATACATTTATCACTCTGCTTCCTTTAATTTTTTGTTTTTTATGAATACTGTGTTTTACGCTTTAACATGTGAAAGTAAATATTATATAGGCGTTACAGCATAAATGAAGAAGTACGCTACATATTTTTTGTAGTAAGAAATAGGTTTATTCAAACAAAAATGAGATGAATATTAAAACATACTATTCCTTACAGGAAAGTTAAGTCAGAAATTAATATTAAAAGAGTTTCAGCATTTTTTCAGTCTGTAAGAAAAGTATCGATCTCGGATCCCATTCTTCGACGTAAGGCAAAGACAGCCTTAACTGAAGACATACGTTTTTGTAAGTGCAGATTTGAATTGTGTAAATGGTAAGGGTGTGCCAAACTGCTATTTTTGAGTAATAGGTTTTATTGTATTAGCTCCAGTGTGGTAATAGGTTCCAATATGTCTTATTACTTTTAGATTATATGTTCCTACATCCTGTAACTTTTAAATTATATTTTATTATCCTATCAATTTAAATTATATTCAACTACTTTATAAATTTAGTTTATATTTTCTAACACTCATTAATTTTTGAATATATTCCATTAATGGACGGTGACAGCAAGTGAGGACTGTTCCACGAAGTAGCGACGGTGCCAAGAATCGCTTCGAAGACTCCACGAAGTAGCAAGGTGAATCACATGAAACAAACACGACGCGGTTATTGTGATGGAAAGATGCTATTACAAAGTTTATAACATCGAGCAACTTTCTCGTAATAAATAATGTGATGGACATTTAAATTATACAAATTTCGTAATTAAAAGGAATAAAAAGAACAAATTGTTAACACAAGTGACAATATTAATAGGGTTTTGTATGGAATGTATTAGTGACGAATTAGGTTCCAAACACGTAATATTATTATTTATCCTATTGCGTGAAATATCGTTCACCCTTGGTAAGTAACCGGCTCCCAGGACTGCCCCGAGCAATTTCTGAACAGTGAGAGCGCACAAAGATTAGATTGGTTTTATTAACGTTACACTAGAAACAACAAGTGGGCTATTGACCTCGTATGACGAGGGCGACACCTGAGTTGGCACCTCCTTCTCCAAACTTCCACTCCACATCCCTTGGAGAGAGCGCCTCCGATTCATTTTTCAAAATAAAAATGATTTCCTGTTCTTTTTGGTTTTAATCCGAATATACTTCGCGACCTTGCAAAACGATAACGATTTATTTAATGAAGTCAAAATTTGACACTGAGTTTTATCTTCAGGGATGTAACATTACAAATATTAGAATATTTATTTAAAAATAATTTATTTGAATAGTATTAAAATTTTTATACTGTTATGAAAATTGTATTAACCTTATCAATAACAGTCGCATTTGCAGTAAGATCTTTCTCCAGATTGAATGTAATAGAAAAATTATTACAGATCCAGCATCAGTCTAGATGTGGCGGCTGCCTACGTCATCTTTTGATATCATTTTTGACTGCGGAGCTGCAAGGAGAATTGAAGGACAAAAGCAGACGATCTTTTCTCCATTCGCTTATGTTTTAAATTTGTAAATGTTTAGTTTGAGTAATATGAAGAAAAGATCGTTTGCTTAAATAATTATAAAGAGATTTACTCCTGTGCGATTGGCAACAAACCATTATTATTATTATGTGTTGTTCTATAATTTTGAGAATTAGTCGACTGTTGTTAATGATTGGAGGTGTTTCTTTTTACATTAAAACAAGAGTTATCTAAAAGCTCTGACTTTTGAAGTTTCTTTCACGTTTTCGGTGTCTAATTAATTTAATGGAACTGATTAATTTAATGGCTAAGGTGAAATGTTAATGTAACAGCTCTCCGGAACGACAGAAGAATTGCTTACATTCCTCACACCTTCTTAAAGGAAATTATGGGAAATTGACGGTTATCAACATACACAATTCCCCATATAGAAAGATTTACCTCTTTATCCATTTCATCTATCTTATCCGAATTGGACCCAAGACTAAATTATGTTGATATTAGCAACGGATTTGCTACAAAACGCGTAAGAAAATATAACGATAATTATTTATCGTATACTTATTATAGTAAGACACAATTATCTTTCTTATTTAATTTGTTTAAAATTTGCGTTAGAAAACTTAATTTTATTAAAATAATTTTATTATTTATCGCTTTCATTTACTCCTCCCTTCCAATGCTAATTTTTATGATGTAATAAACAGGAAAATGAAACAAATTATTGGTTTATTGTACGAAATTTGTTTCAATCCCCTTCAAGTTATCTTTCTACCGTGGCTCGCTTTTTTCTGTCTGGCCATGCTGACTCTAGTCTTTTATGGAAATGAGATTGCAAATGGCGCCTGTCTTGGAATATAGATATTTTTTATTTATTTATAAATAAGGTAGGTGATGAAAACAGTGATAGAGAGAGGGAGATTTATGACCAGCTAAATAACATTAAAAACTCTTCTACAAACCACAAACAGATATAATGGTATAAGGTATGATATCTAAACTTGAAGTAAAGGCGAAGACTAGGACGTTTGAACCTCTGGAGGAGATATAAAACCATTTTAAATCTCCTTTTTTAGGTGGTCACTTAACGCAGAATTTTCCCTATCTGCGTCATACTAAAGATAATCGAGTTTAATGAATATTTTTTAAAAAATTAATTGATTGCACAGATGGTAATTTTTTGTGCATTTATTGCCCTTTTATTATTATTTTGATGCTAACGTTTTTTAAATTTTTTTATTTTTTTTTTTAAATCAGATGTGAAAAGTTTCAAAACGATGAGCTTCAGTGTACATTTTAAATCCCCAATTTCTTATGAAGAATTTTTTTGATAAAATATCTTATTAAAATGATAATTGTTCTGCAGAAGGTTTTTCAGAGAACAGATTTACCCACCAAAGGTGTTTAAAAGGTTTTTTTTTACAAAATATTTAAATAAGGAAGTATGTATGAAATAATTACCGAGAAATAAATGTTTGAATAACTTTATAATACAATGCACAACAATTGAATCAATTAATTTGTACTGCTTTTTAGGATTATTCATATAAGTTATTCGAATACTATTCCAGTAATTTTGATAAAAAATAAAATTATATGGATAATATTCTAATTATTAAGTATTAATCTTTAAATTAATAGAAATCCGTAAATAATAACATGAGGTTGTATATTTGTGAGCGAAGAGGTTGAGGTTGGATGTTTGTAACCTTTTTGAGTCACCTCAAAATAATATTTAAGACTGTATTTCCTTGTATAGTATTTACAATTATATTTTTTAAGTCTAAACTTTAAAGTTATATGAACAAACCTCAATTTTTCAGAAATAAAAACCACGGTTATATGGCCAACATCGTTACAACGAATAACAGTTCTGTAAATTAATAAAAGATTTCTTAATTAATTACATGAAGTAAGAAATTTGAAGGGAAAAAAAATTGCTTAAATAAGTTCAAAATAGTAATAATCGAATCTATACTCTCGATTTTATTCATGACTTTAAATTTGCTGAGAAAGTAACAATTTTGCGTCTTAGGTTAAAATTTAAATAACAACAAACATGGATGAAACAGCTTTTATTTTCAAATTATTTTCAAGATCAAAACCACAAATTAAAATACAAAAAAAATTAAATAATGCTTTTTACATTATGACCTAAGGTTTTAACCAGTTGTAATAGCCGAGTGGTTATGGTCACGAACTCGCAACTGTCGTTATTTCCGTCGAGTCCGGGGTTCGAGCCCTGATGTATCCAAAGGCCCACCATGTAGAGAGGTTGATGCAACTTAAATCGGGCAAGAATCTACCCTTTCCATGGCGTGGTGGGGAAGTTTGGAGAGAGAGGTGCCAGCTCAGATGTCATCCTCATCACTTAAGCGAAGTCAGTGGGCCTCGTGTTGTTTCTGTGGGTCGTTTATAAAATTATC
Source organism: Nephila pilipes (assembly GCA_019974015.1). NCBI lineage: Eukaryota > Metazoa > Arthropoda > Arachnida > Araneae > Nephilidae > Nephila > Nephila pilipes. Next base: position 28,163 of record BMAW01044248.1, read on the forward strand.
AATGTGGATGAAAATGTATTATGGTAGTATTGGGTGTGATAAAAAATTTTAAAAGTGGTCAGAGTGACCCCAATCTATACCCTGAAGAAAACAAAAGCCTCTTCTACATCTAAAAATGGAGTAAATAGACACAAAAATTGGTTAATGTAACTACCTGTCATTTTTTTTTAAAAATGTTCCTTGACATTTTTAAGTGGTCATCTTTAACATTACGGAAACAGGGAAAATGCTGAGTGAAGTTACTCCCTAAAAAAATTAGTTATAGATTCGATAATATTTGTTTTTACGAGCTAAAAGTAACATGGACATCACAAGTTATAAGCAAAACAAATAAATGGACAATTTTAGTAATCTTTCAAATTCCATTATTCTATCTATCGTAATGAAAAGAAAGTATGAAAGAAAAATGTGGTTTTCGGCGCAATAGCATTTTAAAAGTTCTCTTTTGAAAAATGCCTCTTTAAAAAGGGCGCGAAAACAGACCCATCACAATTCCACGCAACACGTGTTGTGGATTTGCCTCCTTCCCCCCACATACTGTCCTTCAAAAGCATGTTCTATCTCATTTTCACTCTTGGTCCCTCTTATTTAGAACTAGCTGATACCAGCCCGCTTCGTTGGGAAGACGATAATATTATATTTTGGAGCCTATACGTAAGATATCAAGAAAATTTTCAATTTTTAAACGATAATGATAATCTAAATTTAAAATTGTAAGAAATTGATTGTCTGTAATAATGGTTATCCAGAACTTCTCAGTGGTATTTCGCTCATATATATATATATATATAGATTGCCTTGCGTGTGCGCTACTCCGCCCTTTTTGTCGCCCTTTTTTTTGTCGCCTAAGAAGTCGCCCTTTTTGTATTTTTCAAAATCCCCCTAAGTTTTGGAGCTAAATTACACTCTCACCAACCGTGGGATTCCAAACTCATTTATTTCTATCGTACGAAGAAGTACGTTTCCTATTTTCGACATGTACGAAATGTCACATAAAGAGCCCCTTCGCCAAAATCTTGCCAATCCTCCATCAGCGCTCCAATATAAAATTATTCGGTATTTTTCCATTCTGCACGCGCAAATCTCACCAAATAAACTTAATGGGTGACAATACACAGTATACATATAAAAAAATACATTCCGTTTGGCGTCGGTCATATAATTTTTGGCGATTACATAACCGACGGATAAGAGTAGATTAACGGATGAAAATTACATTTTAAATAAGACTTCCGTAAAATCCGTTCTTAGTGAGCGTCTGCATCGCAAAATGAGTGACTATGCTAAATTTCAAGTCAATCGGTTGTATAGTCTTAGATATCTTGTGATGAGTCAGTCAGTGGTATTTTGCTTATATAACATACATATATATATAGATTTTTCTCTTCCGATTTTTTTTAATTTTACCAACAGAAAAAAAGTATTTATAATTCTTTTTTGTCTTTTTAAATCGGTAACTTGAAATCAGTATTTTTATTATAAAAGCAGGAAGTAGATATCAATATATATTTCCGGAAGGGGGGGGACCACTCGAATTCTCCATACAAATAGATCTTTCTAAATAACAAAGGAAAAAAAAGCCTACCGAAAAATGATTCACATATGTATGAATCAGCGTGAATAATAAAAAGAAGGGAAGAAATGTGTGCAAAGAAAGCTTACCAAGCAGGTGTTGGTTGCTGCTTGATGAAAAAAGAATAAATATATCAGCTCATTTCTTAAATTAGGGTCATGACACAGGAAGCAACATAGACTAATACGGGATAATAAATTCCAGTAGAAAATCTTTATTTCAGTTCATTTTTCTTCTTTTCCAAAATGTCATTTTGTCAATGTCAATGTGGGGGGGGGGCGAGAAAAAGAGTAGCCTTTAAAATATTTTTAAACGCTTTTTTTTTAAAAACAAATTTCCGAATAAGTTAGGATATTTCTGTTTCGTTTAAAATACAACCAAGCCTCTATATATCTAACTTACAGCTGCTTAAAGAAATTCGATGAATAGAAATATAGACGTACAGAGATGCATATTGAAAATTGTTCATCAGATTCTTGCTAAAAACAATTAAGAAAGAGGTGTGGCTATTAAATAACGAGACTGACGCAGTAAAACATTTTAATTTGATATCAGACATATTACTTATCACCTTCAATCACACCTTGTCACTCTATGCCTACAACGTTCCCTGCAAATCTTCCATTGTTCGAAACAGTGCTGGAAGTCTTCTGTCAGCTCCTTCAGGACGCGTGCCGCTTTCTCTTTCACAGCTTCAACAGACTCAAATCTTGTTCCTTTTAATTGCAGATTTCAGCTTAGGAAACAGATAGAAGTCGCTTGGTGCAAAATCGCTTGAATTATAGTATTTCGCTTGGTGAATTATAGTATTTTGAGTGAAGCAACTTTTGTTATTGTGAAAAAAATGGATGAAAAGGAATTTCGCGTGTTGATACAATATTGCTTTTTGAAGAGAAAAAATACAGTTGAAGCAAAAACTTGGCTTGAGGCCAAGTTTCCGGACACTGCCCCAGGAAAATCAACCATCAAGGATTGGTATGTTAAGTTTAGACGTGGTGAAATGAGCACCGAAGACGGTGAACGCAGTGGACGCCCAAAAGAGGTTGTTACAGACGAAAACATTAAAAAAATCCACAAAATGATTTTGAATGACCGTAAATTGAAATTGAATGAAACAGCAGACACTCTAAAGATATCAACTGAACGTGTACATCATATCATTCACGAATATTTGGGTATGAGAAAGCTCTGTGCAAAGTGGGTGCCGCGCGAGCTCACTTTTGACCCAAAACAACGACGAGTTGATGATTCGGAGCAGTGTTTGAAGATGATCAAGCGTAATAAACCCGAGTTCTTGCGTCGATATGTGACAATGGATGAAACATGGCTCCATCCTTTCACTCTAAAGCCCAATCGACTGTCATCCGAGTGGACTGCACACCATGAACCCGCTCCAAAGCGTGGGAAAACGAAACAGTCGGCTGGCAAGGTTATGGCATCTGTATTTTGGGATGCGCATGGAATAATTTGTATCGACAACCTTGTAAAAGGAAGGACCATCAACAGCGACTATTACATAGCGTTATTGGACCGTTTGAAGGACGAAATCGCCGAAAAACGGCCGCATTTGAAGAAAAAGAAAGTGCTGCTTCATCAAGACAATGCACCGTGTCACAAGTCAATGAAAACGATGGCAAAAATCCATGAATTGGGCTTCGAATTGCTTCCTCATCTACCGTATTCTCCAGATCTGGCCCCCAGCGACTATTTCCTGTTCTCAGATCTCAAAAGAATGATCGCTGGGAAAAAATTTTCGTCGAATGAAGAGGTGATCGCCGAAACTGAGGAGTATTTTGAAGCAAAGGACAAATCGTACTACAAAAATGGTATCGAAAAGTTGGAGGGTCGCTATAATCAGTGTATCACCCTTGAAGGGAATTATGTTGAATAAAAAAGACTAATTTTGCCACACAAATGTGTTTTACAATGGTAGGCCGAGGACTTTTCAATTGACCTGTTAATCATGATCCCCTGTTTTAAAAGAACTTCTTTTGAAGTCAATGTGGCCGCAATAGCATGGAGATCATAGTCATGGACTCTCGGCCGGAGTTTTTCATCGAGTGGTGAGTTCGAGCCAGATGCCACAAAAGACCTGCCGTGTAACTGGGACTGATGCACGTTAAATTTGTCGAGGCTCAAAGTCTTCGCGTTGGCATGGTGTGGAATTTAGGAGATGGACATGCCAGCTCAGGTGTCATCCGTCTCCTAAATTCCACACCATTCAGGTGTCATCCTCGTCACTTGATAGAGGTTCAAAATCAAAAGGTTCATCGCTAACAGCCCTCGTGTTGCTTCCAATGTGACGTTAATGAACCAATCGATCTTTCAAAAGGTAAATTAAATTATTGAAGCGCACTATTCAAAACGGTATTATTAATTTGCTTGGCACCAGAGATAATAATATTGTTTTGGAAATTAAAAGAAGCCTCAATTTTTTCTGGCGATTATAATAGATATCTGTCAGAATTTGACCAACGTTCTGTATTTTTTCGATATATCTTGATAACAGACAATGATAATGTATCTAAAGAAATCTGCGAATCCTTTTTGGGCTAAGAATCAGAGTGTCCTTGGGATTGGTGCTTAAGTAACATTTTATTGCTGCTGCTTTTCGGGGTTTAAATCATCAGCCAATTGCACTACACAAGGGCTGAAATTTTAAGTACAATCGAAAGATGTGCAATTGATTTCTCCAAATGTCGGAGACAGTATTATGATGGAGCAAATGTAACGTCGAGAGTTTGAAAGGGTTACAAGCCCTTGAAAAGTTTGGTTTTAAAAACGTCACACTAGAAGCAACACGAGGGCTGTTGAACCTCGTAAGGACGATACCTGAGTTGGCACCCAACTCTCGTAACTTCCATACCACGCCAACGGGAGGATTTGGGGCCTCGACGGATTTAACGTGCATCAGCTCCCGCTACACGGTGGACCAAGAGTTTAATTTTTGATGATGATGCGTGTGTGTGAAACGCATTCTCGAAGTGTCACAATTTTAGTTGATAATTTAGAAAAAATATATATACTTTTTTTTTTACTGTAGCATAAAACGCCGAGAAGTATTAAGGATCGATTTAACTGTAAAATATGTTATCCTTAAGATTAGGCCTCACAAGAGATGGTCTTGAAGAAATGACGTGTTATTCTCTAAGAGAAAAAAGTATTCAATGATAATTAAAGCTTTATATCAAAGTTACATTTAACTTTACTTAGGAAGGCCTCAAAACTAAAAAAAGAATTAATAAACATTTTAACAGAACATTATCGTTATGCAAAGCAAATGAGTTCTGTATAAATAAATATCTGTAATAGTTGTACACTAATACGTGTTTAACTCTTTTTTTTTTCTTTCAAAAGTTTTGAATTTGGTTACGAATCAATTGATTTTTCCATAAAATAAAATGAGAAATCAGATTTCAAGGTCATGCATGGACAAGAACACATTTAATTCATATTTCAAGATACCACTCTTCCTGATTCGACTACTCTTCATTATTAAGGATATGCATGCATCATTTTTTCTGCGTAATCCCTCTCATTTAATTGACTCAAATAATTTCTTAGCTATCAATATTAAGAAAACAATTATCATTCTTATAAATAGACTAGCTGATACCAGCCCGCTTCGCAGGGAAGACGATAATATTATATTTTGGAACCTTTACGTAAAATATCAAGAAAATTTTCAATTTTTAAACGATAATGATAATCTAAACTTAAAATTTTAAGAAATTGATTGTCTGTATTAATGGTTATCCAGAACTTCTCAGTGGTATTTCGCTTATATATGTATAAATTATCTTGCGTGTGCGTTACTCCTTAAGAAGTCACAATTTTAGTATTTTTCAAAATCCCGCTAAGTTTTGGAGCTAAACTACACTTTCGCCAACCGTGGGATTCCAAACTCATTGATTTCTATCGCTAAATATGTACGTTTATTATTTTCGACATGTACGAAATTTCACATAAAGAGCCCCTTCGCCAAAATCTTGCCAATCCTCCATCAGCGCTTCAATATAAAATTATTTGGTATTTTTCCATGTCGCACGCGCAAATCTCACCAAGTAAACTTAATTGGTGACAATACATAGTATACATATAAAAAACTATATTCCGTTTGGCGTCGGTCATATCATTTTTGACGATAAAGTCGCCAAAATTTACATAACCGACGGATAAGAGTCGATTAACGGATGAAAATTACATTTTGGATAAGACTTCCGTTAAATCCATTCTTAGTGAGCGTCTACGTCACAAAATGAGTAACTGCGCTAAATTTCAGGTCAACCGGTTGAATAGTCTTGGAGATCTCGTGATGAGTCAGTCAGTGGTATTTCGCTTATATATATATAGATTAATACCTCCAACTCTACAAAAGTTTTAGAGCCACCGTGATCTGAGTAATTTTACACCCGGATGTTATAACAACATGCTTACTATTATCGACCCTTCCAGTTACAATTGCAACAGCTGAAAGAAGCTTTTCTAAGCTAAAATTTATTAAAAGAATTTCTATGGGACAAGAATGGTAGTTGGATTTATCAATATTGTCCATAAAACCAAAAGAACTTGAGTAACTTAAATCGTCTCCAGCTGCAGTTGTTATAAAAATATGCTTGAGACGAAAAGAAAGCACCTATTTAAAAACTAGGATAATTTTGAATTGCAATGTTTTTAGTAGAAATGTCTATGTATACTTGTTTTTGACACATTCAATTATACATTATTGATTCGTGTGTTTTTATTTATTTTCCAATACAAAAGTCCCTAAGAGACCTCGTAATTCTGAACCTCGGTCAAGTGAAGAGGACATACCTAATCTAGCACCCACCTCTTATAACTTCCACATCACGCCACGGGAGGAGTTTGGGCCTCGACAGATTCAACGTGCATCAACCCCAGTTATACGGCGAGTCTTTTGTGGCATCAAGGCTCGAGCCGCCGAATTGATGGAAACCGCAGGTCGCGAGAAGACCCATGTGGTGACCTGGTATGAAACAATAGTTCCACTGTAGCTCATACATGTCGTAAGAGGCGACTAAAATGTGTATCCAGCGTCTTGGGGTACAGTCGGGCACCCTACCCCTGGGGATTGTATCAGGGGACCTCGGGGACTTGCCTTCTTTGGGTAAGTACTGGCATCATGACTCCGAGGTACTCAAGTGATCTTTTTTCTTTCTCGTGGGGTTTACCGTCTTTAGTAAACACGGGTGACGCACCCCTAGGTTACTCTAGCGATCCTTCTCTATTTTCGATCCTCCTTCTATTGTCAACCATTTTTTTTTCCTTCAATTTTTTCACGTCTAGACCACAATTAAATTTTGTTTGGCGCAGCATAACCCCATCTGGCTCTTGTGCCAATAACCTTCACATTCATTCATTCACTCACTCACACACATTCACCGCCGGCCGCGAGTTCGCAACCATGATCACAAGGCTACCGCGGCCATCCTAAAATTAGGGAAAGAACATTATTGTAGTACCTTCGTATTTTAGATTCAAATTATATGTGTGTGTGCATCCAGTCTGTCTTTAGTAAACACGGGTAAGGGTTTCCATCCGTCCAAATAAATGCTAGTATTTGTGAAGAGAATTGCTCCTTATTATTATTACCCCTAGACACCAGCTCCTACATCTATAAGTAATTATATAATTATTAAAACTAATTAGATATAATTTATAACATGTATGCAAATTTATCATAAATTACAAATCATATCTAATGAAAACCAAAATTAAAATTAATAAATATTAAAATTGTTAAATTACAAAAACAAAAATCATATTGTAAAACAGGACCAAAGATACAAAAAATTATAATTAAATTTAGAGTATCTATAATTAATGATAAGTCATAATGTAAAAAAATTATTAAATGACTGATGATATGTTACATAAAATTCAAGAATTCTTTTTAAAGCATGTTAAAAATTGAAGTATAAAACCCGTAATTTAAAAAAAGTACAACTAAATACAATATATAAAGTCTGACCAAGACTTGAAAGCATATCTTAAGAGACTTGTATACACATTCTCGTAAAGCATATTTCAAGATACTTGTGTATATTGCGACATATAACACACAGAGCATATCTTGTACACTTGTTACTTTTCGATATTTGCTGTAATCACCGTCTAATAGTTGAATATTTAGCGATAACGTGTAGAAGTTTACGACATTTTCCACCAAAATAAATATTGAAAATTTCAGAGAGAGAGAGAGAGATTAAAAGACATGATTAAAAGTATAGGAAACAAACGCAGAAAGAGAATTCCTAATTAAGAAATTAAATTTAAAAATAGAGATAAAATAATTTTAAGCTCTGTCTCGGACTCAGTATTGAAAAAATATGTTTACACTTTCCTAATTTAAGAAAATGAAAATTTAATGATTTCATTTGTTTTTCAGGAAAGTTATTTTCTTTCAAAATTTTTTTACCCGGTTTTGCATAATTTTTAAATGTGAAATCCCCGTTTAAATAATAGTGGTCAGTAACAGTTATGTTAAAAAAAATAAAAAAAAAAAAAAATTAATTCAGCAAACCTTTCTTTAATTTTTTAAAAACTTTAAATCAGTTGATTTTGATCATAAAGTAATAGTTTTTCTTCATCAGATTTCATATTCGTTTATGTAGAATTTTCTTTTAGAAGGCAGTTTTCTTCCAAACTAGAGCTCCGATTTAACTTTCAATTTGAAAGCTTTCCTGTCAATCATTATGTATGATTTCCGAGAAGTGCTTGAATCGGAATGAGTGACTTCAGTAAACTTTCAAATAACTTTATTATTTGAAAGTAAACTAGGATTAACTGAGAGTTAAGAAAGATTCGAGAGAGAGCAACCTTGATAGGCAATAAAGTGTTAAGTGTGTTGTCCTTCTCTGCTAACCTTCAATTGAAGAGTGAATGAAAGTGAAGTCTAATGGCGCAAGAGCCAGATGTGGCTATGCTGCACCAAACAAGATGAAACTGTGGTCTGGGTATTTTAAAAAAAAAAAAAAAAAGTGGAAAAAAAAAGATAAAGTTTGACAAGAAGGCGGGTGGAAAATAAAGAAGAATCGCTAAGGTATCCCGGGGGGATGTCATCCATATTTATTAAAGACAGTGAATCTCAAAGGAAAGCAAAATATCCCTAGGGTGCCCAGGGATCATGATGCCCGTACCTACCTAAAGAAGGCAAGGCTCCCTGGTATAATCCCCAGGGGCAGGGTGCCCGGTTATACACCCAGACATTTGGTAGCCATTTTAGTCGCCTCTTACGACATGCATATTTTCGATTGGAATTTTCAGCTTATTGACTGATTTGGTTGTTGGTTGGTTTTATTAACGTCACGCTGGAAACAACATGAGGGCTATCAACGATGAACCTCGTAATTTTGAACTTTGCTCAAGAGAGGAGCACGGCGCCTGAGCTGTCATCCTCTCTCCCAACTTCCACACTACCCCAACGGGAGGATTTTGGGGGCTGACAGATTTAGCGTGCATCATCCCCGGCTACACGGTGGGTCTTTAGTGGCATCAAAAATCGAACCTATGACTCGAGGAAAACCGGCTGCGAGTCCACGAACATGATTACTAAGCTACCGCAGCCATTGAGCTTATTGACTGAGCTTATTAAATTTGACTTTAAGATGTCCGCGGGGTTAAATGATGAAGGAAAGCCGTTACAGTAGTATAGACTAATTATGTATATATTTAATTTAACTCTCCGTTCTAGGCTTGTTGTCTTTAACATGTATGTAGAACTAAATAATGAAAGAAATACGTCGCAAAATAAGTGAGAATTTATAATTTTGCCTTAAAAAGAAAATAGTTATAATTAAGAAGAAAAAAAATTCAACCACATATTTTTAAAATTTTTATTTCATGTTCATTTTCACACAATCTTTATAAACTATAGCTTCTCGAAATAAAATAAATGTATATGGAAAAGTTCTGAGCAAAATCCATTTATATAATAACATGGTCTTACAAGGCTTCTGAATCAATGATTTTGTAAAACAAAAAAAGAATTTGTGATAAATTATTTTTTATATGCATATACTCGTTGAGAATTCGTCCCTTTTCGCTTCGCTTGTAAATTTAGATATTGCCTGCGATTAACAGCAGAAAGACTTAATCTTTTAAGTGTTTATTTATAGTTTCCCAGTGAATCATAAGATTGAGAATGTATTTTCTTTTTACTTTTCGTATTAAATTTTTAATACCATTCTTTAATTTAATTTACTTCGAGGCAGCATGAACTTGTCAGTATGTTAAAGTAATTTTCATTTTTTAGCAAAGAGACCAACTTTGTTATACGTTTGAGCCTGGATTTTTTTTTATTTATTTACCATTGCAAATGCCTGTTTAACTAGGAACTGTAAGTACTTTAAGATAAAGGTTTATCAATGTCACCTTGAATTACATATATAGTTTCTAATAAATAATTATTTTCATTTTTCAGACTTTGGCGGTTGGCTAAGTTGAGCAGAGGCGAAGATAAGTAAGGAATAGAGATTAAATCTTGTTGGGAAAGAAAGTCTTGAAAACTTTGTAAAGAAAGATACAAGTGAGCTTATATGAACACAAAATGAGAGTTTAATCCTTCTTCATGCAGTTTTAAGTTTAATTCACTGCAAAATCACTAACTTAATTATTTTGGAAATGTGCGTAGTCTATGTTAATACACATTTGAACACTTTTTCTTTAAAATATAAGGGTAAGCACGAAATTCAAATTTTGTACTTTTTATTCGAAATGAATTACAATGAAACGTACAATGTCTAATTTCCCCCACTAGTTTTCATAGAACGGATTTTAATAAAACTAAATAAATGAATTTGATTTTAATAAATGATTTTTAGAATTTAAAACCAAACAAAAATCTTATACAGTCATTAAGCGTCAGATAAAAAAAATTCTAAATTTAAAAAGTTTTAAATTATTACTAAGAAATATCTTAGTAAAATTTATTCCGCATATTAATATATCTTTATGTACAAAATGTTGTAAATTACTGCAATTAATGTGTATTTGTTTGGTTTCAGGAACTCGCAGATAGAAATAACTCGCAGTATGGGGAAGATATTCATTCTATTAAGTATTATAATGAAGCTCTTAAAAGAAAAGAAACCTATAACTCTGTAAAGAAAGAAATGTATAACTCTGAATAGCGACTGTGCAGAGAGGTCTTAAGAAAAATAAATAAAAATGTAGTTCCGATCTCGATTATATTTTAGCAATAATTAAGACTTAACAATACCTCGGGATAATAATTGAAACTTCACAATACTGCGGATTACTTCGACCTGAAACTTCTAGAAACCAAACAAATCAACATGATTGGTGTTGGTTTTATTAACGTCGCCCTAGAAGCAACACGAGGGCTATTGGCGACAGACCTCGTAATTGTGAACCTCGGTCAAGAGACGAGAACAACATCTGAGCTGGCACTCCTCTCTCCCCGCCAACACAAATCAACATGAATATCTGTAATCACAACATTTTGTTTTTCAGAATCAATAAAGATGAGGAATAACTGTTTTCGTACTTATGTATTTATTTAGTATATTTATCGTTTACCTATATCTGTCTTATTCAAACCTCGTCTTCGTATAGACATCATGTTTTGTCACTTTGCACTTTAGTTAGAACATGCATTTGATACCCAAGAAAGTACTTCAAAGTCTCGATTTTCACCTTTTCATAACAACGTTAAAATTTCAAAATAAAATTCACCGTACGCTAGTTTTGCTTCATTAAACTACAATTTTCAAACCTTCGATTTTGAAATTCTTCATCTGCTAGAAAGGGTATAATGGCAGTAAATGCTAATGAAAATAAATTAGGGTTAATTATTTCATAAACTAATGTTTATCTTTTTTTTGCATCACGTAACATGTATTAAGAATCAAAGGAAAAATATGTAAAATAAATTTTAAAAAGTTTAGATTTAGCCACCCAATGTGTGCACTTTTTTTTTTTTTTTTTTTAAATTAATTATTAAATTACTCAATCAAATATAAGAATTAAAGTAAACGATGAAACATTGAGAAAAGGACAATAGTAAACTTTTCCGATATTGAAATTAAAGGAAACGATCAATTATCAAATTGAATATTATATCAGCTGCATGTAATTAAAATCAAAGCAAACGATAAAAAAAAAATTGAAAAGTGATCTGGTGTGCCAAATGGGATCCAACTAAAACAACAGCCCCTTGGGTGGCTAATGCACCCCCGTTTTGCTTTTGCACTATCACTCGCTTTAAATTCTGTTGGATTTTTTTTTTTAGTGACATAATGATTTCGATCTGAATGCTTCTGTACTTTGAAGCAAAATTTCTCACTTAGCTTTCTCTCCAAGGTGATATACGTGTTCTCACTGTTTATAAGGGTTACAAGTTCAAGACTTTGAATCGTCGAATAAACCAAGCATTGTTTTTATGCTTTAAAAATTAGGAAGGAAAAAAAAGTATAAAGTGAAATATCTTTCTCTCTATTCTGATGAAGAGCATTTAGACACACTTTTTGTAAGTGCGATATTAAACAAAAGTATCCTTCAAGTTTTCACAAAAAAAATATGTTCTGAAACTTAATTTGCAGATTTAATAGCCAACATAAATTTAAAAAAAAAAAAAAACGAGAGCATTGCTGAGATAGTTATTACATTTTAAAATCCAAATAAATGTGAATAAAAATAAATAATTATATGAATCAAATAAAAAAAAAGTCAATTATATGAATCAAAAATTAGGTAACGATAAAAATTAAATATTCTAGTTCTTAATTTTTATTTTTGCATAAAAAGTCTCACTAATTGCAGCAATTTGACCATGGACTAAAATAACTCCAAAAAAAGAAAGAAATATATTTCCCAATTATAACAGAAACGGATGGGATCGATGTCTCAAGATGGCAGCGGCACCCAGCGTCAGAACAGCGAAGCACAGAATGAGCAATGACGAAATCAACAGGCTCCGATTTGTTTTCCACGTCCCAGCACCTGCAAGAGAAAATATATGAAAAAAAAAAAAATTATAAAAATCACGAACACTTCATTTTACCATGATTACGAACAGTGATCTGCATTTGTATTCGCATACGATTCCCAGTAAATCTTTGTCATTTTATTTGAATTCAATTTTTTGTTTTCATTTTGTTACATACTAGCAGAAGTAACAAGTTCTTCGCGCAGGTGTATTTTAAAAGCTCAACAGTCCAATTAGGAAGCAGAATATATTTTTAATGAGATCCCACAACCGACAGTATGAATACAACATGACCGAAAATAAATAAAATTTATAGTTTTATCTTATGATGCAAATATTGTTGTTGAGCATAGTCATGCATGATCAATAAATTGACCTAAAAGGATAATTGAGCGATACAAATATCCTCTAATAAAAGAATACTTTATCTCCATTGGTAATAAATAATTATAACATTAAACTATGAAGTAAAATTAACAAGCAATCTGAAGATCTTGATATTAAATGCATTTCCATTCGGAGCAAAGATGTATAAATTTTCAGTACTAAAGATTATGAATAAATACAAATGTAGGGCAGATACTAATGTATGGCTCAAAACTTGGCCTCAAATTAAAAATAGGAAATTGCAGTTTTTGGTAGAAAGTTTCTCTGAAGTATTCTCGGTGGCGTCGAAGAAAATGGCATTTGGCGAAGACGTTTTAATTCTGAAATTTATGGAATTTTTAATGAGTCTAATATCATTAAATGTATTAATGTAAAACGAATGAAATTGGCTTCTCATATTGTAAGTATAAACAAACACTACTCGGATTTATAAAAATAACTGAATATTTATTTTAAAAGTTTTATCTGAGACCCTGGCTCTCCAGATAAATCATTTTCACTATAATACTAACTGAAAAAAGTAACATAAAACGAGAAATAACAACTATAAAAGAAAAGAACGTTAGCATTTTCGTTTCACATAAACAAACTTGCGCAAAAGAAGATGTTGCCATTCTGAAAAAAAGAAATTACTTAAATTAAATATTATTAAAGAGAAATCGTTTGAAACATATGCTGTGATGGTTCTAGGCAAAAAATGGCGAATTTGAAACTTGGAATACGGTTGAAAGTTGTCAAAATATACGAATAAATCTAAAATCATTGGAAAATAACTCCACAAAAAAAAAAGAAGATAATTACAGCATTATTTTTACGGAAAGGTCGAGGTCGTTGCTCTTTTGATACTTTTTCGATACGTTCATCGTGATATTTTCTTATGCTGCATTCTTTAAGAATTTGGAAAGAACAACTGTTCTTCGTATATTCTACGACGAGTGCTCTTTCTCCGGCCCCGGACTGACGCTAAGCAGCGGCTATATTTTTCAACATCGGCGGCGACGCTCGAATGAACATTTTTTTCGAATCGCTCTCCTTCGACATTTTGCGGATTACCAGTGGATTTACCAGAGAAACTTTGCTTCAGTATATTCCACAGTGATTATTACCACCCACCAACCCTTTTTTATTGGGTTTAAACGTTTATTTATTTTTTAAGTAGAGTAATCTCTACTTGTGCTTGAGCGTGCTTGTACGTGCGTAAAGATATCGAATTTGGATTACCTTGGATTTTACAACTAATTTGGATACCAGCATGGAACCAGACTATTCTGACGAAGAAATGAACTCCAAAGAAAAGGAG
>BMAW01044248.1:47391-74955 GCA_019974015.1 Nephila pilipes
CCACACCACACCAACCTGAGGACTTTGAGCCTCAACAGATTTAACATGCATCAGCCGCGGCTACAGGGTGGGTCAGAAGTGGCATCAAGGCTCGAACCCATGACTCGACGAAATCCGCCGGTCCACGAATCTGCAACCATGACCACTAGGCTACCTCATTATTTTCAACCTCGTTCAAGTGACGGAACGACACCTTATCTGGCACCTCCCTCTCCAAACTTCCACACCTCGTCACAGTAAGATTTAGGACCTCGTCAGATGTAACGTGCATTAGCCCTGCTACAAGGTGGGCCTGAAGTGGGATCAGGACTCGAATCCATGATTCGACGAAAACAACGCCGGCTGCGAATCCGCGATCATGACCACTAGCCATGGCTAACGTTGCCATTACCATACAGCAAACTTGGATTATTAACGAAATACATGTTTAAGTCAATATATGTGAAATATATACCGTAAATTTTACAATTTTTAATAGGGAAAATCATTCTACACTCGTAGGTGGACAATAAACTTCGGAAACCCTAAACCAGAGGTCTTCAAATTGTGTTCTGAGAAACCTCAGGGTTCCGAGAGTCAAAACCCAAGGTACAACGATTCAAAATAAAAATTCATGAAGAGAATTAGCATAAAACACACTAGTTCGCTGGCGTTTATGTACTAAGGAAATATAAATATACATTTAGTTATCTCTGAATATTAATCAGAATCATCGTGTTGTGTCTACCGATGCCTGTAACGCCACTCCAACAGTGACGCACGTGCATAATCCTGTCTGTATTGATTGCATTGGATACTCGGAAGAAAAGTCCTGCACTAATGGGAGATAAAAGCCCAATCGGGCAAAGTACTCCAAATTCACTTACACTACGTGCAAAATTAGCTTCTGGTTTTTTAGTATTCAGTCGATGTGAATATAAAAAAGATTTATGATCCATGCGGAGTTTGTATACCGCGATTTTCTAAAGGCGAGTTACCGTCGTGCGCTAGATAAAAAAATCACCTTTTTTAAAAAAAAAAAAAATTAAAAAAAAAAAAAAAAAAAACTGCCAGTACACCCCAGTCATTAAATTTAATGCAAAGGTGTGTGACACCTGTAGCGCAAGTTAATGCTATTTAGTAAATTATATTAATTTCATGCTAAATTTCTTAATAAAAAATACAATACTTTTCTTTAATCGTTTTTACATAAAATACCTGTAACATACTGATCTACTTCAACTATTAAACATTTTTTCTAAGGGTGGGTTCCCCAAAGAAACCCCTTATACCTCTAAGTGTTCCGTGAACGACAAACTTTGATTGGTTTGGTTTTATTAACGTCGCACTAGAAGTAACACGAAAGCTATTGGCAACAGATCTCGTAATTTTGAATCTCGGACAAGTGACGAGACAAACTTTGAAGATCACTGTTCTAGACTAACATTATTTGAGAGCCTATCCAATTACACCAAGCTGATTTTTTTGATCTCATAAACAGCGAAAATTATATGAACTGATGAGTTTTTTTTTTTTTTGCTTTTTTGATACATTTGATATAATATTCAAATTTTTATGCACATTTATATGAGAAAAAAAATTTGTGTTCATGAAACACATCAAAGATAATAAAAATTATATACAATAAGTATTATCTTTCGTAATAATAATAAGGCCGCGGTAGCCTAGTGGTCAAGGTTTCGGATTCGTGGCCGGTGGTTTTCGTTCAGTCGCTGGTTCGATCCTTGGCCTCCAAAGAACCGCCGTATAGCCAGGGCTGATGCACGTTAAATCTGTCGTGGCCCAAAGTCCTCCCGTTGGTGTGGATGTTAGGAGAGGGAGGGCGCCAACTCAGGTGTCATCCTCGTCACTTGACCGAGACTCAAAATTACGAGGTCCGTCGCCAATAGCCCTCGTGTTGCTTCTAGTGCGACGTTAATAAAAATGAAACTAAAAAAAAAAAAATTCGTAATACTAATAAAAAAAAGGAAACACATTTTCTGGTCAAGAATAAAGTATAAGAAAGGAACGTAATACTTATTCTTTAAATAAATAAAATATTCTAGGATTTGCGTGATATAAGAATTTTCAGCGTGTTCAGACTTCTACCCGCAGGTGTTCCAAATTTTCGAACCAGCAGAAACTGTCCCCTTTTCACGAGAGATCTTATCTAATCTAATATCTGACTAGCCAAGGAGATTAAAAATGATAATTATTCTGTACTTATTTTCGATATTTGATATTCTTGGGGAAGCTTGCTGTATCTTACATCTAGTTGTATTTTTTATGATGCATTTTTTCTTAGTTTTTTTTTGAAGCTAAACTGTTTTTATTAAAAAAAAAAAAAATTTCTCTGAGTTTTTTTTTTATTATTGAACGGGGTCCTGGGTTACAGCTCGTCTTGGACTAAATCCACTCATGCCTATATACGTAATGCCCTTCACAAAATGAAAACGAGATCGCGACCATGACCACTCGGCCGCGAACACTAGATGCCAAAAAGATTATTTATATATACGAATATATATATGAATTATTTTCTTAAGTTGGGATTTTTCTTCATGAAATAAAATTAGCACACATCAAAGGATTGTTCCGAACGGAACGTTTTTCAAAAAAAAAAAAAAAAAAAAAATCGCACATTAAAATGGCAGCACTTATTTCATGAGAAATGTGTTAATACCAACATTCATTTTCGATTTCGTGCTTCCTGTAAATAATGGTTTTTCATCGATATCCTTGAAATATGATTATTACATCTCGCTGTAAAATTTGCAGAGCTAAGAATTCGGCAAGTCAATCCTTATATGGATCAACATCAGTTGTATATAGTTGCTATATTCCTTGCTATTATCTAAATATCAATGCAAATTTACGGGTTGTTTATTATCAGCAGATGTCAGCCTTTTTACTATTTTCTGAAACGTTTCAGTTTCAGAGTGGTTTCCGTAACCTACTTTTTTGAGATTTGTTTCACCTCCATCCAAGACCGGTTTATTGAACGTTACACTGTTGCTTGCATTACACTCCGCACACACATCAAGGTCGATGGACTGCAATGGCGTTTTGTGATTCCGTTTGGACCGACATTCGACTAACAATGACTACCTACCTCTAGGAGGTTATTCGGAAGATATGTAGGTGATATACACCTCAAGAAAATTATAATTAAATCAAACTTTCCAAAAAATTTTTTTACAATTTTGTTTATGAATATAAAATTTTTAATAATCATGTATGCATTTTTTAGTTAATTGTGAAACATTATAATCCTTTATAACTACAGATACTAACTTCTAATCCTTCATTTTTCTTTCCCTGCAACACATGAAATAAAACCAAAAGAATCACTTCAATGTGTATATTCTCTAATACAATCCATAATATTTATTTATTTTTGGATGTCCCAGCAACAGTAACTTTCTTCGCCAAATAATGGATAAGCGAGCAGATGTTATCTAAGGGCCACCTGCGTCCGATGTCAACAATACTGGCTCGCTTATCGCTACAGGCGATTTCATATTATTTTACTTGGCATAAGAATTTACAACACGTTTATCACCAAATGATTTTTGAAATGAGGATACTGTAGCCTTTGTTGCTCTATATCCCATATAACTAATCAATCAATGACTTGACATGTAAAAGGAAATTCAATTTACATTGTGTACTTATGGTACACAAATTTCTAAATGTACTCCATATTTTAACTCTCGGAAATTTTAGACTCGTTACTTTCATCTAAATATTTCTTATTATTAATTGCTATAGTAATAATAAAGTATTAAAAAGGCACAAGACTCTCGAATTATTGAAATATTCTATAGAGTAACATCTTTACAATACATTATTTTGAACTTTTTTTATGCAGCTTATAACCTCTCTGAATCATTTTGATGATATAAAAATCTATTGGACTTTTATTTTTTCTCAGTTTAGTTTAGTTTTATTAACGTCGCAATAGAAGCAACACGAGGGCTACTACCGACGGACCTCGTAATATTTAACCTCGGTCAAGACGCGAAGACGACACTTCCCTCTCCTCTCTTCCACGTCACGCCAAAAGAAGGACTTGGAGCCTCGACAAATTTAACATGCATCAGCCCCGGATACAATTCTGGTCTTAAGTACCATCAAGGTTCCAACCCACAACTCGACGAAAACCATCGGCTGTGACCTTGACCACTTTTTTTCTCAGTACTTACTAGTTTACAGGTCTATTAGCGTTGCCACTGTAGCCGTAGCGGGCTCGCGGCCGGCTTTCTTTCCGCAGAATCGTAAGTTCAAATCCAGAAAGCGGAGTTCTTAGAGGGAGATACCAGGTCAGGTACCATCCTCTTCACTTGGCTGGTGTTAAAAATTAAGAGGTTCGTCGCCAATAGCCCTCCTGTTGCTTTTAAGTGCGACGTTATACAATTCATCAATCGAAATTAGCCTTATGAAAAGCAACGGTTCAAAAGCGTCTGACTCTACCGCGAAATGCTGCGATTGTGGCGGAGCCCAAACTGCAAACTTCTCGTAAAATCTGAGAAATTCCCGAAATTTTAAATCCTCTCCTCCACCTGTAACTAGCGCTTAGGAAGAACGCTTTAATATCGCCGCCAAATATTTACATACATATGTGTGTGTGTGAATTCCTTTAAAAAAAACCAAATTCATGCTGAAGAGAGCGAGATTTCTCCTTGCTCTCAAAATTAATTCGATTCTCTTTGAAGACAAAAACTGGTTAACTTTCATGGATGATGCTGGCTATTGCAAGACTACTACTGAAATTAGATCATAACGAGCGCCAACAAATTAGTGAGCTTCTGCTCGGAATGAATGTAAGAAATATGTAAGATGATAATTCGAAGAAACTCGCCCTTTGAGGTTGGGGAGCTAGGGAGAAAGTTACATGAAAAAAAGAGGAGGGCTGGAAGAGGAGTTTAATTGACAAGTTAGATTGATGAGTAACCAATACGAGCTTTCCTATCTCCAACGAAGAAGGGGTGGGGTGGGTCAGTGAGGATTTCGTAAGCGCACAAAAGATTGACCTCGATGAATGAAGCTATTATTGCTGAGTGAATGTGAGTCGAAGTTTATTTTCAAGTATTATTATTGTAAGTTTTTATTATTGTGCGTGGGAATTCCAAGATAACCATCAAAAATATCTCTGCAATTGTCAATACGATAGCCCGAGACGAAACGGGGTCGTGATAAAACCATATGTTTTCACAGTTGTAAATAAAGAAAGGAAACAGTCTTGAGATTTATTGCACTGGGGAACTGATTTGGAGGGGAAATGGTGGGTCAAAAGAAGGGAAGATATCTGTCCTTTTCTGTGAATGCAAAAGCGTAGAATTGCCTAAGCAGTTTTACAAAACTGTGATACCAAATTATGAAAGAAAATAGACTGCAGTAGAAAATAAAAGATGTAAATTTCATTTATTTTTATGAGAAAAAATATTAATTATAATAGCAAAATTATTATAATAATAAATAAATAAGTAACAGAAAAATTACAGTACATAAGCAGACGAAATAAAAGGCAAAAAAAAAAGCAAGGAGTATTGCGAGACATGCATCAACATTTATGCTGTCATAAGTTATTTTCGCACGAAGATGTCCAAATTTAATTTATAAAAAACACTATTATTTAGCCGTTTAATTAACTACATTTAATTAGTATTAATCTTATAGAAGAAAATTTATCTGCATATATTAATTTATCGTGTTAAAATTAGGCCAGTTGTATACATAAACTTTATTCCTATTGAATAAACATATTATGATAGAACTTTTTTTTCAATTTCTATTAATCGTAATTGTTCCATGAAGTAGACGCAGTAACCTAGTGGTTATGTACTTGCAGCCGTGGTTGTTTCCGTCGAGTTCTGGATTCGAGTCCTTATGCAATTAAAGACCTGCCGTGTAGAGGATGCAGATGTGTGTTAAATCTGTCGGGGCTCCAAATCCACCCTCTTGGCGTGGAAGTTTGAAAAACTCAGATGATCTCCTAGTCATTTGACCAAAGTTCGAAATTACGAGATCCGTCGCCAATAGGTCGCCCGTTGCATCTAAGTCGACGTTAATATATTATCAATCCATTAAAAATGTTCTATAAAATTGCTTAAAATTTTATGAATGACTCCTCATCATCGGTTTGGTTTTATTAACGTTATACTAGAAGTTACACGAGGCTATTGGCTACGGACTTCGTAATTTTTAACCGCGGTTAAGAGACAAAGACGACACCTGAGCTGACACCTCCCTCTCCTAACTTCCCTGCCACGCCAACGGAAGGACTTGGAGCCTTGACAGATTTAACATGCTTTAGCCCCGACTACATAGCAGGTCTTTAGTGGCATCAAGGCTTGAACCCGCGACTTGTCGAAAACCGCCTTCCGCGGTCATGACCACTAGGCTACCGCGGCTACCCTCATTATGGGATAATAGCCTTTGTCGCTCTATATCCCATAAAACCAAAAAAATTCTCGTCATTCAAGAAATTCCACGCATAAATAAATTGTAAGTAATTTAGAAAAACCGTCATTTTTTGAAAATTTTATTTATAAGCTTCTCCTTCCCCCGACCCACAAAAAAGTGTTCAATATAAATTTTTAATACTCATAGCTTAGTAGTTAGTTTTGGAAAAATATATTATTGTGTTACGTATATTAACAGAAAAAAAAAATTTTCGAGATTGCAAGGTGAAGCTTTTATTTTGTGCATTCGGTTTGATATTTTTTCCTCTTGTTTTTTTTTTTGTTTTTTTTTTAAAACCTTTTTCGTGTTTTTTAATATAAAAGTATTTCTACCCAAATGCTACAAACAACCCTTTCTAAGTTAGGCTATAATTCTAGAGAAGAAAATTTGCTTAGATTTTCAAACATACAGTTTTTCTTATACCTGTTCACAAAAGAAAAAGAATACGCAAATATTATTGATGTAAGTTAGAATTTGAGAATTTTTTTTCTTCGTTAAATAGGTGCTATGAGTGTAAGAGAGTTAACTAAAGAAAAGCAAAAATGTTATGTAATTTTGGATAAAATTTGCAGGAAACTTTTGATTAATGCTACAACATTACCAAGTAATATAATTCTAAATTCAAATTATGATTTTTTAGGATATTGTTGAAAATCATCGCCCTTTTTTTTTAATCCGAAATTTCATGTATTCTTGTTGTTTACTTCTTACATGCTGTGATGAAACGCAGATACATTAGATGTACATGTATATATTTTTCCAATTTATGAAAATGAAAATTTAATGGTTTCATTTGACGCGCTAAGGAAAATTATTTTTCCATAAAAGTTACTCATTTTTTTTTTTAATTATTTAGATCTGTAGGATCTTAAACTATAAGTCATGTTAATGTAATAGTAAGGTTTTTTTCCTACAAAAACAATTTTCAGCAAGCTCTTTCTAATTTTATTTAAAGTAGTTGATTTTGATCAGAAAGTTTTAATTTATTTTTATTAGGTTTCATATTCATTTATAAAGAGTTTTCTAAAAGAGCAATTTTTTCTAACTAGAACTCTGTTTTGATTTTAAGTTTGAAAGTTTTTGAAAGATATTATGTATTGTTTCCATTAAGGCTAATTACTATTTTCTTTTTTTTTAAAGTTATATATTTTAATCATTGCTTTCTGTTTTGATCTATTGCAATACATTCTTAACTATAAAACTTAAAAATTTTCACGTTTAAGAGCAATTAAAAGGTGCTATGTGAGGTACACATTTTACTCTTTTTTTTTTCTTTTTCTTTTAATGAACGGCATTTGCTTTTCACTAAAAATATATCAGTATAATACCAAATGTTCTACTATTTGAAACGTATAAAATCAATATCTACAAAACTAAAAAAGAGTTTTTTCTTCGGATTTTAATATAAAATTAAATATAAATGCTTATGCAACACTTAATTGCTTTGGCTGCATTTGGTTTGTTTGTGTCAAGAACAATCCTCTTACCCTGCAGGAGGCAATTAACACCTGCCAGTTTGAAACTATTGAAGAAAAAAAAAAAGGAACAGTGTACAAAAAGTGTGCAATAGGATATTTTTGTTCAAGATAGCAACCATGGCTATTCAAACCAAATCCGCTGATATTTCTCGTCTTACTTTTTGAATGTTGAATAGATACGTTACTTTTTTGTTGCAAAACTGTTTTCATTGTTTTTTTGGAATGTCCTTTTTAAAAACATTCTTTATAATAATAGATCTTTACCACACCCTGGTTTTAATAGGGCTACAAAAGTTAAACTTTTGCGACAAAAGAAAAGAAAAAGTAAGAGGGAAACATTGTCTTAATCTAATATTTTTTAGAAATTCAGAGTGTTTCACTTTCTACGAGATATGACTCAAATCTATTAGAATTCTCAACTTCAAGGATTATCATTGCATAGCGAAAATGGCGGGATCTTTACTTATACGGGGTAAAAAAGACACTTTAACATTGGTACACAACAGAATGAAAAATTTCAGGAAAACTAATCCCAAAGCTTGTAAAAATTTATTCTAAATACATTCTTTCGCAAATTATTGACGGAAGAGCGCTGCGAAAGATGCCTTTGAGAGATCCATCTAAGGTAGAAGCAATTAAAAACAAAAAAATTAAAAGTGACTGACATTATATCCTAGGGAAATAAAACCTACATTTTCTCGAAAAGAATTTTATAAGAATTTATGTGTAATTATACCAATCATTCTCTGGAATACTGCGAAAAGTGAATATATATATTGGGTTGGCAACTAAGTAATTGCGGATTTTTTTTAGAAAATCAAAGACAATTTTTTCATGGAACTAAATAACTTTATTCTGTAATGTATTGCCCATTTTAATCAATGACCTTTTGCCATCTTTCAGGCAGTATCATAATCCCACATTCATAAAACTTCTGGTTTTTATTAGCAAAAAACTGAATCAGGTACGATTTGACATCATCATCATTATTGAAATTTTTACCATTCAAGGAGTTTTGTAAAGATCGAAACAAAAAGTAATCAGATGGTGCAAGATCAGGACTATATGGTGGATGTGGCAAAACATCCCAACCAAGCTCCAATATTTTTTGCCGAGTGACCAAAGATGTGTGTGACCTAGCATTGTCATGATGGAATACAACACCTTTTCGATTTGTCAATTTGGGCCGCTTTTTTTCAACTGTATTGTTTAATTTCGTTAGTTGTTCAATGTAGACATCAGAATTGATCGTTCGGTTGGGTGGTAAGAGTTCAAAGTAGACAATTCCTTTGTAATCCCACCAAACTGATAACAAAACCTTCTTTTGATGAATATCAGCTTTTGATGTTGTTTGAGTGTGTTCACCTGGCCTGCTAAAAGATCTTTTCCGCTTGATATTGTTGTAAACAACCCATTTTTCATCGCCAGTTATCAGTCGTTTTAAAAATGGATCATTTTCATTACGTTTCTTTAGCAAATCACAGCTGTTAATGCGTTGCGTTAAATGCGTTTCTTTCAGTTCGTGAGGAACCCATATATCGAGTTTTTGAACAAAGCCAAGTTGTTTTAAGTGATTTTCAATGCATGTATGTGATACATGAAGCTTCTCTGCAATCTCACGTGTTGTACTGTGACGATCCGAATCGATTATTGCTTTGATTTGGGCGTCATCAACTTCAACTGGATGACCAGAGTGTTTTTCATCTTTGAGTGAAAAATCACCAGAACGAAATTTGGTAAACCAATTTTGACACTACCGTTCCCTTAAGGCTTCGTCACCATAAACATCACATAACTTTTTATGAGCTTACAATGCGTTTTTCCCTTTGCGGAAATAAAAAAGCAAAATATGACGAAAATGTTCCTTTTGATTTTCCATTCTTCAACGAAGGCTAAGAGAAAACTACGCAACCGATCATAAAACTTTTTTTACTGATTGACAGCTGAATTGCCAACTATCAAATAACAAAATGTGTTTTACATTTGTACTAGGTCTGCAAACCTAAAAATTCAACTGACGCCATCTATGAGTGAAATCCGCAATTACTTAGTTGCCAACCCAATATATATATATATAAATTTAAAATGAATAAAATATTGATTACATCAAAGAGCTTGTAATTTTTTTTATGAGACAAAAAATCATTTTGTAGTTTGAAAAATTATTTTTTGAGATCGGTATTACTGTTCGCTTTATTATTATTGTAACTAATATCCAAAATTGTAACTTAAAATTTAAATTTACCTATGCGTACACAGAATATGAAAAGTCTATCGTTGTACATTACTTTTTTAAATCGCCAATTGTATAACGTATAATTTGCACTGAGGGGCAATGAGATAAACCATTTTTTGTACAACTTATCGTATTAAAAAGTAATATATTACGTGATGTATCCTTTACCAAATTATTTTAGTTAAGCCTTTTGAGAATGAAATATTTAACAAGGCTTTTTCCTGGAGTTTAATTGTTAATTGATAAATAACATATTTTGTTCAAAATTAATTTAACTTCCATGAATTTTATACAGGCACCACAATACTTCGAATAAGAACAAAACAGAATTCATGAATTTGATTATCCGTAGAAATGTTCTTATTGTGGCGCTAAAGATTTCATTTTTCCTGAAGTTGAAGTTGCTTCCTACGGGCATCTAGGCCGCTTACGGACTTCGAACCCGTATCTTGTATTTGTGATGAATAATGGCGGTAGATGGAGATTTTCATGCTTGATTAAGTCCAAATTCAGTAGAGAACTGCTGAGTTGAAGCTTGAGAAACTGAGAGTAAAACTTGATTTCTTCCGGGTAATTTGATGATTGAAAGGAAGTTAAGAATACTCGTATCTGCGAAATAAAACTGGCTATACTTAATCGGAGTTCACATTAATTTTTTTTTATCTATTTATAAAATTTCAAATGCACAAATTAGTTTCTTAAAATAAATATGGTTGCTCAAATAATTTATGTGTTTGATATTTTCCGTCTCACTTAGTAGAATTCGAGTCATTCTCGGAATTATTTAGTTTAGCTACCATATTGAATTACACTTAATAGAAAAAGTATGAGTTATTATCAATTTTTTTTTTTTGGCAATAAAATTTTGAAAAATGGAAAAATTTGTAAATGAGAACAACAATATATCTCAGTCTTTTTTTACTTAATTTATATCAATTCACTCTTCATCATCAGAATTTTTTCAAGCGATAAATTTAGAAAAAATACTTAATTGAACACAATAGTTTATATGTGTGTGATTAACTTACATGTTTATCATAAATACACAAACATACGAGACAAATACACGTAAATTTAAAGGTTTAGAAGTGATCTTATCATACTTTTATTATTCTATCAACGTACTTTTTAAAATCAAAGATTTGAAGACACCACCTAGTACATATAGCATTATTTTCATGGATAACTTCCTCAAAAATAATTTGTATTAATGTTTTTTTTTTTTTGTTTTTTTTGGAAGATAGAAATCAATTAACAAGAAGGAAGGTTAAGGATAGAGAAGGATCGCTAGGGTATCCAGAGGACGCGTCACCCGTCTTTATCAAAGACAGTAAATCCCATGGGAAAGGCAAAATATCACTAGAGCGCCTCGAGCGAGTAACACCTGTACTTACCTGAAGAAGGTTAGCCCCTAAGAACTGAAAGCCCTAGAAAAACTTGCAGTGCTCATAAGTGTTTTATTTTTCTGTAATCGTCAGCTTATAGCATCAATGATTTGGTTTATAAATGGTAATATTCTTAAGAAATATATAGAAAGAAATATATAGAAATATTTAATTAATTAATTTTGAAGAAGTTCAGTATTAACTTAATCCAGATTGTCTCTCCTTACTCTCTCTTACTTCAATGATTTAAAATTCACTTTAAAAACATCTTTTCAATAATACAAATTTTCCTAAATAGTAAGCAGAATTACATAACTGAAATAAAAATTTACCATTATATAAATGAAATTTTATAAGTACACACACAAAATTTTCCCAAACCGGTGAGTTTATTAGTGGTTAGTATATAGTTAATAAGCCTCTGCGAATCATAGATCTTTCACCATTATTTGTCATTTGCCACAATTTACATGCTTTTAAAAATTCATTTGGTGATTTCGTTTCCGAAAGAAACTGTGAATGGCCACCAGAAATAAGCATTTCTCGCTAAGAGTACGTTTTTCCCGGAAAAAAAATAAGCTAGCGCCATCTGTTGCAGACAGCCCGAAATACGTCAATAATTAATACAAAATTTATTTGAAATTTGAAAAAAATGATTCATAACGACACAAAATTCTATTCTGGCTACGCTATCCTATAGAGAGAAGCAAATATTTCTAACTGATTTTAATTCTTTGCTTGAAGCAATGAATTTTCTCCCGTAAAAAATGTGTTCGAATACTTTGTTTCTTACTTATACTTTAACATAGAAAATTGATTATCCCTTTTACATAAAAGCGATGATTGCGCATTTGCTAAAAATTTCAAAATTCTAAGAAAGCTATCTTATAAATGATTATATGTGCTACATCCATAGTAATTTATATTAATATTGGAGCATTTCTTTTACCTGAAAGGTAGACATTTGAACCCTATTCTTTTACATTTGTCGAAGACGGTCTTAAAAGAATTTTGTAAAACCTTTAACTTAAAATAAGTGACACAGAACTACAAACCATCCACATTTTCTCCAAAACTCTAAAATCGAATCCCAACCGGAGGGGGGGAGGAGGAAATCGAATACATAAACCGTTTTTGTTCTTTGGCTTCCACCTTATCTCAAACAATAGAAGATATTACGTTCAAGAAAGTTCCAGGTTTTTCCACCCCTCCTCTCTTTCCCACTTTTTCCTCATCGGTTACCATTATGAAACGCATAATTTTAAACAGAAATTCATTTTTTTTTTGTTCGTTCATATCAATTAAAAATGTTCTGGGAGGAAAAGAAGAAGAAGAAAAAAAAAAAAAAAAAGAGAATTTAAGCAGAGAGACGTTATTTCAAGAAGGGGAGGGAAAATAACTGTGCAGGTTTTTTTTAAAAAAAGTCTTTTGTTCTTCATATCTTATATTTATTTTACACTTCTAAAATGTATTCATGATGAAATTCAGTTGCGCTCTGCACCCTGTAATAGCAGGGTCTAATTTTCCCGTTCAAGTTTTTTTGAAATCGACACTGCGTACGAATAGAGTTGTTTTGCGGCTGGTTCTCGAGAAGAATCTGATAATGTGTGCAGGATTCATTTTGAAGAGTTCACAAGATCCACAAATTGACAACAGTCTTCACAATATTGAAAAGTTGAATCTCATTTATAAATTAAATTTTAAATGTTAAGGTAAAATTTAAAACAAAAAATTAATTAATAGGCTTTGCAAATTTCATTTTAACATGTACTGACATTTTTTTTTTCCCTGTTAAGTTCTCAAAAATGTAGAATTAGACAAAATGAATATTAATTAGCGTAAAGTAAGCGCAGTTCTGAGCCCCAGGCTCCCCAGAAGCAATTACAATAAGGAAAAGAAAATACATTGTTTAAATTCCTGATGCATTATTTTCACAATATATTTTTTACCCTCAAGTACAAAAACTTGTCAGTGTTAACAACAGAAATTATAAAAACAATGATTCTGCCATAAAAATAAATTGTTAGCTATTAAAAAAAATAAGAGCAAACGATAAGATATTTAAGTAGACAATAAAAGATTCTGTATGGATATTATAATAGACGGACGTAATATTAAATTAAATATACTCGTATGTTAGCAATGTGAATGTACTTTTGGCAAACTTAATGTCATTATTATAATCTTAACGTATTATAATGCCAATCTTTTGTACCTAATACCGTGTAACGCTTATTTTATGTCCACAGGTTTTTATTGACGCCATTTTCTCAAAACAATTGTAGGAAAAAAAAATTAAAAAGTTCTAAGCAAAGTTTTGCAAAGAACAGATTTAGCCACCTAAGGTGCGTTTTTTTTTTAATAATTATTAATAAATTACTCAGTTAAATATAAGAATTAAAGTAAACGATGAAATATCGAGAAATGGACAATAGTAAACTTTTCCGATATTAAAATTAAAGTAAACGATGAAATATCGAGGAATGAAGAATAGTAAACTTTTCCGATATTAATATTAAAGGAAACGATGAATTAAATTGAATATTATATCAGCTACATGTAATTAAAATTAAAGCAAACGATAAAAAATTGAAAAGTAACCTGGTACGCCAAAAGTGATCCACCTAAAAGAAAAGTCCCTTAGGTGGCTAAGAATAGTAAATCAATATTAAAATCATTTGACCCCAAAACATTCCAAGAAGGAAGCTTAACTAAAAAGGCGTAGTTTGAAATTCTTGAGGTGGGGAAAAAAAGGCTGCCTCGCAGCTTAAAATTCTGAATAATGTTATTTATTTTCAGTCATATCATCATTCCAGTTCACGTATGATTTAAGGTAATACAAAAACCGATAAGTAAATAAAATACTTTATTTTTATATTTGTTTCACTTCGATCCAATAAGAAAATTAGGGGAAATTTATTACAACACACTTTTGAAAATTGAGTTCATTAGTTGTGAAAGCAGGTATCAGACATATATTGCATATATTTTATTTAAATCCAATAAAAATTCAGGAGAAATTTATTATGACGTATTTTTGAAAAGTTCGTGATTGGTGAAAGCAGACATAAAAGATATACGCATAAAAAGATAAATTTTTGAAAAGTGGTGAGGTCATTTACAGGGTATAAAAAACAATAACCCCTTGAGTGGCTAAAATAATATGCATTGATTTTGGAGTACATTTGATAGTTAGTCGTGATCAGAGAGGATTATATCTGACCCATTGAGGTAAAAGTTTGAGCCCCTTTGTCAAAGGAAAATATTAGCTATTTTTCAGAGTTTATTATTATTATTAAGATTGGATCCTTTGAATTGAGGATATGCACTTACCTCCTTTTCGTTTCGTCCTCAACGTGGTCGTTTCCAGGATCACGGCGTGGCTTCTGCCTATCTTATTCCTGGCGAACACTGAGA
This sequence comes from Nephila pilipes, assembly GCA_019974015.1. Taxonomy (NCBI): domain Eukaryota; kingdom Metazoa; phylum Arthropoda; class Arachnida; order Araneae; family Nephilidae; genus Nephila; species Nephila pilipes. Next base: position 62,352 of record BMAW01044248.1, read on the forward strand.
CGTCGAAAGTGGAGCCGGACGGCAAACCGGACAGATTGAAGATAGGCATCGGCGAACTAAGGGATAGGCCGTCGTCTCTGGAACCCTTGAGCTTGGCGCGGAAATAAAAACGCTGAGCAGCTCCTCCGTCGTATCCAGCCTCGCACGATACCAAGAAAGAAGTATGGGTTCGATTCATGACTTGGCAGTTCTTTGGGCGATTTGGAACAACTGCAATGATGGAAATAAATTGTTTTCGAGCAATAATTTAAAAAAAGTTTAAAAGAAATTAGATTGTTTGTGAATAATTATGTACAAAAGTAACAAGAAAGCCCTCTAAAACTTATGAAACGATTGTCGTTCAATAAGTTCTTAGAAATTCCATGAGATGGTGCTCGTAGGATCAAAATTGTTTTTTATTTAATAAGGCTCATGACTCACTGTACAGCTGTCTAAGTCTCAGTTACTCGCACGCGTGATCATGACGCCTTTCGTACAAAAAAATTTCATTATAATTTTTTTCGCCGAAGAGAGCATCTTCGTCTTTTTTTTAGAAAAGGATCACCGGGAGCAACCCAACGTTTTGATTTGCTTGATTTCTGATGCATAATGATGATTCCAGATCTCATCGACTGTGACAACTCGACGCGCCAGCAATCAAATTTTGATTCGGCAGCAAATGACTACCAAATCAAAATGAACCTATAAATCAAGGTCAAATTTGTTTCGGCTCCATTTAATACATGGCAGCCCTCAACAGTAATAACAATTTAAATTAATGATGCCACCTATCTTCAAATACAAGCACTTTTTGAACCACCCTCGTAGTTACTTTTTATGTAATTAATATTGCTTTTTCATTATACTATTTTTTTTGGCGATGCCTTGTCTTTCATGTGTTTTCTGCTTTTCAAGAAATACCACAATCACAGTAAAAGTAGGTCTTCTACCCTTATTGGTTTTCCTTAAATCATCCACCAAATTAAATGTAAAAGCATGTATACTACGGTAGTTTTCTTCAACAGCAATGAGAGAACTTAAAACGCCTTAATAACTAGCCCTACTAGAGCGTCTCTTTTGGTCTAGTGAAAAGAGCGTAGCAAACAGCGGCCGTCAACTTTTCTTCTCCGGACCCAATGGTCAAGCGTTCGATACGCCGCCAGCACACCAAGGTCAACTCTCTCCACCCTTCACGGGTTTGAAAACAACTAACGTTGAAATATTACATATTTCTCTATAGACTTCAAAACCCCTAAAATAATTGTTCAAAAGCTTCCTCAAAATATTTTGATAAAAAGTCCCTTTTCAAATAGAAATTTATAGGCCAAAAATTACATTTTTTTAAACTCCTTTTATCAGAAAAATTGGAAAATTTATATAAATATTTCTTTCCTCTGGCACATTTTTTGCATTTCAGATTCACAATTACACTGAAAAAATGGATAATTTGAATTTTATCATACTAAATGAAATAATTTTCGCCTTGCGCATTATTTTTGCATTGAATCACATATTGGATTATAAAATGAATTAAAGTTCATTAATTTATATAAATTCTAATTTTCGCGTTATCATTATTATTAAAATATGATAATTTTATAAGACGAAGAATAAATTAACTTGTCATTTAAGGTAACAGGATAGCTGCTTTCAAACTGTGTTCATGGAATAGACTTGAAATGTTGAGTGCGAATGACTTCGAAAGAAATGGCAAGAATACTTCAACTTCAAAATCTTCCTTAAAAAGTAATCTTCTTAATATTTATATAACTATTTGGTAAATAAAAAAAAAAATGATCGAAAGAATAGTTCCCTTGGAAACAGTAAAGGAGGTAGAGTGATAAAAATACTTTAATTTACTCAAGTTTCTTTACGAATACAACCGGAGATTACATTTGTCAATAAGGAGCAAATACTGCATTGTTTGAATTTTAGGGTTCATTCTAAATAATCCTAAGATATCGATATATCATGATAAACAATGAGTTAATTGCTAATCTAATTTATTAATAATAAAATTAATTGTTATCATGGTCATTTAGCATTAATAAAAAAAAGTTTATTCATCTTCAGGATTATAAATTGTCCACGTGCTTTGTCTGTGTTATTTACGAAAATCTGAAAAATTCGCAACGAATCTAAGTTTTATATAGCCGGTTCCAGGATTCGATTGATAAGGACCTATCTGATGTGGAATTAAATCAGACGAAGACAATTTAGTGTTAATCATTATTTTACCTCATTCAAAATTGCGTTAACTACAGTTACAAGAATCCAAAATATAAAAATGCTTTCGGCCAAAAATAATCATTTAGAGACGGATATCATACATTAGAGCACTAAATGATGGTGCATCGTTTCTTCCTTGGCAATTAGACTTTTAAGCGTCACCTAATGATACTTTAAATTTAAAAGCATGACCCGAAATGTATTTTAGACATATGACTATGAAGAAGGTTTTGTTAAATCTCCAGCAAAAGAATTCATATAACAGATGGCGCAGCTATTGTATTGGAATTATGTGTGATGCAGACGATATTTTTCAGAAATTGATTTCCATATGCTTAACTATTTGTGTAAGATGCAAATGATATATTTTTAAAATTTATTCCTTTAAGTTTGATTATTTGTGTATGATGCAGATGATATTTGTTGAAAAAGCATAATTTACATTGTTTTAAATTGATTTTTTCGTAGAACAGCAATATATTTTTTTAAAATATATTTATTTTAGTTCGTTCTAAAAGCTCAATAAAGTGAGCAGTAAAGAAGTTAGCTTCACTTCATTTAGTGACCGGCACCTATAGGTTTCTGTATGAAAAAGAATTTGAGGACCATCGTTCTAAGACTCTAAAAGTTGCATAAAACAAACATTTTATAACACGCACCTGGTTTGAAGACAGTGAACGTGCACGGTACGTGCTGTTCTCCAGCACTGTTGTTGGCCCAGCAGAACAGGGAACCCAAGTGGATATCATCTATGGGGGTGTATGTTGCCATGCTCTTCAGACCTCTGCTCACAAAAGAGACGTTGCTATGCTGCACCACAGTATTGGAAAATCCCCAATGAAAAGATACGATGGCCGGTTCGGCTTCCACCTCGCATCGTATATTCATGGTTTCCCCAAAGTACGCACCATATGACACCTGTTGACCAGCTTTGCATATGGGGCGATCTGAAAGGTGAAATACAGTTTTTATACCTTTAGTTAGACTTATTCCTGTGTGTGAGAGTCCTTTACTATGATATTTGTTTTCCTTTACGGTATTCAAAATTTTATCGAATTCTCATTGTATGATAACGCCACACTGCAACGAATTAACGAAGCAACACAAGGGCTGTTGGTGACGGACCTCGCTATTTTGAACCTCAGTTTAGGACGAGGACGATACATGAGCTAGTACTTCCCTCCCACACCACGCAAAAGGGAGGAGTTGGGACCTCTTCCAGATTTAAAGTGCATCAGGCCCGCTACGTGGCGTGTATTTCGTGGCATCAGGACTCGAACCTCCGACTCGATGTAAACGACGTCGGCTGCGAGTAAGAGACCAATAGGCTCTGTGGTCATACATTTTATCGAAAAGCGGATTAATAAAAGGGACATAGGATGATAGTCTAAATAAAAAAAAAAAGGAATCACATGATTCTAAATTTAAAAATAAAGATAATTTTTATTCAATACACGTTCAATTCTATTATACAGGTTCCTTCTGGCGTAACACATCAAACACATTGTTTCTACTAAATGGTTTTGTAATTTTGAAAAGATATCGTATTGCTAAACTCAAAGTGAAAAGATAACCGTAAGTTTATGTGTATTATTTTATTTTAAAGCATTTCAGAGTTACAGTTTATATTTCATATTGAATGTTTTAAATAAAAATATGCATTTTATAATTAAATTTATAAGATATTACACTTTGAAGAATTTAAAAATTTATTTCTTATTTGTCTTGTTGGGTATATAAAACTCTATTTATGTAAATAAATTAAGGATAATCGAGAATCACACGGAAATCGAAGTCTAAAGTAAAAATTTCACCTGTAGAATTATCGCACACATCTTCAAGAATAATATGCAAATTATACATGAAGCCATCAGATGACGCTGATAGTACATCACAATGACAAGAGCGTAAGAGAGATGTATATAAGGAATGGCAGCAAAGAAGTAAAATTGTTTGTTGAGAAATGGTCTCTTCCTATAAAACCGCCATAATGAAAATTCAAAAAAAAAAAAAAAAAACCCCACCCTACAAAAATGCAAGGAAAAAAGTTTGAGAATAAAAAAATAAAAATCCTCAGTATCACACAGCTTTGATACTGAAGTATCACTACCTCTCTTTTGCTGTTCTTAAAGCTTGTTTTTCTGAGCTTAAAGCTTGTTTTCATTTCGCGGAGAGACGCCATCTAAATGTCTCTCCTGTCATTACTTTTTCCTATAAACTGAGCATAAGCGATGACTCGCTGATGCTCATCAATCATCTTATATAGTAGTAGCAGTAAAATTGTCTGTTGGGCTTAGACTTTTCATAGAGAAGTACACCTCTGATCGTATCCTCAAACAAGAAACACACCTGAGACCTCGAAATAAAATTTATCTTGCAAATTACACCCCTTACAGAAATGACCGCCAAACAGAAAATCACGCCTCAGAGGGCACAATGATCTTTGTCAAATACTCAATCTCACATCATCGTCAAATCACTCCACTATGTCGAAGCAACAATAGTAATTATTACTCCTCCTAAATACTATCCTATTTCAATCGTTTCTCTTTATGTTCCGCCCTCATCAGACCCAAATATATTCACTAATGACTTAGAAACTCGGCAGCAAACAAGCTCTAACTGTGTGATTATTGGCGATATTAACGTCATATACGGACATTGGAATTGTCATGTTGATTCCACTAGAGGAAGGCAGCTCAAAAACTTTTCAGAAAAATTAAACCTCCAACACCTACTAGATTTGGATATAAATCTTCCAATATTCTTGATATTGCTTTAATCAGGGAATTTTATTATCCGTTTGTAACTAACTTACTTCCGGAACTTTCATCAGATCATAACCCAGTCATAATAAATTTTAACTTTCACATCCCTCCAGAGAACAAAAATAGACTTCTTTTCACGAACTGGTCAGAATACACCTCCCTCATCAAAAACAATATCAACTTTCAAGATTATACAAATAAAAATTCGACCGAAAAAATTGAATCAAAGATCGTTGAGCTCGCTGAGGTTATCTCCTCAGCCCATAAAAAAGCTTCCATTCCCATTAAAAATCCTAACACAAATTACAACCCATCATATATTAGAATTCTAATTAAAAATAAAAATAAACAGAAATTTTTTTTCAACAAACCTTCGATCCCGTAACTGAAACCGAACTAAATAAAATCAAAAGTATAATTAAAAAAGAAATCAAAAAATTCTCAAACGAAAATTGGATTTGAAAAAGATGGCTCCTTTTGGAAAAAAAATAAAAATCTTTAAAAATAAAAAATGAGACATCCCCAAATCCTTAACTCCACACACGGTACAGCGGTTGATGATACACAAAAATCCTACATATGTACCGTAACTTCGGAGAGCATTGCTTGCTGAGCGGAGTATCTTCCCCATGATCAGCTCGATAATTTGATACTCAGCATGCCTAGGCGTTGTAAAGACTATTTCATCGTCTGGGAGACTTACAAGGTATTAATCATCATACCAACCATGTAATGGTAAGCTTTTGTATGAAAGATACTTTTTGTAATTTGCTCATTTGTTTATTCATAATTTGCTCATTCATAAAATCGTAGATTTTATGAATGGTATCACACTTACACCATCTTTTCTGTTCCTTAATTTTTTGTTTTGTTTAATAAATAGGCTTTATGAATAAAGCAAGTTTATTTTGTTTCTGAATCTTTATTTGCCGGAGCTGCCATTATCCTTAATTTATGAACACGAGTGTACTTAGACAGATTTACGGACATGCAAATGGAATACCAAATTCAATGAATATGCAGTAAGTATAATTTCAGTTTTTTTTTACAATAATCGTATTTTTCGGATTATAAAACTCGTCCATTTTTAAATAGAAGAATCGACTTAAAATTTGACTATTACTAATAGTCCAAAGGTAACATAAAAATATGAATCTTTGTACAGCATCCCAACCATCAGAGAAGATGAATATTGTCAGCATGAATTATTTTAACAAAAAATGCAAATCAAGTAATATGAATATATTTTCAAAATTGAGACTGAATATAAATTCAAAAATAAATGTATACTTTATTTGTGTATCGTAATAATTCCTAAATAAAAGTAAAAATAATTTGAATCAATAAAAATCATTATTTTAAAAATTAAAAAAAAAAAAAATACACCTTTTTCTAGCATTTTAAAAAGTAATAATAAATATTCTTCGAATAATGACTTTGAAATTAATCCATAGAATCTGAAATAGGAGAATACAGGTTTGATACTTTATAATAGCTTCAGACCTTTAGGTTCTGAAAAGAACACCCTTAACTACATAAAGCCAGAGGTATGCAACAGAATCACATATGCTAATAGTGTTTTTTTTTTTTTTTTTTGGACTACAAAAATATTTAAAAAATAATTTAATTAAAAGAAATTTGGTCCTGCTCAAACTGCTCATTTACAAAACTTTCATTAGGTCCTTTCTTACACACGCTGCTGAAACATGGGTAATAACTGATAAACATAAAGAAACTCCTTCTGTATTTGAAAACAGAATTTTAAGAAATATATTTGGTTGAATAAAATGCGATAATTATTGGCGAAGAGCCAATTCGGAAATTTACAAACTATTTAAAGAGCCAGATATCATTAAATTTATAGCAGAACAGAGAATTAATTCGGCAGGACACTTAATAAGATTGGATGACATTCGAGTCACTAAAAAGATCTTGGCTAAACCATCTTATTCCCGAAAAAGGAGATCAAAACTAAGGTGGACTGACTGCCTGGAAAAAGACTTGGAAAATTATTTAAGTAACAAATTGGAAAACTTTTCTCAGGGCGACATGGAATGGAATTCTGAAGTAGGCCAGGGCCCATCCGAGGCTGTCACACCAGCGAAGAAAAAAATCGAGCCTTTCATATAACGTTTGCTTCATTACCTTTACTGATCATGATTGAAAGAAAGAAATTAAGCAATGTAATTTCCCTCTCTTTTAAACTACAGCTTAAAGTATTTAGAAAATATTTCTATTATTTTTTTTTAAAAAAATTACATTGGAGTTTTCCAAACCCTATTTTTTTTTTCTTTTTCTAATGAAATAGTTAATTTATCAAACATAATAAAAATTATTTTTTTCTGAAAATCATCCCATAAATTCAGGATATATTTTATCGTCCGATATGTCTTATGGTCCTAAAAATGTTCTTTGCAATGTGGTTCATTAAATTATAAACGGGTTTTATTAAACTAATTCTGTTGAATTCATGAGAAAAATACTCAAGGAATTTCATGCTACATTTCAAAAGGAGGAAAAACTGTCAAAAGCAATGGAGTCAAAAAACAGACGAAAGCAATTTAAAAGAAGCAAATGTTTCTAATCTAGACCGAACTAAACTCTAATCACCCTTCTAACGAACTTGTTTGTTCAGCTGTACTTCGATCGTATTTTATTACGGTTTATTTTTAGAAAAACCGACTCCATTTATATATAAAGTCCTGTAGGGCCGTTTTTATACGAAATTCTTTTTAAAATGCAAGCTGGGATGCTTTTACTAAAGCTGCATGTCATGGATTATTTAATGTATGCAATAAAGTAATAAAATTTATTCAAAAGTGTGTTTTTCTAACGATACAGACGAGTGCATTATGCATATGTAGTTAGGTATTTTAAAAAACATTTGTTAAATGTGCAATACATTTCGTTTAAAACTTCTTCACCTAAGCAAGAAAAGAGTCAACTCCATTGTGTTTAGGTAAAAAAGAGTGATAAGACATTTAAGCAAATACTCCACCTCAAAACTAAAAAAAGAATTAAGATGTTTTAACAGAACATTATCGTTATGCAAAGGAAATGAGTTCTGTATAAATAAATGTCTGTAATAGTTGTACTCTAATACGTGTTTAACTCTTTTTTTTTTCTTTCAAAAGTTTTGAATTTGGTTACGAATCAATTGATTTTTCCATAAAATAAAATGAGAAATCGGATTTCAAGGTGCAAGCATGGACAAGTACACATTTAATTCATATTTCAAGATACCATTCTTCCTGATTTGACCACTCTTCATTATTAAGGATATGCATGTATCATTTTTTCTGCGTAATCCCTCCCATTTAATTGACTCAAATAATTTCTTTACTATCAATATTGAGAAAACAATTATCATTCTTATAAATAGACTAGCTGATACCAGCCAGCTTCGCTGGGAAGACGATAATATTATATTTTGGAACTATACGTAAAATATCAAGAAAATTTTCAAATTTTAAACGATAATGACAATCTAAATTTAAAATTTTAAGAAATTGATTGTCTGTATTAATGGTTATCCAGAACTTCTCAGTGGTATTTCGCTTATATATATATAGATTGTCTTGCGTGTGCGCTACTCCTTAAGAAGTCGCCATTTTAGTATTTTTCAATATCTCGCTAAGTTTTGGAGCTAAATTACACTTTCATCAACCGTGGGACACCAAACTCATTTATTTCTATCGCTTAATATGTACGTTTCCTATATTCGATACGCACGAAATTTCACATAAAGACTCCCTTCGCCAAAATCTTGCCAATCCTCCATCAGCGCTTCAATATTAAATATTTGGTGTTTTTCCATTTCGCACACGCAAATCTCACTAAGTAAACTTATTTGGTGATAATACACAGTAAACATATAAAAAAATATATTCCGTTTGGCGTCGGTCATATTATTTTTGGCGATAAAGTCGCCAAACCTTACATAACCGATGGATAAGAATAGATTAACGGATGAAAATTACATTTTGGATAAGACTTCTGTAAAATCCGTTCTTAGTGAGTGTCTACATCACAAAATGAGTAACTTTGTTAAATTTCAAGTCAATCGGTTGAATAGTCTTTGAAATCTCGTGATGAGTCAGTCAGTGGTATTTCGCTTATATATATATAGATTATAAATGTGAGGAAAATACTCACGTCTGACAGCTAACCAAAGGGCGTTGCTCTCTCCAACACCTTCACTATTTGTTGCTCTGCATCTGTAGCTTCCCTTGTGCCAAGGCTGAAGTCTCTCCAAGACGAGGGTCTGCGGACCTTCTTGAGGAAATTTCTTGTAAGGAGGGGCCACTGAAGTCTCCTGGACGAAGGTCCAGAGCACAGGACCCACAGCCGGATTGGATACTACGTTACAGATCAAAGCGATGGTGTCCCCTTCGGACAGGGAACTGCTAGAGTAGGTTTTCAGGGATAGAGTGACTTTGGGTGGGACTGAAAGGGATGAAATTTGCTTGCTTAAAAATAAATTAATAGTAACACATCAACGAATGAAGGAAAAATATTTTCTATTTTTTTTTAAAAAGAACTTCCTGTTAAGAGGGGGATGGAGGGAAGGCAGAAAGGAAACTAATGTTTTAAAATTTAATTTATAAATTAAAATTTCTCTACATATCTTACACAGTTTTGTAAAATTAAATCAAAGAACATAAGAAACAAAATAAGAACTTCGTGTAACTGTAAAATCTTAGAATTAACTTTGTTTTCATAATGAAGTTAGCCTTTTGTTTTTATAATGAATCAGTTAGAGAGTAAATCTAAATTCAGGTTCCCCCCCCTTCAGGTGAATTTTTTAAATATTATGAACAGGAATATTTCACGTTTTGATGGTAAATTATGTAAAATTATAATTCCTTTAATAAATAAATACGCTCAGAATTTTTCATTCCAATATATTCTGATAAAAGTGAGCAACTGTTTAAAGCGTATGAAATTTTTACAATTCTTTCAACGATTGTGTGGCTTTGCTTAACTAACACATTAAGAAAGTTTGCAAGTGCATTCTTGGCAATCGATTTCTATAATAAATTTCGATACGATTCTTATGAGGAGATGAATTACTAAATAATACTATAATAATTACTATTTCATAAATAAAAAAACATATTTAGTGTTAGTATTCATCATATCATGATATATATAATGTGTGTGTGTATGTGTAAGTGTAATGGTCTCTCATAAGAATTAATTAAATCTCCTAAGTTTTTTCATTCTGTAATTCAAAAGTAAAAAGTTCATTTCTATTTTCTGCTCCAATTCCAAATTATCCTTTTATTTATTGGATCACGCGCTCATAAAATCTATTGAATCAACTTTCACATAGTCTTAAATCCCCAAAACGGAAATAATCTCAACTATACTGATAGACGTCATCAATATCCTTCACTATCCCCTATACCACGTGAGTAACCACGTGATATGGAGAAATCCCTATCTATAAAATCGACTGCTTAGTAAAAATTTACTTTCTTCTGCGTATTTCTGTTGTTATCGTGACGGCTGAGCTGCGTCTCTTGCCTTCTCCATTTTTGTTATGGATACTTATTGCCTCTCTCTTTCTCTCATCAGAATGAATAAATAATATTAATGGGGAAAAGGTGTTTAATTTTTCGTTGATGTTGGAACAAATATTTAAATTCAAATATATATATATATATATATATATATATATATAACAATTCATGTAATATCCTTCTACTTACATGTGACGTTGAGAGTTATACTGTCTGTCAGCTGAATTCCAGGCAGTTTCGGGTTTTCTGCCCTGCACACGATAACCTTCCCATTGTCGCTGGCCAAAGGGACGAGGCTGAGACCACTAGAAGAAGAGTCTAACTCGAATCTGTATCCGGTGACATTGTGGAGTCGGAAGTTCTTCGTCCACCAAGTAATCTCTGCGGGAGGTCGTGATCCCCAAGATCGACAGACGAGCTCCAGAACGGATCCTTCTCGGCACGTGCCATGGATGGGTGAGATACGCACATCCAAGGGTCTTACTATACGATGGAAGATACATGACATTTATATGAAATTATCAAATGAATATTAAAAACACAATGTTTGATTAAAACTCCTTTATAAAATGTAGTGGTAACTAGTAATCTGATGACTAAGTTAGCGATATCGACCTGTTTACCAACATTCGCTGCATCACATCAAGATGAAAAAATACGTGTTACTCTTAAGAAATTTTAAAATGAATATTAAAGACACATGATTTGTGTCCTTCATAAAATATTATGGAAACAAGCGATATATGATAAATGAGCTAGCGATATTAACCTGTTTCCTAACATTCGCCGCGTCAAATCATTGATACTTAGTTGCATATGGTATAGTGTATCAAAATACAGAGAATGTGTTCCTCTTTCTACAATTGTGATTCCTCATAAATCTAGAAAGTGATTTAATAATCAAGATTAAAAATAATATTTTTTCTTTGGTAACAGATACCGTAAAATCTCTATAACACACATGCTATAAAAATAAAAGTATGTGGAAGTGATGTCTATTCCCCATCCCCTACCCTGAGCATTTCTACAGAGATTATCCCTTTCCCCTTCAGAGATTATCCTTTTCTATCCAGGGAACATCTTTCTAGGGGAGAAGGACGAACTCTCTTTGATAGACGCAGGCAAAGATTCTCCCTCCCCTTGGGCGAGAAGACAGAAATATGTAAAAAGAAAAGGGCCAGACGAGACACACACAGATCGGCAATCGACAACACAAGAACGGGGAGACATGCCCGTTCGAGACGATATTGAATGTAACGTAATTGCTTGATGTGAAAGGTGTTAGTATTCTTCCTTTGTACATTATTCTCAAAATTTAAATAATCAACGTCATTAAAATTAATTAGTTAAAAGGTAGACGTCATTTCTACGCGGTAAATAGACACACACACATATATATATATCCTTCTCCTTATTGTTGGAAAATCTCTGAAATATGGACGAGGTCTTATAATTGAGATTCAAGATAAATTTTCATTTGGAAGCGGTTACCTAAAATTTCTATCCGAGTTCCAAATCTGTAGCTGGAAAGATTCAATTTTTAATGGAGACGTGAAGCCCGTTTATGACCCAGTTGGGCACAAAAAGAAATTAAACCTGTTTAATAAGAAGTAGATTCATTGTAATACCCCAGAGCATTTCCTTCACGATCCATTTTTATTTCAGCTAGTCACTAAAAAAATAATCACTAATTAATAAATTCAAACAATGTAGCTATTCAGTTTGGTTTTATTCGAAATAAACTGGTTAGCCAGTGGATTTTAGAAAACTTAGAATAACCAAAACTGGTTAGCCAGTGGATTTTGGACCCTACACACACACGTCCGTACCTAAAGATTAATATTGTAAATATTTATTTATCTTTCAATTACTTATCGGGTTCGAGTCAGCAATAATATTTGTGAGTTTGATCCAACTCACTGGTATCAGTGTAGACACAAGACTAATTCTCAAATCAGTTAAAGTCATGTGAAAGCCTAAAGCAGGCCTGGCCAACCCGCGGCTCGCCAAGTGTCAACCTGTGGCCCGCGGAGCTGTGTCCTCGGAATAAAGATTTCAACTTTTATTATACATAAATGAACCAAAGAACATTCCAATATAAGT
>BMAW01044248.1:84429-117468 GCA_019974015.1 Nephila pilipes
GGTCCGTATTATACTGCCATGCGAGAATATTCACTACCTGGTCAATGACTTTTATCACACCTTTCTTTTAATCTTGTTCAGAAACAATTACAAAGCTCAATTTAAAAGCGCACGAGCCATCGGTGCGGATACAAAGTATAACTAACCAGCAAACCTACTGAAGGACATGGGTACGGCCACTAGACGTAGGAATACGACTTACGTGAACATATAAATAGCAGCAACCAGCCCCGTTCACAAGCTCAATATATTTGACGCAGAAGCGCCTCGGTTCCAGACCATCTGACTGCTCGGTGTCTTTGATTGCTAATAATGAAGCATCAGCGTTATGCTGTAACCGCAGAAACTCTTTTATATTGTGTAATGTATTTAATCAATAAAATGCAAATTTCTTTTAATTTATAGAAGAAGATTTATTTTCCTACTGAAGTTTTGGGAGGATTAGTTTTTCTTCAATGACCTCGAAAGGTGAAAGTGGTACTTTTTAAAGGAAAATTCGGAATTGGCATCGACCCATCACTAGCAAGGGAACTATATCTTAATAAGAACAGTGTTCCTTTTATAAAACATTAAATTAGACGGGTGTAGGAGTTAATGACCACAGATAAAGTAGGTTAAAGTAAAATGATTATATGTTGATCTGAATAAAAGAACTTGATTATCATCAGTGAATGACTTCCTCTTCATTTATCTGAGTAGCTTTAAATAAACTTAGTAGTGGCAGGAGAAGGAAGTAATTATGAGACATTACAAAGTCATAAAATGTAAAAGATATCCAACAAATTATTTAAAATATTTACAGAGTTTTTATAAAAATTTTTACCACTACTTTTAATTAGTACACCAGATGTGTACAATTTTGAAATTGCTGACCAATGTTTTTAGTTATTTTCGAGCATTTTAAATTTTAATTAGTCACCAGATATGAAATGTAAGAAAAACATTTTCTTAAAACTAAACACCTTTTCAAAAATATTTGAATGTTTGGTTTGCCCAAATACTTTTTTAAGCCTCTGTATGTGGCAGTTTCATTCATTCATAAGGAAAAGATGACTCGATAGAACAAAGTGAATGGAACTAAATGAAGCTACAAGATTATCTGGTATCCTCACACTATCACCATTTTCAAGATACAAAGAACATTTTTTGTTGTTAAAATCAAACATTTTTAGAGTGTTTGCATGTCAAGTGTTCGCTTTTGTTCAATGCCGCTTTTATCAGAGAGCTAGCTGCCAACGGAAGGACTAGCCGATGTGTATTTACAAAAGAGATTAGAATAATTTGTGCAGTTACTAAAACAGATAGCTTTTATAAAAGGCTAGTCGCAGTGGATGACGAATCCACTGGAGTAAAATTTAATTTAAAAGTAACCGATTTTGATTCAGAATGAAGCGGTGGCATTTTCTCAAAAATGAACAGTGTATAGAGTATTTAATATGATAATTTGTGTTTTTAAAAAAAACTCATTCAATAGATACGTTTAGCGAACTTATATATATATATGTATATATATATATATATATATATATATATATATATATATAGTGAAATCCCTCTATAGCGATATTTTGGGGGCCAAAATAATATATCGTTCTGAAGAGAATTATCGTAAAAGAGAGAGGGAATCAGTACTTTTACGAAAAGAATTTTGTTCTTCATATCCAGTGATGTCAACGGGGGTGCTCTACTCATGAGAATAACATGTTTACAGTGTTGAGTCATTTTTACAACCCCTCCCTCCCCAAGTTTTAGTGAAGTACCTTTACCCAGGATTCTGACGCTGTCATAGCCTATTAATGTTTAGGTCGCTTGTCTAAATAATAAAGTTTTAATGTATAAATAAATAAAAAAACCAAAAGTTTTCTGTAAAAAGTATATTTCAGATAGTATATAAATAAATAAAAATACATATCTATTAATTAATCCTTATCTATTTAGAATACTGCGAAAAGAAATCGGATTTTTTTTTTTTTTTTTGCATTATCCAGAGGCAATCTCATGCAAAAAGAACGAGGTGCATCTAAAGAATTTAGACGCTCCTCTGGTACAATAACAGATAAGCTAAAAATAAAGTTATGAAGAGCATCAATTGAGTACATTGCTTCTCCAGGAGATAAGTTTGACTTTACCGTAGTGAAATAATCCTTTTCATTTACCTTATCATCATCTTCTGACTTTTCTACTTCAGCGTTATCATTTCAAAAAAAGATGTCTTCATCTGCTATCTCCAAACAGATCTGTACTTCATCACCGACATTTAAATAATCCTGAATAGATATTTCAAACTTTTTTTAGTATTTTCTTCCTCAGAATATCCGAAAGAAGTATCACTATGACTTTCATCGTCATTTTGAATAAAGTCAGCTTTTTACCAACAATTAGATATGGACTGTGGCTTCATTTCCCACCAACCCATTCACATTCATTCAACCCCACACGCATCTTTTACAGTAACAGTAACAGGCACAGAGAGCTTTTGATCAATATGAAACATCATTTCATCCACTAATCGTTTTCTCTAATACTCTTTCAAGCATTTTATAGTGCCCATATCGAGGGGCTGTAGAACTGTAGTAGTGTTTGGTGGAAAGAAGTAAACTTCTAAGCTCTGCTATTTTGGAATGAGTTTTTGAGCAGAGTTGCTGTCAATTAAAAGAGCAAAGTTTTTCTTTCTCGATTTCATATCCTTATCTAGTTTGGCCGCAGTAGCCTAGTGGTCATAGTTTCGGATTCGTGTCCGGCGGTTTTCGTTCAGTCACAGGTTCGATCCTTGGCCGCTAAAGACCCACCGTGTAGTCGGGGCTGATGAATGTTAAATCTGTCGGGGCCCAAAGTCCTCCCGTTGGCGTGGTGTGGAAGTTAGGAGAGGTACCAGCTCAGGTGTCGTCCTCGTCACTTGATTGAGGGTCAAAATTACGAGGTCCGTCGCCAATAACCCGCGTATTGCTTCTAGTGAGACGTTAATAAAAACTAAACTAATCTTTATCTATTTTCAATTACTATTCATTAAATGTTTTTGAAGTCATCCAAGCTCGCTTGTTCACAGTGCAGCCTACTGGTATGCTCTTAATGTTAATAAGGCATCTTGGCTTTAAGGATCTTCCAGTTATTAGAGGTTTTAATTTATCCGACACATTTGTACACAGTAATACTCTTAACCTCTGTTTGGATTTCTTGGCCCCCTTTACAAGTTTCTCCTTTGAAAGCTAGTGGTTGTTTAGGTAAGATCTTGAAAATTAATACCGTCTCATCTGTGTTATAGATACTATCAACGGAATATTTTTCAAAAATTTTACGCCTTTCTCTCTGACGCCATGTGCGTAAGTCATCCAGTGGCACAGATTTTTCTTCACCATGTAAACTACGGACAGATATTCCACATCGGTCTCGAAACCTTGTTAGCCATCCATTGCTAGCTTTGAAATATGGGTTCCCCATCATGTATGCAAATTTTCTGGCTTGCTCGCTTATAATTGACCCATTTAAAGGTACATTCAAAGCCCGTTTTCTCAAAGTCATTTCAACGGGGCAGCATATATTTCGTCCTTCATAGCTGTCTTTGTCCTATTTCTTTGTGGATCGATATGATTACAGTTGAAAACGTTTTCGATTTCCTTTCGTGTTTTAAAAATGTTGCAATAATCGATTGTGAATATCCGTAATTTTTTGCAAATCTTAGCTTGCTTCATACCTTTGTCAATACCTTTTATGACGTTGAATGGATAGTTTGTTTCTTGTATCTTCTTAATTTTTTTTATCGATTTTAACTAAACACACATACAAAACTCATAAATAAATTAATCAAAATCTTCTAGAATTGTACGAAAATAATTCCTGATTCGAATTACCGTAATTGACATAATCAGAGTTTAAAATTCTTATGATACTCAAGTGTAGACAAAAGAAAGTATCACAAAGTTTACTCCAAGACGCTTCGAGGTTTTATCTATTACTTCCGGTGAAAGGAATCCTTGACCATTTTTCGAAGAGGAGGATAGGAGTAAAGTTCAATGTTGTGTTTGCCAGGAAAAATGTCAACTTTTACTCTCTCTCCCCCCCCTCTTATAAAAAGTGCGCTTTTTCCTTACCATGGTTACATCAGCAATAGCAATGCAAAACTTTGGTGAAGTTTTTCGAGAGATAAGGTAACTTGAGAATCCCATTCACAACGGTCCAAACACTTTTTATATAGACTTTCTTTGAGTAGCATTTAATTCGTATACATCAGTTGGACTTAAAAAAAATATCGTAATAGAGATAATTATTGTGATGGAAGAGAAAATATTACCATCGTTGCAGAGAAAATTATCGTTGTAAGGAATATCGTTGCACAAAGAACTGCTTTGTATTAATCTGAAGGAAATTAAGTCAGGACATGAAAAAATATCGTCATAGAGGATATGTTGTAGCGAGATTATGCTGTGTATGTACTTTTTTTTACTTTTGTGGTGTTTTCTTTCACGGTGTAGGGTGGGTAATATACGTATGAAATTTGTGTAGTTTTTTTATGTTTTTTAAAATTTTATTAATAGTAATGCTTATTTATTTATTTTTGCAATTTGTTGATGTTTCTTTATATGATTAAGTAAATAATTTCTTTCTACACTTGTTTTTCACTTATTTCTACTTTTTTAAAAATTTCTTTTTGAGTGATTTTTTTTCTTTAAAAATTTCAATATTATTTCTGATGACGTGTCATTGATAATTTTTTTTTTAATTTTATGTTTAGTTTTAGAATGTTTACTCTTTTGATTAATTTTTTGGTTTTATTAATATTTCTCTTTCTATTTAGATATTTAAATGGTTTAATAATATTTTAGATGCTTAGTTATACGTAATTTGATTGTTTAAAGTTAATATGAAGATGGCTACTATGCAAACAAATAACTAACGAATCAATTATTGTTATAAAGGTATTCACAGGTGTTAATAAGTAGACATCTAGAGTTGTTAAAGTATTTATTTAAATTTAAAAGGCACTGACACATTAAAAGGTTATGATAAAAATAGAATATTCTGAAATTTCTCTTTCTGCCTAAATAAAAGATTCTACTGATATAGAAGGAGCCTTAGAAATTATTGAAGAAAATTCAAGTAACACGATTAGAAGGTCGAAACAAGGCAAGAGAAGAAATTTTATCTTCCTTGAAATATCTTTAAAAGAACCTTGAAAGATCTTTCTAATCCTAGCAAGATATTAAAAAAAAGAAAGAAAGAAAGAAAGTATTTCTTTATCCTTTTTTTTTTTTATTTGAAAAGAATTTCTGAAACGATATTACACATTTTATACTTGTCGAAACACTTTATTGCTCTAGATCTTTTAAAACTACGATGGAATTTTCACCTCGCTTCTCGTTTGTTGACATTGAACTTTGAAATATGTATCTTGACTCTGAATATGCCTTTCACGGATTTTTTTCGAATGTATAAAGAGGATGCTCGTATTTTCAAAGATAGCCATATGTTCGTGAAAATGAATTTATTTCTTTTAAAATAGTTTTTTTTTAAAATCATTAATAGATAGGTTATTCTGAAATATACACTAGTACTTAAAGACATTTCTTAACCAATTCACTAAATGACGGACATTCAAATATTTCAAAAGATTTCAGTTTTATTGTACAGCAATGATATTTTTTAAGAATAATATTTTCCTTTAGTAAGTTTCAGAGATTGTTTTTGTAAATAGTAAGAATACAAATTATATTCACAAGCAATATGCCTCGTAACGTTACATCCCAAACAGATGACGTGGTCGATAAACAAGCGTGCACTTTGTGTGATTACTATTAATAACGTCGCACTGAAAAGCAACACAGGGGCTATTGAAGACGGACCTCGTAATTTTGCGCTCCAGTCAAATGACCAGGACGACACCTGGGCAGGCACCTCCCTCACCAAATTTCTACATCATGCCAATGGGAGACAAGTGAAGTCCTGATGCCCCTAAAGATCTGATACAAGGCGGATCTTTAGAGACATCAGGACTTGAACCCATGACTCCACGAAAACCACCAGTAGCAAGTTCATGACTTAATCATTTGACTATTAAACATTACCTCTATATTAAATATTTCTATTTACAAAGTTTACTGAGAATCAGGGAAAATATTAGTTTTATTTCTAAAGCGAGATATATTCAATTTATTGATAAAAATACTGCAGTTGGAAGAACAGTCACAGATACTTCTTCCAGCGACTTTTTATTTATTTGCACACATGAGTTAAGAATCGCTCATGAATGGACATGAGATAACACTTAAGCCCTCAACAGAAGGCACAAAAACACATTCCCTATTTTATAACAGGCGTCAAGGATAATAAAAAAAAGTGTTGAAATGACCCTGAAGGAAATCACTTTTTCGAAGATACGAGTGGCCTACAGTTCTAAATCAGCAATTCCTTCCTTAAAATTTAATTTCTCTGAAACACAGCAAAAGGTAATTATGTTTATATTTTTGAATTGTATTTCTTTGAAATTTAAGATAATATACAAATATTTATATCGAATTAAAAAAGTAAAATAATATGTAATTGTATTTGCATTTTACACAAAGAGAGCTATAAAAATAATATCCAGTTTAAAATAATTCTTCTCTTGCTTTTGAAATTCTTTTCTTTCTCCTTCTGAACAACATGAAATAATCTCTTAACTGTTTATAAAATTATACATAATTATATTTCAATGGACTCCTTAGAATATTTTTATATCAATTAATATGCATAAATATGCGCTTCCTTCATTTTGAAAGCACTATGATCTTCCAAAAGAATTTTCTATGTGTAATGTTAGTCAGAGAAATATTTTTATTTGCTTCTAGTATGGAAAGAGTTATTTTACTCAAATGACTGTCCTTTTTTATTATTATTGAAACCCGAATAAAAAAGATCATTTATAAAACGAATATGTTACAATACTACATTCTAGAGTACGATTTGATAATTAGATAAATAAATGCCTGCACAAAAATTTAATGTTTCAAGAAAAAACATCAAAAATAGAGAAATTCTCATCCAACACAGTACAAAATAAGAAAATTTTAGTTAGAAATTTTCTATTTGAGTGTTTATGTTTAATCAGATTTTCCTGCAGAACATTGAAATTTATTATATATACTTTAATTTTAGTTCTTATACTTTCAAACTTATATATATAACGCATTTATTCTTTATAACTTATTAATACTTTATTACTTACTAATACTTAACACATATTTGTATAAGATACTTTTAATGAAAATTACTTCAATAAATATAATTCATGTAATAATGTTCTTTAATTTTTGGAATCCATGACTTCATTTTTATCATAATTCTTTGTTTCATTTGATAACAATAATAACAAGGATATATATGTGTGTGTGCTTGCAATTAAACGGTGTATGTATATATATATATATATATATATATATATATATATAATATATATATAATATATATACATATATATCGTACAGTTACAAACTCATGTTTTTCTCAGAACTTTTAAGAGATTCCAAATATTATGTAAGACAATACAATACAGATACCTAAAAACATTTTACAGATTTTTTTTCTGCATGTCATTTCCATTAAAATAGTTTACTCAATATTTTCTTTGATATGATTTTACTTTCGCAATTTAAAAAAAAAATAAAAATATTTAAGGAAATTTATTAATTAACTGTATATGATAAAACTAATATAGATTTATATTAGTATATAGTACATATATATATATATATATATATATATCTGCATTATAATGATAATTTGAAGTATAATATTTTGTACATTAATAATAATAATGAAATAATCATAATATGAAAATAGGAAAATTGTATAAAAAAACAATAACTTAATTGAAGCTTTGTTCTTTCTATCAACGAAAGAGTAAGAAGAAATTATTTAAAAAAATTCGATCGAATCACCTTCAGAATTCTTATGGAAATTAGAGTAGCACACTTTTTTTTTTACAAACTAGTGAACGAGTTTTCTCTCTCTCACCCCCCCCTTTGAACAGAACAAAAACAAGTAATATAAAAAAAAAATAAGTCAATTCCTACTTAGGTCAACAAAGAAAAATTTATTTTAGTTACTTTTTACTAAATAATTACAATTAATATAAATATGTATATACATATGACAGAACCACAATATTAAGTGGGAAAAGAATTTTTTTTTCCAGTGATCTACATGCTTCGTCACTGACGGTATTTATTCCTAAATTTATATCCTGCTAAATATCTTATTTCTGAGAAATTTTTTTCTCCCACATAAAAACAAAATTAATTATTTGAAAATCAAATAAAAAAATTTTACGGTTCGACTAGATTCGATCCGAAGGCATCAAGATTCTACGCTAACACTTTACTAACTTTGCCATTGCAAGACAAACGACATAGTAGAAGCATTGGCTTGTTTTTTAATTAATCGGGAAATTAAATGGTTGAAATGCAGTTTAACCCAACCACCCTTTGCAACAGGAATTATTTGGCGGTATTTTGCCAAATGTGGCTACCCTGGTCCACTTCGCGAACTTACCGTTTGGCGCCCCCCCCCCCCAAATCGCCAAGTTCGGCAATTTTTGAAATCGCACCAAGTGGTTGGACTGAACTGTATTTCCACCAATTAAATTTAATTAATGAATTAAAATTTGAAAAAACTGTATTAACTTCAAGTGCCATCGACTACAAGTTCAAAAAATTGTATTTGAACTTGAATGGATGAATAAAAAGTATTTTATTAACGATTGAAAATTTGAACAAGATATATAAATATATATAGGAAGATTGTGAATTAATAGTAGAGATTTAAAAAAGAAGAAAAAAAGCGAAATGTTTCTCATAGTGATGTACATATTACTTGAGATATAGCATAATGATTTTTTGAACTGTGTATTTATTTATTTATTCTTAGAAACAAAATAACAATTATTTTGTGAATAACTCCTCTCCAGAATGTGTGTTGTTATTAATAAAAGGGGAACCATGATTTCCAGATTATTCATAATTTTTCTGTATATCATCTTGTACCGGTTTAAAAGTGTATTCTAAGCTACAACTGGTCATTTATTTGAATTTTACTGATCATTTATTTTTTAAAAACTGATCATTTTATTTTAAAACTTCACTTACGCAGAAAATGGGTACTCCAGTTAGTGTTGAGATAAAACATTTGTTTCCCATCGACTCAAAACCAAGAAATCCAGAGCGCAATGTTAATCCTATAGAGTTTCGTACTTTTCTATTTACATCTGGGATATTGCTTTTCATTGAATGGAATAAAATGTATTCGAAGAACGAAAAAAAAAATTTTTTTTCTTGTTTTCGATTTTTTAAAAGATTTTTGAAGTATTTCTTAAATGTTTACTAGAAATCTGAAAATTCACATCCCGCGCTCTAAAACGATCATAAAAATATTTTTAATCATTGGATGAAAAAAATAAAACCAGAGAACCTCTATGCTCTTTCAAATGCAAATACTTTAAAACTTTTAAATTCCTTTGCTTGCACATTTGGGAAAAGTGCGAAAAGAAAACATGCAGCCCCTTCTTTGTGAGTAAGGATACATGATATTACCCCGTCTCTCATTGATGAACGGTGATTTATGACTCGTCCAGTATTTCACATTTTATCGAGGACCAGCGACTAAACAATCACTTCTACTCGGAATATGATGACATGACTGAAAAAAAAAATGTGTCGAAAGATGCACAGAAATGCGAGAAAAACAAGTTAGGTGTGTGGAGGGGAGAGTGAATGAGGGTACGAGAGGTGAAAAGGGAGCGCCGTGCTTAGGGCACCGGCAGGAATGACGTAGCGAAATTGGAATAGATGAGAGAAAAAGAGAGAGGAAGGGGTGATTGTATTTATGACTCGTTCCGTGGTTTTTGTACCAGAAATGTAGTTTTCTCAGAATTCGTACCGTGTTTGAGAAACTATTTACAATTACGCCGTTCTTTAGCAAGTTGGAAACTGCATTTGAAAATTGCTACGAAAACATTTTCGAAAATAAGCTATCCTCTGTTTTTTATTCTATCTTGTTAAAAATATTTATTAGTTTTTTTTTTTTTTTGTATTATTTTCTTGATTTGTTTTAACTGCCACTTCATAATTATATAACTAGGGGGGGATTGTTATTTAAACCTGTTTATGTATCTTGCTTTTTTGTGCATTTAACTATTTGAGTGCATTATTTTTTTTTCAAATATTCCAAAAAAAAAAATCTTTATTTCTATCAACTTTCAATTAATTGTATAATACCTATAAAATATAATTTACAAAATTAATAATTATATTAACACGAAATATTTACTCTTTTATTTTACGGTATATTCAAAATGGTGCATCTATTGAGAAATTTTTGCAATTTATCAATATTAATGGACATACTGCAGAGTATCTGACGGATGTTACGGTTTCCTTTTTGGAAAATAACATTTCCCTCAGTGATTGTAGAGGTCATAATATAATGCCTCGAATATGCCTGGGAAATTTTCAGGATTGCAAGCCCGACTTCAAGAAAAAAATAAATACGCTATATACGTACTATGGGCAGGACATTCTTTAAATTTAATTGGCTTTCAAGCAGTAGAACGTAACTAAAATGTAACAACTTACTTTGATTTTGTCTAAAATCTTTATAATTCTTTCTCATCGTTGGAATATACTATCATTAAATTTGAGCTGTGATGGAAATAAAAATGTATTGAAAAATCTATCAAAAACACGTTGGTCAGCACTCGCAGATGCATTTAAAGCTGTAAGCTCCAGATATTCAGAAATTGACATGAGTTTGGATTTTTTTAAAATAATCATGAATTACAAGCAGCGGATACTCAATTTTCTACTAAAATTTAAAAATGAAGATGAATGAATAAGAGTATTAATTCCTTAACTATCCCTTGAAATGAAGTTTTGACACGTATTAACAAAGTAAATCTATTTCTGCAGAGTAAAAATATGGATTTGTAGAAAAGTGTAAAATTATTAAAATCGTAAATTATATTTATACAAACCAAAAGAGACTCTTTTAACTATAATGAATTTTAACTTTCAGTAAGTATCTTTTATAAAGGAGTATCAAAGTGTTCACAAGCGTGTAAGACAACGTAGCGTTAAAATAACTGTTCTTGAAGGAAATAGATACCGACAAAATGTTTGAAAATAGCCACATTTTAGGTTGGGGATGTTGTACGAGTTCCGATTTCCAAGATATTGCTTAAATGTGTGAACATTGTTTCTAAGGATTTTTGAAAAACCTCCATTAAAAATACCGTTTGTTTTTCCAATATTGTTTGAAAGGAATTTAGCATTTTTCAAATTTTTGATCCAAGATTTCCTGCATATTATCAGCTTATTCTTAATACCGCGAAATAGTTTTCAGTATTAGTAGCTTGAAATCTTCGTCTTGCTTCCGGAAGTGTAAAGTGTTGCCTGCTTTTATATGTAGGACATTGTGGCGAGTTAGGTGAATGGTTTCCATTACAACTGAGGCAATTTTTATTAGCTGTACATTCACTTGTATGGGATGTGTCGCAATTTACGCAAGTTTCAGTTTTTTGACAAAACCGTGATAGGTGTAGGAAACTAAAGCATTTAGAACATTGTCTAAGTTTATCGATGAAAAGTTGAATATTATGGTTTATGAACCAGAGTTGGATGTTTTCTAGTAATATTGTACCTAGTACGGTTGTCAATACAAGGGAAATGTCTGAGCTTGTCCCGGATTTGATAAATCTACGTATCTCTATATTGTTTGTGTTTTGTAATTCTGTGACTAAATATGTCAGTGTTACATTAGTCGGAATTCCGAAGATGATTCCTTCCCATATGACGTTGGCCTTAATTGAGATATTGGATATTTTTTCTATTGACAAAATTTGTCCTGCACACACAGGGTCTGCAGTAGAAAGTTTAATTTTACCATTTCTGGTAAAGGATATACTTAAAATGTTCGAATGATTTGAAATTTCACTCTTATTTTCTGTGTGTAATATTAGGGGATTAATCTTCGGAATATGAGTGTGTCCCTGAGTATATTCCAGTAGAATATTAATCTTGGATATTTTCTTGCTTTGCGTTCGTTTTATAAGTTCTTTATCACTCAAGGTTGTTTTGAAGAATTTTTCATTTTCCGTCCCCATAGTGATCTCCATAGGAGAAGGCAACTGTTCGTCCATATCTGCAGTCACAATATACAAAATACCCAGATTGGGTCTATTCGTTACGAAAAAAAGAAATAAAAAAGATAGTCTTACCAAAATGCTGGTATAACAAATATTAGAAACCTCACTTCTTGAGGGCAAAGAAAGCAACGCAAAAAGGGGTGAATGAAACTTGAAGAAATTAAAGTATAATGGCGCAAGAGTCAAAAAATCATTCGCCACCCACACCTCCTAACATTCAGCAGTTCAAAACTTCAACGAATAATCGACAAACATCAGTTGTTTGTTGTTATTTTTTTTTGCTTGAAACAGTAATGTTTATATATATATATATATATATATATAAGTAGTGAAAAATCTAATTACCTTCAATACCGAGTTAATAGAGCATTTCCCTAGAAAGGGCTCTCTCATTCAAAAAATGTTTTTAATATTATTACAGAGTTTGTTGATGGTTAACCCTTTTGTTCACAAACATTGCTAAGCGAGATTCATATTTCCAAGTACTTTGCACCGAAAGAATCAATTGCTCAGAAAAGTGGAATCACATACTGCGTTTGAGAAATAAGCTTCCAAATATTCGTTTGAACCACATTAAGTGTGGAAAATTTCCACAAATTGGTCAAATTTTACTTACATTTGTTTTATTACAGAATAATGCGAATTCCAACGAGTTATTGAAGATTTTGTCACATCTATGCTTTAACCGATAAGCGAATTTTATTTTTGTAATAGATTCAGCTTTTTCATTTTCGAAACAAATTGAATTTCGAAGCAAAACTACTTTAAAAATGAAATTTGAACTTCTGAATATAATTGCACTCCTTCTATATGAAAAAATAAATATCATTAATAATTTTGTCTAAAATGTAAATAAGGAAGGGGGAAAAAAGGGTTTGTGTATAGTTGCATGTAATGATGGATCCAGAAGGGGCTGGGCACGGGCTTCCCCCATCATAAATTCCCACACAGACAAAATAAAATATCTGAGCAAGAAATTCCAAACAAATTGTCTGAACCAAATTCAAAAGTATTTATTTTATTGTTTTACTTCAAATTTGTTTGTTGTGTCCACGCACGGGACCAAGCTCTCTATCGTAGTGTAAGTTTTTAGTTCTCAATTTGAATTTGATTATTGAGTTAATATTTATTCTATTTTTAGATTAAAGACTAGGTAAATACAATTAGGAAGCAAAATAAATACAGTTGAGTCTTATGTTTTTATAGGAAAAAATATTGCGTTCCCATCCCCTGGTGATTTTTTTTTTTTTTTTTTTTTTTTTGCAAATCCCAATATTTGATTGATTGGTTTTATCAACGCTGCACTAGAAGCAACATGTGGGCTGGTAGCGACGAGCCTCATAATTTTGAACCTCGGTCAAGTGACGATGACGACCCTGAACTGGCATCTCTCTCTCCAAACCTCCACATCATGTCAACAGGAGGATTTTGAGCCTCGACAGATTTAACATGCATCAGCCTCAGAGGGGCTAGAGGCATCAAGACTCGAACCGACGACTGCAAGTCCGCGACCATGACCACCAAGCTAACGCGGCCACCACCATTGGTTGAAGATATTACTTAGTAAAAAGTCTTCGATACAACTTTCTTTAGCAACAATATTATTTATAAAATGTTTCTACTCTACTCATTACTAACAGGGATTAAATATAATAGCTTAAAAACGAAATCGAAATTAATTTTAATGAACTTAAACTCTTTTCATATTAGTACAGAAAATTATTTACGATTTTCAAAAAATATAGAACAAAATATGTCGATTGAAATAATAAGCAGAACTCTTTCAACGTTGAATTTGAAAATGCAATGATTATTGTAATATATATATATATATATATATATATATATATATAATCACAAAAAATTCATCAGAAATACTTTTATGGCACCTTTTAAATGACGTCTAGTGCTGTCAGAAATTATTTGAAATCACATTTTATTTTATTAGCCTTCTAAACGGACAGTACGAAAGATACATTTCAACGGCTCCTTTGAGTGAACGTTGCTGCGATAATGTTCGTGACACCGATGTTCGAATGTAAACAAAGCTTCTTTCCCTGGAAAAAACCTATTTATCTCATCGTGTGTGTTTTTAAGTCCCTAGTTGTGTTAAAAGAGTGCAGATGTTTCCGAACTCTAAAGTAATAAAAAGAGGATGGGGGGAGAAAAAGTCACTTTATCTTTGTGTTGATCAACAAGTGTCTGTCCTCTATTTTTACCAAGCGGCACCATTTGCTCCACCCCTATTGCAGCTGTTTATAGGTTTTCAGCGGAAGTCTAGATAATAAAAAAAGAAAAGAAAAGATGGCATCCTTCACAGTAAGAGATAGATGACTACAATAAAATTGGCAGACACATTTCAGTGAGAAAAGTAAAAAGCTACAAATGCACTGAAAAAAATAATGTCTGGTTAAAATAGTTTTTACGAAAGTTCAGCAAACCTATTTAAGAAAAAAAGAAGAGAAAAGTTTATTTTGAAACTATCTAATTCAGTGGGTATACAATTATTCAAACGAAGATAAGGAAGTTTGTGTCGAAAAAGCACTAGTTTTGAGAATAAAAGTAGTTAAATAAGAAATGGATATGTATAACTTTTTAAGACCTAAAATCGTGGCTGACACTCTCGATGGATGCATAACATCATAACTTGTATAGCAATGCGATGCTTTGATATTTTGAGTAATTTAAATCTGACTTGAGAGAAGGAAACAATGTGTGTGTGGCCCTGTCAGCGCGATGCTCTCCGCCAACTCTTTTTGCCACACAGAACCAGCACAACCAACGAAATTTAGAATACATATATGAAAGTACATCGAATAAAGCTCTTGGGTCGGTTCAAATTAGTAATCACATGATTAAAAATCTCCCTTCTAAATTTGTCATTATTTTAATATTCCTGGTTAACTGCATGTTAAGAAACTGCTTATTTCCAGCATGCTTGAAAAACAGCAGAAAGGTTTTCCTGTTGAGGTATATTTTGTTTGTGCATGAAATTATTATGACGGGGGGGAGGAGAGAATGTGCCCTAGTATTCATCCCGTGGATCCGCCTCTGTGAACACATGACTCACAAAAAAACATTTATGGTAAATATATATTGTCCATTAGATATATTTATTTCATTGGAGTTGACTATAGTATCAAATTCCCTTACAAACGACTGGAGTTTGTAGCCATTCAATTGCTGTCCTCTATCAATCTTAGCCCAAAGAAATAATTTTAATCTATGTTGTTAAAACGAAGAGTTTGATGTTCGAAAACCAGACATTCAAAGATTGAGAGGATGTTGTGCCTGACCTTCTCTATTACGCGCCTTGCTCACGGAACTGAGCCTATATAATATATTAAGTATTGCTTAAGTTTTTTTTAAAAAAAGAAATTACGATACGAATAGATTACAAATAGATTATGTCAACTTTGTTTAGCATTTTTTATGTTGAAATATTCAGAATGAAACGTTTTTATTGATCAGCGACGTTAACAAGATGTTAATAGCTCTCTATAAATTTTAGAAAAAGTTTTACTTATATTGATATAAGAACGTGTACAATCTTTGATGAGCAAAAATTTTTATTGATTGTTTTTCTGATATCTTCTACGTGGAAAGAATCACAAATTTAAAATAAGTGGGAAAGTGGAGGTTTTTGTCTCATTAGAATGTGATATAAATGGGGGGGGGGGTATTTTAAGAGTATGATACTGTATCTCTCATAATAAACATTATCTCAGTAATGTGATAAACTTGGAGTGCATGATAAGCAACTTGTGGCAGAAAACAAGCGTAGTTTTGTTACATTTGCCTCCACTCTTGAAAACAATAAGTTGTAAAAGAAAAGACAATTTTATGCTAGCATTTAAAGGCGCACACATTGTGACAGGTTTCATATAACCAATTTTCACCGATTATGAAAAAAACAGAATTTTTTTTACTTCAACGAAAGTTTTGAGAATTTGATGTCGCTCTAAAATATGTTATCCGCGAATGAATGAAATAAACAATAATTATTATTGTTGTTATTTCGCATTCGAAATTCTGAAAACGTTTTTAAGATGCATTTATTATGTACTAATCAATTAAATTTTACATTAAGTATTTTTTTCCCCTGTGTATTAGCTTTGTGTTTTTTTAAGGAATCATACAATTATTACTACTAACTATAACACAAAATTTCTATATAAAAAAAAAGAAGTTTGAATATACAACTTAATAAATTATCCAAATTTCAATGGCTTAACGATTATTATCGTTGATCTGAGATGTGATTGTTCATTAACGTCGCACTGAGAAGCAACACGAGGGCTATTGGCGACGGACCTTGTAATTTTGAACAATGATCAAGTCACAGTCAAGCCAAAGAATAAGGATAGATGTTATAAAACAATTTGAATTTAAATATTCGTTTAATTCGTTTCAAGTAATTTTTATCCAGCCTTAGCTACCACAAAATCGCAGCGATATATTCCTCTTTATTTACGGTGGTCGAGGTAGCCTAGTGGTCATGATAGCGGACTCGCATGTGGCAGTTTTCGTCGAGTCGTAGGTTCGAGTCCTGATGCTATTATGAACTTGTCGTGTAGAAGGGCTAATACACGTTGGGTGTTGTGGAAGTTTGGAGAGTGAGATGCTTGTTTAGTTGTCATTTTCCTCACTTTACCGAGGTTCTAAATTGCGAGGTCCGCCGCTAATAGCCCCTGAGTTGCTACTAAATGCAACGCCAATAAGCTTTAAATAAAACTTATCATCAAAGTATCCTCATAGTTAATAAGCTCGATTTGAATTTTCATTCATTCCTCAAACTATGTCTCATTCCATATATATATCGATAGATGAGAATATATATATATATATATATATATATATATTTTTTGTATTGACTTAATTTTTAGAAGACATTTTTTTAAAAATTTTTTTAATGCAACGTCTTCTTTTAAATTAATTTTTTTTTACATAATCAGAAGAGAATGAATTCTTCAGAATTTTCTCTTCCCACGATAATAAATCTCAAAAATAAACTTGCTTTGCTTTTCATATAAATTATAGTCTTCTAAAAATTCAAGGTTATGAGTGTGAGTGAAATTTTTTGGAAATTTACATTAATTATCAAACCACAATAAAAATATAATATAGAAAAATCAATGTTTCGTACCAAAAAAAATTAATTTATCCGAATTACAACTCGCAAATCCTGCCAATCGAAAAATGTCAATTTCTTATGTTGTACCGATTTCTGTACACTGTTCCTGCAGGAGTTGGATATCTTTAAATATAAAAATTTCTTTCTTCGTTACACCATGTACCCGGGGCCGATGCACGTTAAATCTCTCGGGGCCCAAAGTCCTCGCATTGGGGTGGTGTGGAAGTGTGGAGAAAAAAGTGCCAGCTCAGATGTGGTCCTCATCACTTGACCGAGATTCAAAATTACGAGGCCTGTCGCCAATAGCTCTCGTGTAACGTCTAGTGCAACGTTAATAACAACCAAACCAAACCAATCCTTTCTTCGTTCTGTATTTCTATTCCTCCCTGTGAAACCTTTCTAGTTTACCTCAGTGCTCCCATTAGGATGGTGATTGTAATTGTTTATTAACGTCACACAGAGAATCAACACTAGGGATATTGGCGAATGACCTCGTAGTTTTGAGCCTCGATCATAAGACGAGGCGCCACCTGAACTGGCTCTTTTTTTCTCCAAATTTCCACACCACGCCATTGGAAGGACTTTGAGCCTCGACAGATTAATCGTGCATCAGCCCCGGTTACACGGTGGGTCTCAAGTGGCATCAGGGTGGGAGTCCTCGACTCAACGAAAACGTCAGCTGCGACCATTAGGCTACCGATGCCACCCAATTAGCATGGTATAAGAACTTGGATTGAATATAATAACTTAAAGAATGAATAATTCTTACGTCGTCTTTTGATTTTAAATGTATCTTAAAACGTCGGAAAACGATACAAATGCAGATTTTCAACATTTTATTTTAAGTAGTATTTTTGTATTAAATTTATGTCTTTAACAGGAATAAACTGTTTAAGTTAAAATAAAGTAATGTAAGAGGGAGTTAATTTAATTTTATCGATCGATTTCATCACTCATTTTTTCTTATTTTCTTAGATACTGAGCATAATGTTTGTAACTCAAATGTGTTATATTACAGTTTTTTAAAATGTTATATTATAGAATAATTATATTTATATAGGAAGAGAAATTCATACAAAGCTTTCAGAAAAGTTATTTTAAAAATAGAATCTTTTCAATTGCAAAAATAATTATTATTTCATTGATATACGATGTATGAATATGAAAGTTTTAAACCTAAACTAAATAATACTCAATCAAGTCCACAGGTAACTGATTGAAACAGAATAAGCATTTACGACTCAAATTTTCATTCGAATTATTCCTATTAAAGTAGTTCAAATAATTAAGAAAAAGCATAAAATTAGGACAAGGTGTGGCTGTTAAACAACGTGACTGATGCAACTACAGAAGAAGTACGCATGCGCCAAACGCCAGGGACCAATAGATGTTTAGCGCCTCTCTCATCTGTAAACAAATCCGTATAGCGATAGTCTTCCTTTGCATCAGAGTTATTTTTTTGTTTCGCCGGAAAAATAATAAGTGTAACAATAGTGCAATAAATTGTTGTGAAATTTCACCTGAAACTTGGGAAATACCGTGAGTGAAGTTTTTAATTTGGATGAATTAAAAATGGCAATGAATGCTTATCGCATGTGCGTTTTTTTTTTTTTTTTTTGTTTTTTTTTTTTTTTTTTCTTTTTTTTCTTTTTTGGCTTAAGCGTTTTCGGGATGGCAGAGACGTTGTAGATTACGTACGCGATTTTTTAACCTACGATCCTGAAACAAAGCATTAATTCATGTACTGGAAGAGCCCATCTTCACCGAGAGCCAAAAAAGCTCGAATGAGCAAATCAAAATTCAAAGTAATGATGATTGTTTTTTTCGAAATTCATGGAATTGTATACCTTCATTGGGTTCCTGAAGGTCAAGCTATTAATCAACATTATTACCTCCACGTTCTTGTTGAACTCCGTGAAAGAAGAAGGAAAAAACGATCCAAATTATGAAGGGACAAGTCATTCCGCATTGTCTGTCAAGAAGTTTCTAGCCAATTACAGCATCCTAGTGATAGACCATCCATCTTTTCACCGGATCTTGCGCCATGCGACTTTTATCTGTCTGCTAAGGAGAAATCTGCATTTAAAGGAACAAGATTTGAGACGCGTTGAAGCTGTGAAAGAGAAACAGCACATGTCCTGAAGGAGCTGACTGATTCCTAGTGTTGTTTCGAACAATGGAAGATTCGTATGGAACGTTGTAAGAATAAAGAAGGGGTGTATATTGAAGGTGAGATTATAAGTAAATATGTATGACATCAAAATAAAATGTTTTACAACGTCAGTCTCGTTATTCAATAGCCACAGCTCGATACTAGAAATTTCCTTTAACATATTTAATCTGTAGCAAAATAATACTATTCATCTAAACAACTTTGCACGGAAAATAAGAACTTCCAAATAATTTGTTGAAAGTATACATTCATTCTACATAATTTAACTTGCGTTTAAGAAACTTTTAATTTATCTTTTATGTTAGCACAAATAGCTTATCGATAAATAAATAACATTTCAGTAAGAAAATCAGAAAAATGAGATAGCGGGTAGCAGATCATGGGTCCCCTTATCGATAACATTCCAGTAGAAGGCAAACAACTCAACATAAGATTAAACATATATTTCTAATCGGTTATCCACCCTAATGAAGTAAGGGAAAAGAGGAGTGTGACGTCACTTCCGTGTGCCGGTTTACGCCACTTACTACGAATAGCCCATCGTTATACACTTTCGCTTATTTCATTGATGATAAACTTTTTGTTCTTGGTACGTCAAGGCTCGTAAAAAGAACCTAGCTTAACAGGGTGTCATGTCTCCTCTAGAAATATCCATGCTTTTGTGTTATTTTTAGCTTAAGTATATATATATATATTGGTTAGGATATGCAAATCAATAGTATTTCAGCGCATTTAGACGATGGAGGAGGAAAAAACGACATCGGAGCATCTTTTTGTAAGGTCGGAGTTTGCTCAGATTATCGTGTTATGCCTCGAATAAGAAGAAGAAATGCTTACCAGCAAGTGTCGGAATTCCATAGAGGCAGGATCGTTGCATATTGAGAGTGTGGATTATCGTTCCATGATATCGCCCACCGCCCTAGTCGAAATTCAACTACTGTAATGCGAAAAAGGATTTCTGAGGATCACACTGAACGGCATGTAGGATCTCCACACCCTCCCATGACTAACGCCCGAGAGGACAGACATATTGTGAAATCGGCCGTGCAAAACAGTGCAACCACATCACGAACTATTGGTCAGGAAATGGGAATGTTTGTAGCACGCCTAGTATCCGCTCGCATGGTTCAAGGACATCTAGTATCCGCTCCTGGTTCTATGTGCAGTATTCTAATTTCCGTACATATTTCTAGGGGCTCCGAGGTGACCGCTCGTCACCTGCTCTCATTTGATATCGGTATATGGGTCCTGAAACTCGTATGATGGTTTGGGCAGACATTAGGAACATGACATGCTCATCTCTAGTTCGGATGGATGGTAATTTGAAAGCCAATCGATACATTTTTAACATCTTACGCCCAGTGGTTGTGCCTTACCTTCGAGGCCTGTCAAACGCCCTCTTCCAACAAGTTAACGAAGATGACATGTTGCACGTCGTGTTTTGACCTTCCTCGATACACAGGGTATTCGACTGTTTCCTTGACCTGCACGGTCTCCAGATCTGTCACCCATTGAACACATCTGAGAGACTGGTCCGCCACCTCCCTCCAGCTAAAACGGTTGATGAATTGTGGCATTGACTTGCAGGAGCATGGAATAAGTTGCCGAGTTCTGTCACCCAAGCCCAGTTCGACTCCATACCTAACCGGGTAAGGGCCGTTTTAGATGCCAGAGGTGGTAGCTGCTTCTACTAATTTTGAACCTCTGTAACCCACAAAACTGCTTGCAAATTCAATCATTTCGACTTCATGCCATACTGTTTACGTATAATAAATATCTTTTTTGCATTTTCTTTCCTTCACAGTGTTGCAATTTTAATGGTCACCAATACACACACATATATATATATACATACATGTATGTATGCATCTTATATATTTATTTATTAAAAAAATTTAAAATAAATAATCCCTTATATCTGAAATTTTTATGTTGCTGAATTTTATTTGCTAAATCTTCAACTGATAGTTGGTCTTTTGCATACTTCAAGAGCAAGCGAGCTCTACTAATTTTATTTGTCAGTCTGTTTCTTTTATTGGTTTTGATTTTATTTAAAGCTTAGGATAAGGTACGGTGAGGGTAAGGTTGTTTGCAAAGTCATCGTTAGATGTTTTGGGGTGTTAAAAATTACTAGTAATCGCTTCTAAGCATAGCAAATTTCTTGTTTCCTATTCCTTCAAAGCATTACAAGTTATTTACATTCTCCTTACTATTTCCTTCCGCATTCCCAAGTTTAGACCTGAAGCCGACAAACAGTTGATCGAGATGCTGTCTTGCAATTCTGTAAGTTTCATTTTTAAACCTTTAATTTACATCCATTTCAGTCCAAAGCACTGTGGTGGCCACGGTAGCCTAGTCGTCATAGTCGAGGCCGACGGTTTTCGTCGAGTTGTGGATTCAAGCCTTGATACCACAAAAGACCCGCCGTGTAGTCGGGGCTGATGCACATTAATTCTATTGAGGCTCAAAATCTTCCAAATGAGGCTCAAAGTCTCAAAATGTGGTATGGAAGTTAGGCAAGAGGATTCCCAGCTTAGGTGTCGTCCCCGTCACTTGACCGAAGTTCAGAATTTCGAGGTCCGTCATCAAGAGCCATCGTGCTGCTTCTAGTACGACGTTAATACAGTCAATCAATCAAAGCACTGTAACATTGAGCTATTCGCGGTTCTCTGTTCACCAACTATTGGGGACTTTTTGATAATTTGATTTGCATACAATGACAACTCCTTGCCAACCAAAATGAAAGGGTGATTAAGTAAATTAGATGAAGATAAGAAGTATACAGAATTGAATCATGGATAGTAACATATAAGAAAAATAGAAATGAAAGAAAAGAGAAGGGAAGTAGAGGATAATGACAAACTGATAGATGTTTGTAAATTGGATTGAATTAATCGTTTGACGTGTCATCTTCGTCACGTGTGAAAGTAGTAAAAGTAACTCCGAGTAAGAGTAATAAGAGTCGAATCTGTTGTAAATAAGAAGTGTTTGAATCGGAGCGAGTGATTTGGTAATCTAATAACTTATTAGAATATAAACTAGTATTAACTGAGTTAAGAGGGATTCGAAAAAGAGCAATCTTGCACGTTATGTGTTGATAGATAATGAACTATGTTTCTTTTTCTGGTGTATCTTCAGTTGGAATTTTGAACTTATTGACGGCTTAATTGGACTTCAAGATGTCTGCAGAGATAAATCGTTACAGTACTGTAGACTAAATATATCTGGATATTTAACTATGTTTGTTGTCTGTTCCAGACTCGTTGTTTGTACCACTTTGACTGTTCTTGGGTGATGACAGTCTTTGAACAATGCGTGTCATCTTTGCCACGTGATCACAATTTCCCCGTCACTTGTCTCTCGGGATATTTCGATTTGAAACAAAAATTAGGTTTTTTCTATCTTCTCTTTACTTTTCACCCATTCCTTTTGTTTTTCAATCACTTCTATAAAGGTTCATTGGTTCATCCTTCTTTTTCAGTTATTTTCGCAATGTTTTCTCCCGTCTTGCCTTATTAGCCACTTAAGGGGGCTATTGTTTTAGTAGGATCCCTTTTTGCGAACCAGATCAATTTTCCCTTTTTTATCGTTTACTTCAATTTCAATTACATTTAGCTAAAACATATTCAATTTAATAATTTATCGTTTGCTTTAATTTTAATATCGGAAAAGTTTACCCTTGTTCATTTCTCGATATTTCATCGTTTATTTTAATTCTTATATTAACTGAGTAATGGGTCCGAAGAAAAGTTCGCCGGTCGCTTTTTGCTGCACCTCTACCAATCAGGCTAAATGAGACGCCTCTTTCTGGCTGGTTAAAAGGCGTTTTTAATTCTGACGATGCTGTTGAAGAGGGCCGCTGCATACTCCCCCTCTAGTATCATCGCAATGATACTGGAGGGGGAGTATACAGCGACCACAAGCAGCAAACTCGTTTGTGGTTTCTCCCAAACATCCAGACATGATCATCATCAAAAACATCTGGAATCGTAAGAAAAGGCAAGCAACATTTCTGTTTCTCGTGAACTTTGAATTTTTAGAATTCGATTCTCCTGGGTATCGAGAAACCCCCACATCAGATATCCAGTTTAGTAGGTGTCAATTTCTATCCCGGTTGGAGTGCTCGGGACCAATAAATGTTTTATCACTTTCAGTTATCCAATTAAAACGAATGATTATGTCTCTGGTTTTAGAAAAGTCTTGGCCATTCTCATTCCACCCAAAATTTCCAGAGAGAAGGGATAATTAGAGCTCTACAAAACGTTTGGCTAGAAAGTCCGAGGACATTG
Source organism: Nephila pilipes (assembly GCA_019974015.1). Taxonomy (NCBI): domain Eukaryota; kingdom Metazoa; phylum Arthropoda; class Arachnida; order Araneae; family Nephilidae; genus Nephila; species Nephila pilipes. The sequence continues at coordinate 108,195 of BMAW01044248.1, forward strand.
CAATACTTTTTTAAAGTACAACGAGCAAACCAAAATGCATGGAAATTGTAAGTGTGACAAGCAGTTTGTCTTGTAATTATCAACTATAGTACTTTAAATTAATTGTAATAAATTAGTGTAAATAGTACTCTTTAGTCATCATATCACTTATCGCAACCTAAAGCATCCAACCAGCAAGGTTATTATTCCGGCATTGAGTGATTTCCGACCATGTGGATGGGGGGAGAGAGTTGTTGACCTCGGCGTGCCAGCGGCGTTTCGAACCTTGGTGCATTGGATCCGGAGAAAGTACTTTAGAAAGTACTTTCAACTTTTCGATCAACTTTTATTTCGTCTTTACCAACCAGACAAAAGAAGACATCTCTCTCGGGTTGGTTGATAAACTTTTTTTCCGGATCCACTGGACCAGGGTTCGATAAGCCGCCGGCAACCAAAGTCAATTATTCTATTCTCCTCCATGGATTGGAAAATCACTAACATGCCGAAGTGGTGACCCAGGACTTGAACACTAGATAGCAGCACAGCCAAGAACTACTGGTTTGCATATGCCCCAAACGCAAAACACTTGCTTCTGTGGGTCTAATTAAGACAACCAAACACAAATCACAACTAGTAACCTTCCGATTACGGTGCACGTGTCAAAGAGACCCGCTACTCAATTCGAGATAGCCGATGATTCAAATGGAAAAACAGTGCCAAGCAAAATTCAATATAACAGGGAGGGGATGTATATCAATTGCAGTAATGGCTGGAAAAGCGACCTTCTCTACAAATATCAGTAAGAATGTTTCTCTTGTATCATCACGGTTATACTGGAAGTTGAGTATGCAGCACCTCTCTTCAACAACAACGCTAGAATTTAAAACCTCATAATAACTAGCCAGAGAGAGATGTCTCTTTTAATTTAGTTGATAGTGGCGCAGCAAAAAGTTGACCGATCGTTTTTTGCTGCGCCTTTAACAACCAGGCCAGGAGAGACGTCTCTCTCTCTCTGGATAGTTATTAAGGTGTTTTAAATTCTGGCTGTTGTTGATGAGAACCACAACAAGGTATCCCAGAAAGCTTAGTAGTGGAGTGGATGCAGTATATTCAAAAAAATTTCTATATGAAATTCTTCTCACTTCCTTATTCACGGGAATTTTGGAGATCTGATAAATGGCTTGACCATCAACTAATCTCTGACTCTTTCCTGTGCGACCCTCTTTGAATTTCTCTCATATCCTCTGAACTCTCGAAAAAGACCAAAGACTTGAAAATGGACACAGAAGCGGAAATGGATGAAATAAATTTTAATCCTGAAAATGACATACTTTTAAATGGAATAAATTTTGCTACCGAACTCGAACGAAAATAGTATCGACATTTACCTTAGATACCACAAACAATTATCTACATTCATACAACCGCTGGAAAATTCAGAAGACCCAGAAGCTGTAAAAAACACGATTCATCAAAAAAAAAAGCCTAATTGGAATGAAGCAAACGTGATAAAATAAATAAATAAAAACATGGAAAATGAATCAAATTTTGTCCTTGCCGAATCCAAGCTCATAAAAACCAAAATGATTGACTATATTATAAGCCCTGTAAGAGTTCAGAAAAACGATATTTTCGCAGAGCCCCACTAAAGTTCCTAAAAATTATCAAATAATCAATCGAAAAAATGTTTTTATTCCCCCCACCATATCCAAATCATAGCTTAAATAATCTAATCAAAGGAATTTCTGAATTTAAAATCCGAAAGAAAAAGAAAGCTTCTATAAATTCTATGTTGTTAAAAACACTTCGACCACCCCACTTAAAAGAAATTTTGAAAACTTAAGAACCTTCAAGATATTTATACTCAAGAATGATGAAGAATTAGATACCCCATCAGAAATCCCTCTCCCCCACACACAACTGCAAATATTCTCTCAATTATAATCAAACCCCAATTAACTATAACACTGTAACTCTAAACGAATAAAAAAAATATTAAGAAATCTTTTTTTTATGACAATTGAAATGCATATATCTGTATATATTTCAACATTATGAATTGCTCAAAAATAAGAAAACCTAATAAAAAACTCCTCAAAAATGTTCTTGAAAAAATTCTATATACAGATTATATATCTTTCTGAAATGTTAGTTGCACATTAAAATCTTCCTATGTTATTCTATTTCTATTAGAAATTATATGAGAATCTAAATGACAGATTTTTAAAATGTTTTTTTTTTTTTTTTGTATTTCACTTGGTGTGTGTGTGTCATCAATTTTCGATCGTTAATTTAACCAACTTCCCAACAAGCTAAAGCTCTGAAACTTTGGGAATCGTTCTTACTCGCCTAACAATGCAATAATTAGACATTTGCGACAAGTTTTAACTAATATTTTCTTTAATAATGCAGTTTAGCCCAACCACTTGGCGCAATTTCAAAAATTGGCACCAAACTTGGCGATTTTTTTTTTTTTTTTGGCTGAACGTTAAGTCCGTTAAACGGACCAGGGTAGCCACATTTGGTATAATACTATCAAATATTTCTTGTCGCCAATGGTGGTTGTGTTAAACTGCATTCCAACCATTTAATTTACCGGATGAATTAATTAATTTTAGTTATTTTTAACGTTTTTATGCATTTCACTTGGTGTGTGTCTGTCTGTGTGTGTCTCATCAAATATTCTATCGTTAATTTAACCAACTTCTCATCAAGCTAGAGCTCTGAAATTTTAGGAACCGTTCCTACTTGCCTAACAATGCAATATATAGATATTTGCGACCAGTTTTAACTAATATTTCAATAATTTTTTTTAATAAACTTTGCTACCATATAAAAACGTTGGTTTTTATCTCGGATTATTATAATATCGAAAAGTATTATTTATCAATGTAGTTAATTTCGGTTAAATATAATTTCATAAATCGAATCGCCGAGCTTCATTATCATAATTTATATTTTGTTAATTTTATAAATGAGTGAATATTTATTTATATATATATATATATATATATATCTTAAAAACTTAATATTTTGGATACTTTAATTACAAAACTCATCTAAATATTTACCATTTGTGAATTTAATCGCACACTTTTTGAAATTCGAGGTACACAAGGACTTTGTCAAACAGTTAAGTGCTCAAAAACTTATGACATATTAAAATACCCCACATTGAGGTGGTAACTAACTTCACACACACACTTTTCTTTTTTCTTAGCGATCTTTTTTTTCCCTTCAATAAACTCTCCATCAGAATTCGATAACAATACATCTGAAACTTGAAAACTGTATCTACTTCAATAACAATACGAAAATGCATTCGTAGTTGTTAAAAGCAAGCAAAGTAATTCATCAACTGGGCCCTAATACACTATAATTTTGCTATGAGATTACATCTTTATGAAGAAACATGTCAAAAAATTCAACATCAAAACAACAAAATTAATACTAGGGAGTATCGTAATTATCACAAAGAAATAACTGAGATATTTGAATAAAATTAATTCTGCATATGAATTGATCTCATGTATATAATGCAGTAAATTGCAGCTATTAAAATTGATTTGTTTGGTTTCAGGAAGCCGTAAATGAAGTAACTTGCAGTATGGAGAAGACAGAACTCTACTAAAACGACCTTTGATTGGTCAAAAAAAGCTGAGAAAAGTTTACAACTCTGGATGGCGATTTTGTATAAAAATCTTTTGAATATAATAAATGAAAATTAAGTTTCTATCTCGATTATATTTTTAGTAATAATTAAAATTGTACGATACCTCTGGATAATAACTCTGCGATATTGCGAATCAGTGGCGTAACCAGAGGAGGAGGGGGCAAAGGAACACATGCGCCCCACAAGTTTTTTTTCCCCTCGAAATTAAAATATTTAAGAAATTTTTTTTATTATTATACTATCACAGATGTTCTAAATTTTAAACAAAAGAATTCTTTTGTCCTCGTGCTTAAATTTTTTTTCATCACAAAGAGAACTTCAACTAAGCCAATTCCTGAGAATAGAATAAAAGTCTTTGCTGTCTCTGAAAGAGTGCCTCTAGGTCCGTGTTGTAGATGAAGAGAGAGAGGGGGGGAGGCATCCCTATAGAAAATTTACCCCCTAAAAATGTAAATTTTATTCTCGTGGTATCTTATTTATTTTATTAAAAGATCTTCATATTTTGCAATTTTTATAACTTGATAAAATTATATCAATACTTGAACAGTTTCAAAAAGGAGAAATACGACTAACATAAGTTCTTATTTACTTTTTACCGAGTGGTCATTCTAAACTACAAAATTGTTTCTTTCTTCGCAAGGATGATATGCACCCTCTAAAATAAATTTCTGGGTATGTCACTGTTGCCAGTTACTTCAATCTACGGTTTCCTGAAGCCAAACAAATTCAAACTGAATAGCTGTAATTTACTGCATTATGTACGGAAAGATAAATTATTATGTAGGAATAAATTTTATCCACACATATTGTGACGTTGGGCTATTCGCGATTTTCTTTTCACTAACCTTGGGGACTTTAATTTAGATTGATCGCATGAGTTAAGCAATTTCTTCCCAACCAAAATGAAACGTAGTTATTTTAATTAGAGGCAGGTAGTGAAGAGAGCTAGATAGGAGAGTATATAAACAAAGGGAAATTTTGAGGATAGAGGTCGAGTGGCTCCAGCACTGAGTATATACATGTGATAGACGATATCAAGAGTTGCTGCAGGTGATAGTTATTGTAGTGGAATCAAGAAACCAAGTCAACATCAACTGGAGAAATTTTGGTAAGATACTATTAATTCGGTATTAGTTGAATGGGTGATTCTATCTAGGGTGTATCCAAGAGAGTATGTATCTCTCAGTCATTATAATGCAAAGTTATCAAATAAATAATTGTGTGAGATTTGTCTAGCGTCTTCTTTTATAGGTTATTGACTTTTACTGCTGGTTATATTTAATTGAGTTATGGCACAAGAGTCGGGTAGGAGAAATGAATCGCCACAATATCTTGATTATTTCTTTGTAATGATTAAAACTTTACGATACCCCATCATGAAATGTAATGAAAGAAATATAACACCATAAGCTGAAAAACGAAATAATGCATTTAGTTAAATGAAAGAAAGTGTGTAGAGACACTAACATACAGAACAGATCGAGTTGGATGGCTGTCAGTAAGAAAGGCTGGTGCGTGGAATTGATGTTTTTGGCGGCCACGCACGTCACCGACACCATCCACAGGTTGCGCTCCAGACTCTTCAGACGGAAATCGTTCCGGATCTTGCCGGACGGCAGCACTTTGAACGTCGAGTCAACCACCTGGTTCCGGATAGTCCACAGAACTTGCATAGGCATGGCTTCCACTGTGAATGGGAAAAACATGATAGTAAAAATTCAAGGGAAATTTAGTGTTTTCGAATGATTATGTCTTGTAGTAACGGTTTTAAACAGGCGCCATATGGTTTGTAAGAATTTCATGTATTCATATTTTTAGTAATCTAGATCATTATTATTTTTTTGAAAAAATCAAATCTCATTTAAACGGGATTAAAAAAAATAATGTTAATTTCTAACTAATGTAATATATCTATACGTATTTAACTGAAAAACATAACATATTTAATGTTAGTTTCAAGCGGATATCAATCAATTATTTTTGTTATAAAATTTTGATGCAAATGTTATACAAGATTTAATGGCTTTTTTACCACGCAGCATAGCTATACTATCGATTTTGTTCTCGCCATTTTTGAAGTATTGTTCTTCTAAATTGATTTCAATGGATATTTGATTATTTAAAATTGATGATCATTGTATATTTTGATTTGAGAGAAGAAGAATTGTTACGTTTATTTTATTTATGAACGATACTTAGTTGTGTAGGGATCACAGATAATCTATAATTCTACTCAAATAATGATTAAATGAAGTTTTATTGCTCCTATACATATTTACAAGATTATTATTCACAACGTAACACAAACAATCTTTTTAATTTGCCGCATTCATTATCTCGTATTTCTCGGCCGTGGTAATCAAGTGGTTATGGTTCGAGCCCTGATCACACATTCTGCGACCCATCCTGACCTATGCCTGTCCAATCTGGAATCAAGCTGCTCAGATCCACCACAATAAATTAGAAATACTTCAAAATAGCGTAATTAGAAAAATAGCAAAAGCCAGATGGTTTATGCGGAACGATGACATCAGAACTTCATTAAACATAATTAAACTTCAAGAACGCACTAATTACACCACTATTAAATTTAATAATATTTTTGACAATAACCAAAACCCATCCATCCAAGAAACTAAAAATTACAAAAGAACCTACACAAAACGTATTCGCGCTTATTTTAACTCCTAATAAACACCATCTCTTTACAATCCAATATCTCAACCAATAGGAAGCCTCCCTCTACCTCACAGATACAGAGGGGGAAAGTTTCCATGTCACAAGTACTGAACTACACCCTATCTGAGTAGCTGCTCTCTGATTGGACGGTATCATTCACCCCGTTCTCCCACACCCCTCTGCAATGGATCAACTTAACTTTCAGCTAAAACTTTTTCATAGTAATTTTTTAAACTTATGCATTCACTTAATTTCAATCGATATTTTTTACTTTTTATTTTACTTTTTTCTTTTTAATAATCATTTTTAATTCTTAATTCATGGGCAAGTAAACTTAATCATGTTAAACTCCCTCCGTGTAGAGACTGATGCACGTTATATTTGGTCAAGATATCAAGTCCTTCCGTTGAAGATGGAGCCAGCTCAAGTGTCGAGACTTGAGCGCGGTGTAACATTACCGGTACCAGGTCCGTAGCCAGTATTTCTCGAGTTTCTTCTAAATGCGACTTTAATAATCAGTTGATGATCTCTCACTACCGTGATGAGTCATTTCCGCTCTTTTATTATTACCGTCGCCCCGCGCTCTACAGTCGGGTACTAGTAGAACTTTGAAAAAAACACCATTGGATACAAAATTTCTATTCTTGGTAACAAATATTCAAATTGGATAGGGTGCGAATCATAAAATTTTTTCTTTATTTTTGAATGCATGTTTTCACTTCTATTCCTCCTTCTAAAGTGGATATAAATTTTTTAAAACGTTTTTCTGAATTTCACTGTGTGAACTGAAACGTTTTTCTAAACGTTTTTTAAAACTGAAACGTTTTTCTGAACGTGTGTGTGTGTGTGTCATCAAATTTTCGATCGTTAATTTAACCAACTTCCCATCAAGCTAGAGCTTTGAAATTTTGGGAATCGCTCGTACTCGCCTAACAATGCAATATTTAGACGTTTGCGACAAGTTTTAACTAATATTTCAATAATTTTAATAAGTCAAAATATTCTTTCCTCTCGGCGCTTTTAGGATTGAGGAAAAAATTTCTTTCCCCCTCTGGGAGCACCGGGCACTCCCCACACCGCATGAGGTATCGTAAACCTTTTGTACTCACAAAGGGGAGATACTATCTCCCCTTTACTATCCCCGAGATAGTAAGGTTGCTGACTTTTAGTCAGTAATCATTCACAAGAAAGAAAGTTTCCAATATTTGGCGCCATGTCTTATCACAATAATTAATTCTGGTTCCCATTCTTTTTTTAATAGAATGACTTACAAACTTTCAAATGCATGTTTTGATTTTATGAGTATTATGAATTTTTTAATACTCTCACAAATGTCTCTTTTTAAGTAAATTTTAAAGTTAAAAATAACTAACAGTTTTAACTAATATTTCAATAATTTTCTCTAATAAACTTTGCCATCATATAAAAACGTGGTTTTTAAAAACGTTGGTTTTGATATCGAATTATTTACTATCAAAACCGCTGATAAAAATTGTGACCTCATGTAAAATAGCTATGTAGAACTAGAGATGGATATACAAATGTATATTCATTATTCACGGAATATATGATATAAAGAGAATTTAAAAATCGTTTCCACGTATAATTAGCAAAACTTATTTAATGTCTTTTAGTTTCTTAATACAAGGATAATCCGGGACTAGAACATGTAAAGGACACCTGAACAAATATATATTTTCAATACCTCAAATATATTTTCAAATTTTGTGCTATTGCTAATGATTGTCAAACCAAACTGCACTTATTAGCACTCTTACTCAACCATAAAATAATCACGTTCAAAAGAGGTAATTTTTTGTATCAAAGAAATTATATTTTTACAAGACAAAAATCAAAAAGAGAGATTATATATGTATATGTGTGTGTGTTTGTGTGTGTGAAATGGAATTCCACACATACACATTTATTTCGAATTAATTGTCTTGAGATAGTCATTAAAGTAGAGTTTCATTCCTTTGGCAATTAATTTTTTTTTATATTCATGATGAAGAAATTTACACAAAACATTTACATTGAAATCAGACAAATACAGAAGAAAAGCTCAGACAGAAATCACAAGCAGCGCGAGCGAGCAACAAAGCTTGAAATACTACAGCAATCCAAAATTTCGATTTTTGCATTTTAGGATGAAAAGTATATAAAACAAAGTTTCGTGATAATTTCTAATTCAATCAAAAAGTAGTATATTTAAAAAATGTAAATTACTTAAACTTATGAAGCATAACACATTTCACAAACGCATTGCAAAACAAACGAATACAAGACTTATTTATATCGGCGGGTATCATATGATCAAGACATCGTGTGATCGTGACGTCACATGAATTTAGCCCATTGCATTAGGAATAAATGTATTCAAATTTAAAATTAAGTTATAAAATTTATCATTCATCGTATGCTATACAAGATTTAAAATCATTAAATTAGTATAGATTCAAACCATCATCGAGAATTTCTTTTAATTAATTCCGATAAATGCGACACACCGAAATGTAAGTGAAAAAACAATTCTTATAAAAGGATATATATATATATATATATATATATATATATATATATATATATATATATATATATATATTGTATAAGCATTAAGTTACTTATAAAGAGAATATCATTTTCAAATTCTTGTTACAGTCATTTTTTAACTTCATAAATTTTTTCTCTTATGTTTCCCAGTTATATTTCTTTTGTTTTCCTTACCTTACCATTTTAGATTTTAACAGACATTTTCTAGAATGCTTCGTGAAAAAATAAAATATTTTATTTTGTTTGCAGTTGAATTCTTCGTTGAATTAGACCATTTTGGAATAGTTTTATTTATCTAAAATAAAACTTCACTTGAGAGGAATTAAAGTATAAAGCTCAATATATTTATGTATATATATATATATATATATGTGTGTGTGTGTGTGTGTATGT